>CM065720.1:14600516-14610516 GCA_033310375.1 Conus canariensis
GGCAGACAGAGAGAGAGAGAGAGCAGCAGACAGAGAGAGAGAGAAAGAGAGAGAGAGAGAGAGAGAGAGAGAGAGAGAGAGGGCAGAGAGAGAGAGAGAGAGAGAGAGAGAGATGGAAAGTCTGTTTATGTACAGGCCACTGCCCCTCATTGAAGGAGTACATATAAGAGAGAGAGAGAGAGGCGGGGGGGGGGGAGAATATAAGAGAGAGAGAGAGACATACAGACAGACAAGAGAGAGAGAGAGAGAGAGAGAGAGAGAGACAGACAGACAGACAGACAGATGGAAAGTCTATTTATGTATAGGCCACTGCCCCTCATGAAGGAGTACATATAAGAGAGAGAGAGAGAGAGAAGAGAGAGAGAGAGAGAGAGAGAGACGCACAAGACAAAAACAACCTTCGTCCCCTCCCCTCCAATCCTTCTTTCAATGATTTTTTTTTTTTTTTTTTTTTGCTGTCCCAACCTCTGCGCCACCTCAGAGGCAGTGCACCCACACCGCTCATTCCGACACCCCGTCCACAGCCACGGCCCGGTCGGCCCCGCAGCAGCCCCGGTGTCGGGGAAAATAACACTGCGGGAAAAAAACACTACAGGAGTGTTATTTTCCTAGGAAGATTACACTCCTTCACCAGGAAAAAATGACTACGCCCAGGAAATTAACACTACCCCAGGAAAAAAAGACTGCTCTAGTTTTCTTTCAATTAATTCTTTTAAGGAGGCAAAAAAGACTTCCAGGAAAAAAGATTGCAGTGTTTTTTCCTAGGAAAAATACACTCCCAGTGTTTTTTTTCCTGGAAGTCTTTTTTGCCTCCTACACCGGCACCGGCAATCCACAGAGAGCAGTCAATGTCAAGTCGTCAAGAGGCAACCCACCGGAGGAGACACTGCACTGCTGCCGAGTCACTTCGGTGGTGTTCAGTGGCGCCTGTTCTGATCTAGCATACGCAGGACACCACCTACTAAGCCCCTTACTGACGACAATAATTGCTTAGTCGCGGAGCCGGCGTGAGTGAGCTCTCCCTCCAGAGGGCGCCACCACGTCCGTCCAACGACAGCCCCCATGGACTCGCCGATACCGGTGACCCCGACGGAACCAAACCAAGGCCACAGACGTGGAGAGGACATCGAAATTGAGGTCACCATGAGAGCAGGGCATAAAGGGCCACAGAATTTGAGACTTTTATTTATTTTTTTTTAATGCTGATCGATGAGAATGAGGATGATTAAGATGATGCTACGGATTTCCTTTCGGTCTGAGACTACATGACAGGGCTGTACTCTACGCTTACTTTCATAATATATCCGGGCGTCAACCAGGCCCGACAGATACAGGCACCTGCAGTGTTGGTCAGGAAATTTGAGCAACACTCTCAGAAACGCATCCATTAAGTGGATGAAACTCGACTGTGTGGTCCCAGTCTTCCCAGCTGAGTCCGCAGCAAACTCAACTCTGGGTAGGAGCCGGTCGGGGCAGAAAAAACCCACATGACTCTGATGGGATTCGAACCCACGACCTCCCAGCCGTGAGTCCGCGACGCTAACCACTTCGCCACGGCGGCTGGTCCTTCTTTCAATGATACCACCAGAACACCACCCATAAGCTGGTCAGAAATAGTTCAGCTGAAGCTTTGACCTTTTCCATACCATTCTCAGTAACTATTCCTTGCTGCTCCCCCTTTTTTTTCTTCAAAATGATTTCGGTGAGTAATGAGAAGAGCGCTGTAATTTTCTGACCGTCTGTGCATTACTTGCCGCCAGGAGCGGGGAAAGGGTGTTTGCAGCATGGTGACGTGAAGCCTTAATTAAGGCTTCCTCACATTAGACAATGTGTTTTCTCAGAGCACCCGCACACGTAGCAACTTGTGTGGTTGGTGCCCTGTTGAGTGTCCAGACCTATAGCGTTCCAGACTCTGAAACACTCAGAGGAGATTGCTGAAAGATTACAATTTTGATCCGTTTGGGTTATCTACTGAATTCAGAGGAGATAACTCATACAGATCTTGTATGGTTGGGGTCTCTTCCATTCCTTGGTATAAAAAAAAATGGTTGTGGTGACACTGGTACAGGTATGAATTTAATTCAACAGAGTTTTATTTAATGAATTGAAAGAAAAGGCTTACAAATAAGCAAAACACGCAGAGCAACGGAATGTAATGAAGTGCAAATGTGTGAAGCAAACTGGTAGGGTTTTTTTGTTCGTAATTTTGTTCACTTTTCATTTCAATGTTTGTTGTTCTCCGAGAGCTTAGGATCAATGCAAAGTAAGACAGTTTTTGTCGAGCGTATGCATAAGTGGTAGTAATAAAAAGTCCAAGTGGGCCCACGCTCCACAGGAGAAAAGCTTGTCAAGGGACGAAAACTAAACATGCATGACACAGGAATCCGTGTCGATGTCAAAGTATCGTTTATCTTACAGCTTAACGTCTGCCCACCGACAAATTTTGGGAACCTCGCAGTGACGACAATCACTTCATCTGAATCACTTCTATTTCTGGCCCTATGTGCATGTCATGTGCGGGCATTAATCATCTTGACAGGTCGATGCTGCAATTGCAAGTTCATTGTGTGTCTTTCGTGTTGACAACTCACATGTACGGACCGTGGCTTCCACAATGTTGATACATTATTGGTTCGTTTACATCTGCGGGCCACCTAAACAGCATATTCAGTCGTTGTCCTATTCGCCCTCTGTGTTGTTGCTTTATAATTATATAATTATATTAACCCTTCTTTCAACGCCCGTCCTGCACCGAACTAGAGAAGATAAGTGATTGCTCGTTCTTTGCTTTCTGTTGTCCTGAATGTTGATTGTTTTGCCTGAAGAACACCTAAGAGAGAGAGAAACGCGTCCTGTTTGTCATGTAATCTGTTTGTCCATGTTAACCAGCGAATGTACTTTATCCTTTGAACATTTGCTTCTATCAAATTAATCCTCTAAATGTTTCTTCCTAATTATCATTGTTGTTATTTTTAGTTGTAATGGTAGTAGTAGTAGTAGTAGTAGTAGTAGTGGTAGTAGCCGCAGTATCACTGCTATAGTTATCCCCCTTTATCATATCATTATGTGGGGAGTGAGTGGAGGCGGTTGTAGTAGGGTTGTCATCACTTTTATTGTTATCCCTCCTCCCCTGGTAAGCCCTATCCACTGCACCCCCCCCCCCCCCACCTCGCCCTCTCCTGTTTCCCCATTCACCTACAGATATATAACATTATAAACTGATATGCCAAAACCGTGAACAATGTTTCGAGACATTACATTCTTCTCAGAAAATTTACTGTATCTGAAAACTGATATCTTCCCCCCCCCCCCCCCCGCCCCTTCTTTTTCTCTTTTTCGTAAGCCTGTCCTGCAGATACAGGCAACGTGAGTTTTAGAAAACAGATAAACACAGAAGGAATGTGAAGATTGGGGGAAATCCAGCCGACGAAAAAGATAGGTTGATGAGTGTAAGTTCCAAGGCCTAGAATTTGACATCGGGTAGGCACATTTCAGTTGTTTATTGACTTTGTGTGACGTCAATAGCGTTATGAGAGCGTGTGTTTGTACCACCATGGGAACAAAAGTTATTTTCTGTATTCATTCATTTATTTTCATTTACTGTTTGTGTCTTCCTGCTTTATGTGTACTTGTCTTTTATTCATGATTATCAAAATTTTCCAAAGCTTTCTCTCTTTTCTTTTCTTTTCTTGTTTTTCTTCTTTCTTCGATGTTCCAAAAAAAATGTATATATATGTATATATTTTTTTCTTGGAAAGTTTTAAAGAACACTGTAATTGCCTCCTCTTCGTTGTATCACTTGCGGTCAAAATTCGTGTTCATAATGGCGTAACTTGTGGCAGTAAGAAGTAATACATTTGAAGCAGTAAGGTCATATCAAAGAGGAGAGAACGCAAGATCCTGATCGGAATTCGTGTCTAACATACAGCAAACGTCATCTGTACTGTTAATTAAAAAGTGTAAAGAAAGTAAAACCAAAAACAGAAAGTATGTCAGAGTCATTTCGCAAGAGAGATACATTCATTCTGCAGTTTGTTCACACGTTTCTCTTTCAGCGTTTTGGAATTAGGCCTTCAGATTTTTGTAGAAATTCACTTTGGGAACATCTTCTCTACACAACAACCCTGTTCCTGCAATGCTTTGAAAAAGTCCAAAAGGGTATTCGGGATAGCATTCGCCTCTGACTACGTCAAACAGATCCTGAATCCACCCCTTTTTTCCGGATCCGCCACACGAATATACATCTACATTGACAGAGTAAATCCTGGGGCCACCTTCCATGTCATCACCAAATTTCATTAAAATTAGGTCAGTAGCTTCTCTTTTCTTTCTGTTTTTTTTTCTTCATCGTGCCGACAGACAAACAAGCAAACAAAGAGAAAGGGGTGAAAACACAAACTCCTAAGCGGAGTTGAAAACAGCCATCATTTGTCTGGACCAGGCAAGATGGATGCCTCACTGTTTTGTCTTTCTTTCTTTTCGTTTCGTTTTTCTTTCTTATTCGTTCTGTTTGGTTTTTGTTTCATTTGACATTAAACTCTTCATTTGGGGCATGCGATTTATAGTATCACTCGACGCAAGAGTTCGTTATATTTAGAATCAACGATGGTACTTATCACAGGCAATATGGGAGACGGAGATGACCGTTCCAGTCGGATTCAGGTGAGGAACCTATCTAACACCAATGCACATGTGAAGAAGGGCAGACAAAATGGCGTTTCAAAATCATTTTATCTATCTATCTATGTATTCATTTATTCATTTATTTTACACTCATTTATTTACTTAATTATTCGTTTTCTTTTAAATTCCATTTTTAGCGCTGGCGGAATTTAAACACTCAACATCTGACGGTGAGTTTGACGTATCACGTTGCCACCTTGAAAGCGTGCCACAAGAAGTGATCACAGCTGATTAATGAGATTGATGGTCATCATTAAGGGCGAATGCTTGTGCATCCTTCTCCAGCTCTTGTTTTATTGGCATTTTATGGACAGTTACCTCCCTTGTTTATTCTCCCTGAGCATGCTTGCTGTGTAACATTATCCAGACAGTGCTTCGTACGACAGGAAATCTGGCCCTGTGCTTCTGCCACGAAACGTCTTCTGAAGAATGTGAGCGCTGCTGAATGTCTTGAGCTCTCGGAGAACAGAAGGAGATTCTTTTAAATACACTCTGTTTCCAGATACTGTCTGATACCACTCACATATCGCGTGTGACTGACACTGCCAGGTGGGGAAACTATGAGCCTTGTGCTCATGGGGACGTGACATGGGATACCTTGTTCAATCGCCAACAATGGACAGCCAACGTACCAGTAACAGTCAACACAATTAAACTGGCGATGAGATACCAGACAGGTCTCTGGGACGGTAGATTACAAATGTCTAAAGCTCTTCTTTTATTCATTCATCGTCTGTCTCATCTCCTCAGCCACCCCAGCAACATCAGCCCCCGCCCCACCCCCGCCACTCATTCTGGCTCCCAATCCGCTGCCACTCCATGCTCCTCCTACCCCAATCCTGGCATCACTATTTGTTTTCAGTCATGTTCAGTCTGTGTTTTTGTCACTGCCACTCTCTTTCTGGTGCACAAGATCTCTCTCTCTCTCTCTCTCTCTCTCTCTCTCTCTCTCTCTCTCTCTCTCTCTCTCTCTCTCTCTCTCTCTCTCTCTCAATACCTATACTGTGCTTATTATTTTCCCTCACATAAAAAGAATCGTTCGTTCGTTCGTTCTCTCTAACCCGTTGCGCGTAATGTGTTAGGCCCCAGCTAGTAGAGTGGTAAAGGTAAGTGTGAACAATTTGGCGCGATATTTCTTTTGTTTTACCGTTGTAAAGACAAAGAATCATTATTATCATCGTGTGAGCGACCCCAATTGTGTGTGTGTGTGTGTGTGTGTGTGTGTGTGTGTGTGTGTGTGTGTGTGTGTGTGCGCGCGCGCGCGTGCGCGCGCGTGTGCGTGCGTGTGTGTGTGCGCGCGCGTTTTTGTGTGTGTGTTTGTGTGTGTGTGTGTGTGTTTGTGTGTGTGCGCGCTCATCTGCAATTGCCCACACACGCAGCAGCAATGGTGTTACAATCATATTATTAGACAGTACGTAATGAAGATGACGATGATGACAGTGATGATGATGGTGATAGATGGGAGGATGGTAGTTTGGAATCCAACACTACTGTTTCTTCTGCAGTTCCATCACCATCATCCCGGGTCCTCTCCCAGAGAAGTGTTGCCCGGGAATGGCTAGCAGAGTGGCCATTACAAAGAACGAGAGACCTTCTGCAAAGGTCACAGACCGGGGCTACCTCTGCCATTGTATACAATTCCGTATGGTGTATGTTACTGCAAAGTGTTTTCAAACAGTCTTCTCCTGAAGTATATATTGCGTGGCTTCGTGTAGTATTGCTTCTGTGCTATATTTCATAGTTATAGTACTGTTTTTGTGTTGTGTTGAATAGTATTGATTGTCCTCTTTTGTCATATGTCATACGCGATAACTTTATAGCTCTAAATTTCTTTAACATGAAATTATTGAGCAGAGATATGTATTTATCTTAATTCGGCACAGACGGATTTGTCACTGCATCCTTGTTTTCATTTGGAAGCGCATCTTTTTTTTCCCCCTGGGGATGGGGTGGGGTGGAGGGCGAATGGGATATGTGTGTGTGGGGGGGGGGGGGGGGGGGGGGGGGGGGCAGGAGACATTTTCTTACATACTGTTTAGTAATAACCTCCTTTTTAATTATTTTAAATGGTCTGAAAGTACATCGCTACACACATAGTCTCGCTGATAATTTCGCTCCAAAGACTGCCTCGCTGGTCACCTCTCTCTGCCTGAGATGAAAAGCTGTAGCGAGTGTTGCTATCAGTGAATAGTTCCATAGTCTTTTCTTGTTTTTATCTTCTTTTGATTTCTTTTTTTTTTTTTAATTCATTTTTCCCTTCCTTTTGTCTTTCCGTCTTTTTTTTCTCTCTAGTTTTTTTGTGAAAAAAAAGTCCTTCAGGGATCTCCCAACCATTGCTGCTCTCTTCTCTCTCTCTCTCTCTCTCTCTCTCTCTCTCTCTCTCTCTCTCTCTCTCTCTCTCTCTCTCCTCTCTCTCTCTCCTCTCTCTCTCTCTCTCTCTCTCTCTCTCTCTCTCTCTCCAAATTTTCCTGTTTATAAGGGCCAGTTGTAAAACCTAAAGAAGCCATCATTACGATGTTTTGTTGATAACGATGATTATAGTGATGATGATGACGATGACGACGACGACGACAACGACTACGGCGATGATGATGATGATGATGATGATGATGATGATGATGGTGATGATGATGACTACACACAAAATGCACCTACAAAATGCATTTCCGCACTCGGACGCACGTATGCATACACGCACACACGCGCGCATGCACTCGTACACACACGTGCGCGCATGCATTCGTACACACACACACACACACACCACACACACACACACACACACACACACACACACACACACACACACACACACACACCTTCCCCTTTGTTTTCTAACATTGCTTTCAGTGCATAAAAGTTAAATGTGGAACGATCGGAGGCATTATCCAAAGCATAGAAAGAGTGTATGCAACATATTTGTCCTTCTTCACAAATACAACACGGGTTTTTACTTTTCTTAAACTACATTATCTCTTGCAAGTGTTAATAGTTTCCGAAAACTACAAATGGTTTTCCCTGTTTGAAAACCAACAACATTAATAAGAACAACAATAACAACAAAACTTGGAGTAAGTCAATAAAAGGAAAAATGAAGAAAAAGTACATAAAAAGTCTGCTTTATCTGCGTACAATACAGTATGAAGAAAAACACTTTTATATTGTCTGCTTCACTCGGGCAAACACATAACACATAAAAGAATACTACAGGGTGGTCTGCTTTATCACTGTAAAATATTACATGAAGAAAAAAACAGTAAAAGATGTACGCTTCCTCACTGCAAAATGAAGTAAGAAGACAACCACAAGACGATATTCTTCATCTGTGTATGAAACAGCATGAAAAGAAAAAACAAGATGCAAAGCATATAAACGTATTCCCAGTTTATCCTGAATACGCGTGAGATATTCCATAAAGAGGAAAGACCGTTTTGGGCCGTTATAGCCGTTAGTCACGGATATAACGGTAAACATCGGCCGTCATCTGTGACCCATAATGAACATACCTACAAATTTTCAGAAAGATCGGCCAAGTACTTTCTGAGACATTCCATAAAGAAGAAGATGGGCCGTTATAGCCGTTAGTAACGGATATAACGGTAAAAATAAAACATCGGGCATCATCCGTTACCCATAATGAACATAGCTACAAATTTTTCAGAAGGATCGGCCAAGTACTTTCTGAGATATGCTATAAAGACGAAAAACCGTTATGGTCTGCTATAGCCGTTAGTAACGGATATAACGGTAAAACAAAACATCGGGCATCGTCCGTGACCCATAATGAACATACCTACACATTTTCAGGAAGACCGGCTCTGTAGGGTTTTTTTTTTTTTTTTTTTTTTTTTTTTGTTGTTTTTTTTGTTTTTTTCTGGAGCGAGTGGAACACATTTTGACCACGGACGGACAGACAGACAGACAGACAGACAGACAGACAACACACACACACACACACACACACACACACACACACACACACACACACACACACACACACACACAAGCATTTCTTCGTTCCCATTGTAAAATACTCCCTGTTCTGTAAGAACAAAAACTATCGGTTGTTCTGCTTCATTCAAAATGTATGCGCTATGTGATTGTCTGCATCATCTGATTACAGTACAGTAGAAACAAAAACCTACGTAAGACGGTCTGTATAACACAGTATGAAGAAAAAAAAACAGTATTAGGTGGTATGCTTTATCTATATACAATGCAGTGTGAACAAACAACACTTTAAGGTGATCTGCACAACCCAACTATAAGATGGTCTGTCTGTGTATAATGCAACGTTGAGAAAAACACTGCAGGGATTCTCCTTCATCAGTACACAACTCAGTATGTAAAACAACAATGCCTGCTTCATAACTGTTCTACACAGCATGAAAAAAAAAATGTAAGATTGCCTGCTTCATGACTGTACAACACAATATAGACAACAAATCTATATAATATGGAAAAAAAAACAACTATAAAGCGGTCTCCTTTATCATTGTACAATACATTATGGTGGTGAGGAAACACTGCAAAAGCACGCACGCATGCACGCACTTACGCGCGCGCGCACACACACACACACGCACACACACACACGCATGCACGCACGCACGCACGCACTCACACACACACACACACACACACACACACACACACACACAACACACACACACACACGCACGCACGCACGCATGCGCGCACGCACGCACGCACGCGCGCTCGCACGCACACACACACACACACACACACACACACACACACACACACACACACACACATGAGATGATCTGCCCATCAATTGCCTTCATGATAATAGATCTAGTTGCAAAGCGAGAGGACTTCAGGCGGAAATCTAAACAAATCTTAAATAAATGTTAGCGAACCGCCCAGAGAACGTGGACAAACGAGTCACACAAGTCTTGTGACTCGTTTGTCCACGTTCTCTGGGCGGTTCGCTAACATTTATTTAAGATTTGTTCATGATAATAGTCCTCCTCTTACCAGAAATCCCATGCTGATTCATGAGACTGATGAGCCTTCGACTCCCCGTACTCAAACCTTTATGGCGAGGACGTGGAACTGGTAGCCATATTCCCTTAAGCTGCAGGGTATTCTGGCATACTTCTCAGTCTTCTAGATGTGACTTTGGTCGTTGTTTGCTTTCCTATGACTCAGTGATCAAAATCATTTGTTCGATCAGAATTATATGTGTTGATGAACAAGAGAGGAGAAACAACATCTGGTCTCATGACACTCTTTCTGTTGATCTCTGGATGGATTTCTCAATGTAGTAAGCCTGCTGTCAATTTTAAAGTCA
>CM065720.1:14623016-14630516 GCA_033310375.1 Conus canariensis
AAGAAAGTAAGGAAATTGAGTGAACGATATTGAACGATATTGACTGGATGACACGGGAAACGACTGAATGAAGCGCCAGCTGGCAGCTCTTCAGTCGGCACTACCCAGGTAGGCAGCCCGTTGTGTAAACGAGTGTGGATTGTAAAACACTGAGAGCTTGGTCTCTAGCCGAAGATAGGCGCTATATAAGTATTGATAATGATAATAATAATAAAAATTTAAAAAAATGATTATAACAACAACAACAACAATAGTAGTAGTAGTAGTAGTAATAGTAATAATAATAATAAATCAATACGTGTCCATGGAGAGAGGGAGCCAGAATGAGGTGGGGAAGGGGGGAGGGGGGGGTGTAGCGCCACAGCGTCACTGAAGTGGCACAGGAGGTGAGACGGCAGAGAGAAGATGAAAGGGAAGTAGGGAGGTAAACGCAGAAAACGAAGCCTCCTACCTCTTTTTTTATTTACACAGTGGGAGAACATGACATGGCGATAGCTCTACTCACATCGAAGCTGCTGGTAATGTGGAGGTGGAATACTCATACTGAAAAAAAAAATCCGACCAAATCTTGTCACAAAGGCTTTACAAGTACTCGTGTTACTTTTCATGGATGGCTTTTACCATCGATAACTTCATCGTAAATATAAAGATTAATACGAGAAGTCAATCTTGAAGAAAAAACAAATGAAAAGAAAACCAAAACAAAAGCGAGAATAAGAAGTAAAAGGGTTGACTGTAGCGCACAGACAGACACAAAGAGAGAGAGAGAGAGAGGGGGGGAGAGAGAGAGAGAGAGAGAGAGAGAGAGAGAGAGAGAGAGAGGGGAGAGAGGGAGGGAGAGAGAGAAAGAGAGAGAGAGAGCGAGTGAGAGACAGAGAAAGAAAGACAGAGACAGAGAGACAGAAAGACAGAAAGAGAGAGACAGAGAGGCAGAAAGAAGAAGAAGAAGAAGAAGAAGAAGAAGAAGAAGAAAGAAAGAAAGAAAGAAGAAGAAGAAGAAAGAAAGAAAAGAAAGAAGAAGAAGAAGAAGAAGAAGAAGAAGAAGAAGAAGAAGAAGAAGAGGAAGAAGCAGAAGCAGAAGAGGAAGAAGAAGAAGGCAGAAAAAGGAAACAAGGGAGCAGAGGCCTACTCTAAGCCCCATCACAGAAGTGCGATAAACGCCTCGGCAGCTAATAAAGAGCCAAATGAACAGTTCCCTGTGAACTCCAAGTGCCTTCACACCAGGCTTTTCAGCGATTAAAAAGCAACTATCTACTGGTAGAGCCCCATAGAAAGCTCTGCGAACAATCTCAGGCGGGATCGATGCAAGAGGTTTCTTGTGAGAACAGTTCCTGGCTTTCTACCTATTGACCGTCTGAAGAAAGGAGGCACTTAAAACACAAGAAACGATCGTAAACTATTTTCAATGGACAGCGCCAGTGCCATTTTTACTCACAGACTTCTTGGAGATGTCTGAGCCATATCACCTGTACAGCAAATGTGAGAGAAGTAACTGGGAGGCATTAAAGGTCTACTTTAGAGGTTTTCGATAATTGGTCAGCTTATGCAGAAATATGAAATGTTTGATAAACTGGTAAAATAAACATCCGATTCGCTCCCAATCACACGAAATCGATCCGCGAAAGTGGGCATTTTCACCTGTAATCAAGAAAACGGGAGGTAATCAACTAAATCTTGGCATGGCTTAACTACTCTTGAATGTGACGTCACATGATGGACTGGCCGTCAGCCGCGACCTACACAACAAGCCAACGGCGACAGAAAGCGATTCTGATGGCTCTTGCACATCTCGATCGGTATTTAATTTATTATGTAAAAGCAGTGACTATGATTGCGACAGCCAATGCGACTCTGGGGATGTTTCTACAAGGCCTTTACCTTATCAGTTTGAACGCTAAGTTCTTTTTACCACGTCAGTTCCAGCTGGACCACGGAAACGAGCTATTCAGTTCCAGCTGGACGCCCGAACACATCATTCCGAAGGTGTACGGACTTTACCGAAGTCTCGAGGGAGGCTACCGACTGACTTCTTGATGCGATCACGCGTGGACGGCGAGCGGAGATTCTCCTTCCTCAAGCCTTAACGTGTTCATTCAATTTAACAAGTGTGATTTGTCCATAGGTAAGAACAGAATAAACGTGCGACTATCGTACTCATCTGTACGAGCTTACCACTCCGCCTTCAAAGTATACGCGCACAATGCAGACGAAGTTTTTGATCCACTCGAACGGGCTCGGCAATTGTCGGAATAGCTCGTTTCCGTGGTCCAGTTGGAACTGACGTGGTAAAAAGAACTTAGTGGCCCGGCATGGCTGCACGAACCGAATCCACTTCTTTCGAGTATCTGGATCAGATGGAAATGTGTGCAAAGAATATCCGTCTCCTGCTGAGCTGCTGCACTCGCCTACAGCACAATATCTGCCACCCCCTCGTGACTTTTTAGGCTGTGGGGGATCGCAACTCGTGTTGATTTCACTTGGCGTTGGCTTGTTGTGTAGGCCGCGGCTGACGGCCAGTCCATCAAGTGACGTCACGGTTTCGGTCTACCGCGCGGGGTTTGAACAGGTGTGCAAAACTCGTTTTTTATCTGTTAAATACGTCCGGCGATTTTTTTTGAAAAATGAATACCATACTGTAGTTATATGACATGTAGACCTGTTTTTAACAAATTATCGAAAATCTCTAAAGTAGACCTTTAAGTGTGTGCGTTTTTTTTTTGTTTTTTTTTTTTCTGTTTGTGATGCAATGTCAAGCTTGATTCTACAACATTAAAGGGTAGCACACGGACGCACATGCGAACGCACGTATGAAATCACGAGCACACACACACACACACACACACACACACACACACACACACACACACACACGTGCACGCACGTGTGTGCACACGCACACATAAATACAGAGGGAAGAGAGTAGACAGACGGAGACAGACAGACAGAAGACAGAAGCCAAACAGAGAGAGAGGAGAGAGGGGGGGGGGGTTGGGATGGGCTGGGTGGCGATAGAGCTAGGGAGAAAGGCAGAGGTTTAAGAGAGAGTTAAATGAAAGTGGACGTGTATAAAGATAGAAAACATGTACACGGCGTTGGACAGAGATAGCCGTAAACGAAACGATGCGGCTAAACACGTGTGACAGTGATCAGAGCCGTGTAAGGGACGTACACTCCCTTTGGACTGATTGTGTGTGTGTGTGTGGGGGGGGGGGGGGGGGGATGCACAATGTCACACATAGTGCAGGGGTAGAAGGATGGGAGGAAGAGAGGAGGGGAGACTGTCAGCCTGCATACACACACACCCACACACACACACACACACACACACACACACACACCACCACACACACACACACACACACACACACACACACACACACACACACACACACACACAACCATATATAACACACACACACACACACACACACACACACACACACACACTCACACACATACTCACACACACGCACACACACACGCGCGCGCGCGCGCATACATACACACACATACGCGCGCGCGCGCAGCACACACACACACACACACACTCTCTCTCCTCTCTCTCTCCTCTCTTCTCACACACACACACACACCACTCACACTCCTCTCTCTCTCTCTCTTTCTCTCTCTCTCTCTCTCTCACACACACACACACACACACACACACACACACACACACACCACACACACACACATGAACGCATGCACGCCCATCTGCCTCAACCTTTCTCCCCTTCCACACTCCGCTTTCCCACCCATTTCCATCTTATTCAGCCTAGCCCCGCACTGCCACCTCGCTCTCCCACTCAATACCTTACTTTCTCCTCTGCTTTTCTTTAGCACTGGTGATTTCATTAATTGCAACCCCCCCCCCCCCCCCCCCCCCTCACCAGCAGTTCCACGCCGCCAGAATGAGTCGTCCGGAGCTGTGGGCACCCCCTGCACTGTCTTGGTTCGTTCTGCTGCTGTGTGGACATGCTCCCAGCCTGCGGCTTTCTGATGCCGGGATTGCCACGTGATGGGGGGGTGCCATTTTCTGCCAGCAGTTATCCCCTCTTGCTTAGAGGTGCAGCAGTGTCTTGGGTTTACCTCCCTTGAGGCTGAGTGCGCGGGTGTTTCTTTGATAACGCTGTCTTGAAGGGAGATGGAGAATCTGGGAGGACACAGTCCCGGGAAATTCAATTAGTAGAAGACACATAACCCTACCCTCTCTCCCCCCCCCCCCCCCTCATCCCCCTGCTTCCTCCACCACGTTCCCCGTCTTAGACACAGACATCTCGTCTAACCTGAGCGCTATGTTTTATAATTATGGTGTATTATGTCTTTCTTCAAATTGCAAGAGATGCAGAGTCGTACCTCTCTCTCTCTCTCTCTCTCTCTCTCTCTCTCCTCTCTCTCTCTCTCTCCTCTCTCTCTCTCTCTCTCTCTCTCTCTCTCTCAAGCTTGTCAGAGCTTGTTAAACATTTTTGGGAAAAAGGATAATCAAAACTTAAAGCAACTACCAATTTTCTTCTTTTTTTTTTCCTTTCTTTCCTTTTATCTTTTATACTTTTCACCTTATCTCTTTGTTCCTTCAGTGTGTCCAGGACGGGGGAAATCGTGATGGTATTGCTTAAGTGCACTAAGTTGATGTATTATTAGTCAGGCTTAACACACCAAGGTTATCTCTGCACTCATACACGCATATGCACACTCATGCGCCCACCAAACATTCACCTCTCTCTGGGAATGAGATGTCACGCATTCGTTTCTCTCCTAACACGACTGAGCACAAGAAATACAATTTCTATGCTACTTATAATCAAACATGAAGAATCCAATTACACAAAATGGAATGATCAAAACGTAAAAGATCAATACTTCCTAATCCCGGGTTATAATAAAATGGCTTGATACCTGGCCAGGTTTTCACACACACAACCACGCTTTCACACCACACCACAGTTCTTGAACAAGTCTCTTCAAGTTTTCTTCAGCACTGCTTGATGGTGACGCCCTTGGTTGACTGAATCCAGGTTTCAGGACTGGGATTTCGTGGTCGTCTCTGGGATCTCGACGTAGAACTCTTCTTCTTCGTCTCCTTCACCCACCTCTGGGCTTCAAACTCAGTCTTTTCTCTTCCAGCTTATCTTTAATCCTAAGACCTTGCTGTCACTTCTGTCTCCCAGACCACATTTCTCTCGACCCTACTCTGTCTTGCTCACTCTCCTCTCCTTTCTCCCTCTGTCCTTCTCTCTCTCGTGGTGTTATTCTCCTCTCTTGTCACGTTGTTCTCCCTCGGTTTACATAGGGATGGACACAAAGGATTTCCCCTCGGGCCATGCCTTTGTCCATGCTGCTTCTCCACTACCTTCGTCACAAGTACCTTGAATTCCCCTTTCGCTACATTCTTCCACACATCAGCGTTTACACACATCCTTACCTAATTGATTAGCAAACAACCACTTGGCGCCAGATGGACATCGAAATTTCCCGCCGACTTCGGGGGTCACTTAACACAGTAATTATCCTGGAGAAAAGCTACGACAACAACGTCCATGCGCTTCAACCAGCCTAACAAAGCATCAACACAGTGCCCCATAGCAATACCATCTGAACGAGTCCAAGACTCCTGCTCTTCTTGGACTGTTTACAAAGCGACCTCAGCTGACTGAGTATTTGCACGTGCACTCGATGCACTGAGGTCCTAGTGGTTACATCCCTCCCCCCCTTTTGCTATCAGGAAGGTTTCGAACCCGGGAGGGTCCTTAAACCTTAGGTGCCATCTGTCACCTGACCACTTTGTCCTCCTTGACACAGTTCGACCGTGTGCGGTGGGTAAGGCATACTGCTAATGGGTCTATTACCTATTTCTCTACTACGTACAACATTCCTTGCCTCTAAGCGCTTAAGGTCTTTTGTGAGAGGTTTCACTGCCTTGACATAGTGCTTTCTTCTTTTGCCAGTTTGGTTGTGTTTTCTCTCTTTCCTTCATTCTGCATTTTGTATGCTTTTTATTCGTCGCTTTTCTTTGTTTCCTCGATTTTTCATTTCTCTCTCTCTCTCTCTCTCTCTCCTCTCTCTCTCTCTCTCTCTCTCTCTCTCTCTCTCTCTCTCTGTAAACATCTACTCTGTAAGTCGAAGCTCTACATTGCATTTGTAGATTTCAAGAAGGCCTTTGACTCGGTAAATCGGAATGCTCTGTGGAATGTACTCTGTAAAAGTGGTGTTAATAGTAAATTGTACATAGCTATTAGAGTGCTTGCATGTGTGCGTGTGAAGAGTGAGTATTCAGATTATTTTGATTGTCCAAATGGAGTAAAACAAGGATGCTTGTTGATTCCACAGTTGTTTTCTTTTTTCATAAAGGAACTGGCTGTGGAATTGTCCCACAAATGAAGACATGGTATCCAGATAATACCTGGAGCAGTTGAATTAGTTTTACTACTGTATGCTGATGATGCTGTTCTTCTGTCCGGAACAGTTGTAGGTTTGCAAAACCAACTAAATGTATTGAAAGGGGAAGCAGATCGCTTAGGTTTATCAGTTAACTTGGATAAGACGAATATAGTGGTCTTTAGAATGGGTGGCCACCTATCATTGTATGAAACATGGTCTTATAGAAATGCAGATCTTCAAGTAGTTAATTCATATAAATATCTTGGAATGATATTTTCAACAAAATTAACATTCCATTACGCATGAGAAAAATCTCTAAGAAAAGGGAAAAAGGTACTATTGAAATTCTGAAATCCCTGAGAAATCTGAATTGTACAGACTGTGGTATACTTTGGAAAATGTTTGATACACAGATAAAAACTCTTCTTACATATGCAGCTGAAATTCGGGGATTTCATGAAAATTCGCAGATGGAAAAAGTACATACGTATGCTATGAAGCGTTTCCTTCAAGCACCTATGCATTCATCCAACACCGTTTTATATGGAGAGATGGGCAGATATCCTTTGTATATAAGTACGTTTGTGAAATGTATTAAGTACTGGTTGAAGATCTTGAAGCTACCCCATTCCTGTTTGAGCAGGCAAGCCTACGATATGACGCTTTTAGAAATGGAAAATGATAAAGAAAACTGGGCTCATAAAGAAAAGAAAGTCCTTTTAGAACAGGGTTTTGGAATAGTGTGGATGACCCAGGAAGCAGGAAATGACCAACAGTTCATTGCGGAATTTAAAGACAGGCTTATTTGTTCTTTTAAACAGAATTGGCACTCATATATGGAAAGTAAAGAAAAATATTGCTGGTTTTTCTCATTTAAGAATGTGTTTCGTACTGAAAAGTCTCTTAATGTCATAACAGATAAATGGGGCAGAATAAATTATGCAAGATTTAGGTTGAGAACTTTAGGTTTTAATGCAAACAAAAGATGGTTTGAATGTGAAACATCCACAGAATCTCCTTGTCCTGCATGTAGACACATTATTGATGACGAAGAACACTTTCTGTTCCACTGTACTGCTTATAGTGAAGTGCAGACAAATTGTTCATTTTTCCAGTTAGATA
>CM065720.1:14633016-14635516 GCA_033310375.1 Conus canariensis
TAGATAAGGAGATAGATAGATATAGGTATAGACCTCTCCCGTTCATTCCCGCCCTTAAAAGTCTTTAAAGTGGATCGATCACCACACAATGGCACAGCGTTCACTCTGTAGCCTCTATCTGTATCACTGGCCGTTCGATTCTGTTTGTTTGTTTGTTTGTTTGTTTGTTTTCTCCTGCCCTCTTCTCCATCACACTTCCCTCCCACCTTCGCCCACCTCGGTGATCCCTGCTGGGCTGTTATGGGCGACATGACGTCATGGAGCGGAAGGGCAGGATGACGTGCTCTTTGGCGTATCCGTTGTTTGTTTGTTAGAGAGACTCAAGACTCAAGACTCAAATGTTTTATTCTTAAAGGCCATATCCCCTTAGATTGGGGATGCACATCATAATTCATGTCGAAAATTGATCTTGGTATTCTTTATGTTACATACATGGTTGGCTTTTTGAATGCTTTATATAAATAAATCGCTAACTTTTTCACCGTGTTTTCATTTGATGACGACATTAACAAGGTTAATTTGAAAAGGCATGGATTGTTGAAGTACTTTCTTGAGATGAATTCCTGTCTAAGTTCGTCTAGTACTGGACAAGCCAATACAAAATGAACTTCATCCTCTTTTGCATTTCGACACAAAGGACAGATCAAATTTCCACTACATGACTGTCTATAACGAAAATAATGAGTAAAGAGATCGGAAACACCAAATCTAAACTTAGCCATGATGCGTTTTAAATGTTTGTCTATTTTCATTGATATATATATATATATATATATATATATATATATATATATATATATAATATATATATATATAATGTAAACATCGTAGATTATTAAACGTTCTATATAATTCAAATCTGTCACTGTTCTGTACATGACAATTCCAATTTTGCCAACTGCAATCAACGAGTCTTTCTCGGAATACCTGGATAAAAGCACTCATATCACCAACACCTTGGTTCATCCAAAAAGCAGTCATATCACCAACACCTTGGTTTGTTAGAGAGAGAGAGAGAGAGAGAGAGAGAGAGAAGAGAGAGAGAGAGAGAGAGAGAGAGAGAGAGAGCTTTATGTTGCCCAGTCTTGCCAACAGCAAAGGGCCATAACAAGAACCACAATATCGACTTGCTTCAAATCACATGGGGGAGGGGAGGAGGAGGGACGTGAGGGAAAGAGAAGGGTGATGGGGGAGGAGACAAGGTGGGGGTGGAGGGTGTTAAGGGGGTAAGAAGAGGGGGAGAGAAGGCATTGAGTTCGGCTAGGGTTGCTATTTTTCAGTCGTCTATGGGTTAGTCAGTGCTGCCAGACCTGATTGTCCTGTGACTGGGGGGCCAGAATAGCTCAGTTGGCAGAGCGCCGGACTATTAATTCCAGGGTTGCGGGTTCGAATCTCCGCCGGGCCGTTTCGGTACAGGGGGATTTTTTCCCTCAGAGTTAACATTGGTTCTGACTCCATTTCCCATTCAGTCCTTCGAATGAGACTATAAACCGAGGTTCCGTGTGTGAACGCACGCATAACATCTTGCACACACGTGAAATCCCATCACCAACTTTCGGAAGAGAAGGCCAGTTTGGCCGTTGGTATGGATGACACGTTACACATAGCATGCACCTTCTCCGAAGATGGAGCATGGCTGCCTTAATGGCGGGATATAAAAAAAACGGTCATGCACACAAAAACTCCACTCCCCTTTGTTGGGTAGTGGGGTTGATACTTGCCTGTCCATATAGGGAGTGTCCGCAGGAGTATGAGCCTGCGTACGCAGAAGAGGAAGAAGTCCTGTGACTATTCTCACTGGGGAGTGGGACAACACACAGCCCAGGGTAGGTGGGGACTTTGTGTCCACGTTTAAACGTCACAGAACAGGTGTGGGCGACACAGGTGAGAGGCATGTGTGTGTGTGTGTGTGTGTGTGTGTGTGTGTGTGTGTGTGTGTGTGCGGTGTGTTGTGTGTGTGTGTGTGTGTGTGTGTGTGTGTGTGTGTGTGTGTGTGGTGTTGTGGATTGAGAGTCAAAAGGCGCATGGGGGAACGAGGGTGGTGTGAGGAACGGAATGGGGACGATTGTATGGATCCCCAGGATCTAGGTGTCAGTTCCTTCACTGACCTTCACGCCGACTCGGAAATGACGGTGCTTCATTTCTCTAGCGTTGCATGCTGGGAGGGAATGCGAAGTGATGTCCGCTTTTGTAAGAGGGCGGTCGAGACTGATGATGGAAAGGCGGCCTGTGGGAACAATGACGGGCGGTTTCAATGGCATTCAGCTTAATTGTGATGGACCGTTTCCCGTCCAGTCACAAATTTTTGTGCAACCGTGCTAACCGGAAGGTAGTCGTCCGGAAGCCGGTTGAAAAGTTTACCGAAAGCCGAAGAGGGACTCCCATCCGTTTTTGGTGGCAGTCAGGTATTTATCATTCAATATTTTATTTATTAGCAAACCGAAACCGTATTCCCGTTTAGGAGCGACTGAAGAGTCCCTCTTCAGCTTTCTGGGTAGTT
>CM065720.1:14645516-14648016 GCA_033310375.1 Conus canariensis
CCTTAGTTTCCGCCTCGCTGCAGTGCTCTCAAGACTTGGACGGACAGTGTGGAAGTGCAATTAGCCAAGAGGTCAGCGCTAACTTCCTCACACCTTTTTTGGAAGATTGATACGTCACTCGCACGCGCCGGTCGCAGTGGTGGCGCAGTGTTTAAAGCCATCACCTAACGCACGAGGAGATTGTCGATCGGCAGTTCAAACCTCGCGTCGATGCTTTTCATCGATTGATTGGTTGACTGATTGATTGATTGAATGATTTATTTATTTATTTTTTTTAAATTTCCTATTTGTTTTTTCTTATGTATTTTCTGCCTTGTTCATTTGGTATTGTTTTCAGTAACATTGTTATCCAACACCAGAGTTCCAGCTGTTCTCCGCAGAAACAATAGGCATAGGAAAAAAAAGATCTAGGATATCAGTTCTGTTCTCCGATATGGTGCACAAGAGCTCTCTCTCTCTCTCTCTCTCTCTCTCTCTCTCTCTCTCTCTCTCTCTCTCTCTCTCATTTTTTTTAACCCTACTGCATTACTCCTGTGCGTGAGGACATAACGAAATGTTACGAATTTATTTGTTTTTGTTAACCTTGGATTTGATACACACTAGGAATGAAAGTGTATTATTTGTTTGCAGGAAAGGAAGAGGGAAATGTTATTGTTCTGTTACCTCTCCCCCCTTGTCAAAAGACCTCTTTGGTAATGACAATAAAATATCAAAGTTCTCTCTCTCTCTCTCTCTCTCTCTCTCTCTCTCTCTCTCTCTCTCTCTCTCTCTCTCTCTCTCTCTCTCTCTCTCCGTTTTTTTTTGCTGCTTTCTTCTTTGGGAGTCTGTCCAGTCTTAAGTGTTGTCTACCAGAACTGAAGTGGTGGTCTGAATGGTCTTCCTTTGAGTCTGGCAGAGGACCCTCACCTCATCCTTTTCAACCCCCCCCCCCCCCCCCCGTCTCTTCTTATTTTGTTTTCTATCAAGTCTTTAAGAGCCGGCCTGTGTGCTTATCTTTGGAATGATATAATACACCAAGCTGCCATCTGCAACGTGCAGTTACAATGCGTAAGGCATCCCATGACCACGGTCAGACTAATTTTCAAACTGTTGAACTTTACCTAATGCAGCTTGATATGTATGGACTTCGACTTGAAAGACAGTGCCTATACCTCATGAAGACTCTGAACGTATACTTAGCTTGTCTCGTATGAAACACGATATGACAATAAGTGATATATATATATTATATATTATATTAATATATTTTAATATATATATATGATATATTATTCTGTCTGCCCCATCCTACCATACAGATGCCACTGTCGGTCACCGAAGAGAATACTCCTCTGTTGCTGTTACCGCACAACAGCTGGGTTTGTATTCATCAGTGTTTAGTGATGTTTCCGATGTTGTCGAAGTGTTTAGCGTTGTTTGGGTTTTAATTGAATAAAACTTAGGATGTAAATAATTTACCAGTAAACACTGCGGAGAGAGAGAGAGAGAGAGAGAGAGAGAGAGAGAGAGAGAGAGAGAGAGAGAGAGTTCATGCCGCTCACATGAAGACAGATGGAGAAAGTGCTTCATACGCATTCACAAATATGCCAGAGGATAGGACAAGGTAGAATATTATATCGCGTTCTTTTGATAAAGAGGCATATGGAATTTTTTCCAGGTACTTATTCTAACTACACATTTCAGAGATCTACAATTCTATTCAATTTATAATTTCCATCTCTCTTACCTATAAGAAAATAGAAGTTCACATACCTTGATATAACAATACTATGGCCTGACCCAAAGGCACAGAGTCCCAGCAACACAGAAACTGAACCAGAGAGAATGCCAGGGAGCAACGAGAGAGACAGTAAATCGATATCCAGTGTTTATATAGCCTTTGCATAGGCCGTATGTTGAATAACCTTCGCTTGATACAGCACTGACTCTGATTGCTTTCAGAGTGAGAGAAAACCAGGTACTGGGCTGCCTGTTGTTTGGCCAGCACTAATTTCTCAGGGGGAGGGTTGAATGTCTTCTACTGAGTACATATTCAGAGAGGTGGACACACACAACACAAATATGTATGAGTTTGTACGCCACTGATATACGACTAAGCCAAATTCTATGGAAGGAAAGTTGAAAGCGTGGTACATATATATCATTATGTAGTTATAACAGCAAAATGCCTTCTCGCAAACAACAACAACAACAACAACAACAACAACAACAACAACAACACACAACAACAAACACAAGCCTTTGGGACCGATCCTGAAGGACTAATGACATCAGTGTTACACAATTGTCTCTTTGTGTGGATTTCGTCTGTTTCCGTATAAAACTAGTGACGTGAAAAACATAATGACGTATTGCTAGTGACATGTAAACATAATGACGTGTTACTAGTGACATGTCAAACATAATGACGTATTGCTAGTGACATGTAAAACAACATGACTTCCCACGCAGGAAAAAAATAAAAAGCTGGCATCCATGTTTTCTTTTTATCCTGATATTC
>CM065720.1:14675516-14678016 GCA_033310375.1 Conus canariensis
CAGACACCAAACGACCTCTGAATGTCTTGAAGAAACCGAGTTCCGGCAGATTTACGGTATAAGCTCTCAACAGCTCCCGTCTAACTTGGCCAGGAAAACGAGCACAACGACAGAAAAGGAACACAGCTTGCGTGATAAGCCATTGCTTTTTACAAGGCAGTCGTAAAGGACACATAACCTGAGAGCAACAAATAAGGGGAGGGGAGGGGGCAGAGGTTCTTCTTAAGTCTGGGGTCATTGGCTTCGGGAAAAGACCTCACAGACCTGTTGTCCTAGCTTTTTCTTCTTTTAGAAACAGAGGGGGTCAGTTACCGCCAAGGACATTGACATGCAAAGCACAGGACAAGACACGATGCATTTCGACCTCTTGGGTCTTTTGCTTCGTTCTCCGCCATCAGTCACTCCATTTTCAAATATTTCTTCTTTTGTTAGATTGCATTTTATAATGTGATACATAATGATGTTTTGCATATCTTGTATGTGCTTGTAATACATGGAATGGCCACAAAGCACCTATAAGATGCAGCCGGTGCCATGATCATAGCCCTCTCCATCAGCCCCCCCACCCACCCCCCAGTGCTCCAGTTGCCAGTATCTTAGACACAACACAGTACGGGCTGGAACATCTTTGGTGGACATCCAACCGAGGCGTCTATACTGTTTCAAAAAAAAAAAAGCGCATACTTCTGTTGAAGAGAATTTATTTCAAATTTCATTAATTAGCAAACATTCGATTAAAATCATTTCACAACAGAATTTTGTTTAACAGTTGATCAATTCCAGTTTCATTTCCAGTGTCTGTACAGTTCACATCGCCCATACACACCGTTCCAGGCAGCGAGGACTCTGTAACGGGTGAGTCCACCACCTGCAGCAACAACAGCCCGGCACCTGACTGGCATGGAGCGGATCACATTGCGGATCACCTCTGCCGGCATGGTGTCCCACTCCTCCTGGAGGGCGGTGAACAGCTCGTTGACGTTGTCAGGAGCGTACACTCTCGCCCGGACTCATCTGTCCAGCTCATCCCATATGTGCTCAATGGGATTGAGATCTAGCGACATTGAGGGCCAAGGAAGAACGTTGGTGTCGTTGTTGGCGAGGGTTCGCATGTTAGTCGCGCAGTTTGAGGCCTGGCGTTGTCCTGTTGGAACAGCGTGCGAGGCCCGGCCATAAGAGGCAGGACATGAGGCTGGAGAATTTCAGCCACATACTGCTGGGCGTTCAGCGTGCCTCGGACTCGCACTAGGGGACTCCTGCCAACATAGCGGATGGCCCCACACACTATGACGCCTCCACTACCATGGGCAGGTGCCTCATTCATGCAGTTCTGGGCAAAGCGCTCGCCATGTCTGCAATGCACCCTCCTCCTCCTGTCATGGCGCTGGAGCAGAAAACAAGACTCGTCTGAAAACCAGACCCTGTTCCAGTCCTGAGGGTCTAGGGACGGTGCAGAGTTGCCCACTATGGCCAGTTCCCACGATGACGCTGTGTGAGGACAGGTCCTCTGACAGGTCTGCAAGCCCATAGTCCTGCAGCATGCAGGCGATTCCGAACAGTCTGATCAGAGATTCGTTGATCTCTGGGTATTTGCTGGGTGCTTGATGAGGCTGACTGAAAGCGATTAGATGTAGCGGTCTTGAGCTGGAGATGCTGTCAAAGGTCTTCCAGAGTGTGGTCGGCCTGCCGTTAAGCCGCTGATGCGATGATGACTCAGAAGCCTGCTGAGGGTGCTCTGGCTCACGTTGAAGTGTCGGGCGACTTCAGGCTGACTTTGCCCAACTTACAATCGCCCCAGTGCGTTCTCACGTTCTTGCTGACCGAGTCGCGGCATCTTTGCACTTTGTATTGACGGACTGGTTTTCCGCAGAATGACTCACTGTGTGTATGGTTTGTTTGCCTTCCTTTGAGCGTTCATTCACCAAAACGGGCGTGAATTTGCTTCACTCAGGCGCAAAGCACGACCAAAAATCGAAAAATTGTGCAAGTGGCCATTTTGTGCACGTGCAATCCGACTGGCCCTAAATGCGTGAGCACACGTGAAGCACAGACGTAAACAAATATTTTCCACTGGTTGGTTACATCCTACCAGTGATTTAGAATCGACAGTGAGGGTATTAACAAGTCTGCGTTTTTTTGTTTTTTGTTTTTTTTTTGACTGTATATTTGATGTAATTTTTTGGCCTGGCGAGTTTCAACCCAAAGTCATTGAGTATGTTGTGGGTTCAGATAGAAAGACTGAAAGCACAAAGTCCACTTATATCCACAGAAAGTGTTGCTACAATTTCCTGACCAACAATGCAGTTATCGGTATATCCCAGGTCTGTTTTTGCACTCATTATGACCTGAACAGTATAGCCCTGTAATGTCTGAAAAACGCTATGGCAAACAACTGCATTTTCTTGATGATACTGATCTGCAGGGTTTTTCACAAGCTGGTCTTACATTGTGTTCTCTTTCATTATTGTCATCCTGGTTATATCAATTCCAGTTTATCCCC
>CM065720.1:14690516-14698016 GCA_033310375.1 Conus canariensis
GAGTTAAAAGAATTTAACCAAAAAATCTAGGAATAAGTTTGCCTGGCAAGCAGTTTTTATTAGTTGACCTATGATTCCATCTGATCCAGCAGCTTTGCGGGGTTTTACCTTGCTTAGAGCAACTAAAACTTCTTCTTTGGAAATGAGACGGTTTAAATCATTACCGTCATAATCTGTTTCATTGATATGATTTTCATTTCCCAGTTCACTATGAGAACCAGCGTTTCCTTCAAGCAGATCTCTAAATTGATGAAGCCATGTTTCTAGACTTATATTATTTACAGATTGTTTTCTTTTTCTTGGAATCTTGTTAATACAATTCCAAAACTCTTTCTGATTGTTTACAGATTGAAGTAATTCTGTCAACAGACCATCATTATATTGTTTTTCTTTTCTCTTTAAAAAATGTTTGTATTCTCGCCTAGCTTTGCAGTAGGCCATACGAGACGGTTCCGACAAAGAACGTCGAAACTGCTTTAATAAATTACGAACACTTTTTTTTGTTACCTCGGCATTCTATATCAAACCAATCGTCTTCTTTTTGACCTTTTCCAATACAAACCTGTTTCTTCATAAATTCCGCTGCCTCATTTATACAAGAATTAAACATATTTAATGCATCTTCAATGTTGATTTCAACCAGCCTCACTGCTTCTTGCATGCGCACCCGCATTTTATCGGAAAGTATTACATTTTTAAACAAATCAGCATGAGCTTCGCTCCAGACAAATTTTTCAATTGTGTAGCGCCTGTTGTTTACCTGTGAGGACTCGTAGTCATGACATTGGGAAGTAATCGTCAACTCTAAAGGCATATGGTCAGATTCGATTCCGTCAGACACACACATCTCACAGTTATAAAAAAAAAGATAGAAAACAAATCACACGACATCAAAAAATAGTAATCCACACTGCTACCGCTGTCGTATATGCATGTGTGGCGACCTTGAAGGTCGCCCTTACACACACCATTTACAAAAACACAGTTTCAAAGCAGTACGCATGTTAATTAGCAGTTTTCCATAATTGTTCAAGACAGCATCTTCTGAATTTCGGACATGCATTGGTCCACTTTTACATTGATCAGTATATGTAAACATGCTTTCCTCAAAATCACAAGAGGAAATTGAGACTCTACTGTTCAAGTCACCGCACACTATCACATCTACATCGTTTTTAACAAAAAGCAAAGTCACACAGAAATTCTTCTAACAAGGAAACTCCATTTTCTTTATCAAAATGAGAATAGTATGGCGACCCTTCAGGAGGTATATATGCACATACAAACATGACATGTTTTATGGTGCCAAGCAAAGATGCGTCAACAATAAAAGCACGGAACAAATCAGATACAACATCCACAAGTGTAAACTGGAACAAATCTCGTTTTTTACACGGCACACCAGTCCACCGGAACGCCTTCCACGTGTCGTAAACTTTAATGCTCTTGTACAGTAAACTTTGTATGCAGAGAACACAGGCGACTGAAAAACTTCTACAAATGTCTCGACAAAACATATGAAGTCAAAACTGGACACATAAGAAATGAAATCGTTGTTATGCATTTTAGAGAGTAATCTGTTAATATTCCAGTGGAGAAACGAAAAACATTTTATTTTCTTACAAGTGTCAATATAACATGATGTGTCATTTCGAGGGGACAGGGATTTTAAATGAACATTCCGGAAGACACAACCCCATCTGTGTAGCTGACATTTTTAACTGGCACTGACGTCACTGAGTTTTCTTCAAAACACACGACCTCACGGCTTGTTTCACGTGCTGTCGATAAAGAGCGCTGGGTTGAAACAACCGGTGTCGGGTCATTGTTCGTTCCCTTCACTGTTGAAGACACATTACTAAGATTAATTTTGGACCGGCCGAGTTCCTATCTTAATTCCGTAAGCCCATTGTCAGTACCAACGGTGTATCGTTTTCCATCGATGAGGAGGTAATTGCAGACTAGCGTGGCACGTTTACCCTCCCTCCTGGCCATTTTTAAGGTGAGGTGTTAATCTCCTCCTCAGGTCACGCACCCTCGTCGAGAAGTCCTCTCCAATGAAAATGCTGGTTGCTTGTAATTTGCGTTTAGCTATAAGAATGTCCAGCTTTTGCTTATAAAAAACACATCTCGCAATCATAGGAGAGTCCTGTCTGTTGTTTAATCGACGTACCCGATCGAACTCAAAATCCTGAGACAACTCCAGTGTATCGGTGATGAGGTCCTTCAACACGTTCTCGCAGTCCACAGAAGTCTCGTTTTCCCGACGTGGTAGTCCATAGAAGATGAGGTTGTTCCGTTTGGACCTCCCCTCTAGGTCATCCGTTTTCTTCTCCTGCTCCTCCGTCTTCTTATTCAGGTGTTCGTTCTGCTTCCGTAGACTGGTGACCTCCCGTAGCCCCTTCAGCTCGTCCTGCATGGCAGCGTAATCCTCGCGAAGGGCATGCATATCCTGTTTCATGTCATCGAGCTTAGCGTCAAATTTACACTCCATGGTGTCCAGCTTGCTCATGATGTCAGACAGTGAAGGATCCTTTCCGCCGTGAAGATGGCCAGGTTTCTCCATACTGGCCTTGCTGCTGGCTGCTCCACTGCTGGCGCTGGTCAGTCGGGTCTGCCTGGCGCTGTCTCTGGGCTGGGAGGGGTTAGGACCTGGACTGCCCTCCACGTCCACACATCGAAGAAGCAAACTCCCCCCAGAACAAATAGGAGAGGAGCAGTCCTAACACAGCACCGTCACCTCTGCACTTCAGTCTCAACATGGCGACACGCACTGCTGATTTCTGCGTTGCCCGTTTCAACATAAATTGCTGAAATATTGGCAAAAAACAGCCACATACTGTCCGAAAATCAACAGACCCAGAAGGCATTGTTCATTACAAAGTCCGCCCATCAGTCTGCAAACCTGAATCAGTCTTGATTAGCCCAAATCATCAATTAAGTGACAGAGCATTCGACGCGCGACTTCTCTACAAAACACCCGCTCACTCCCCGCGAGAGAGAGAGAGAGCGAGAGAGAGAGAAAGACAGACAGACAGACAGACAGACAGATAAACAGACAGACAGAGAGCCAGCCAGCAAGCCAGCCAGCCAGCCAGACAGACAGACAAACTGTCTGCTTTGTTACCCCTCTCTCTAAAGACAGGGGTTTCCTGGTCTTGTCATTTCGTAATGTAGCCCATTTCCCTGACATTTCATCCTCTTCCAAACGGCCGCTGCCTTCAGTCTGCCATGATGTGAGAATGACGCCTTCTCTTTCACGCCAGACACCAAACGACCTCTGAAGTTCCGGCAGAAACCGAGTGGCGGCAGATTTATGGCAGAAGCTCTCCACATCTGCCGTTCACAGGGCCAGGGAGATGAGCACACAAGAAAAAAAAAAAAAAAGAGAACAAACAGAAGCGTGTTATATCTGGTGTCGGTTTTTCCAGTGCCAAAATACATTATGTTTTACGGGCCAATAGCGGAAAGGAAATATGTGACCTTCTACCACAAAATGAGTCGCTTGTCGTAGTTAAGCATTTCTAAGATATACATATTTTCTCAAAGTATTATTTTTCTCTTTTCAATGGTGAAAATCATTTTTGAATCGGACTTTTAGTTTTCAAGATACAGTGTTTTGAAGATGGTAACCCTCTGAGAAGCGCTTTTGAGAAAATGAACAAAAACAGATGCACACATTCAGCGTAATATTAACATATTATGTGTTTCAAAATGTCATTTTAACACAGAAAGCAGTCAAATATAAACAATTCACTTAGTGTAGTTTGTGCAGGAAAACGTACAGTATCAGCAAGGGTCAAAATCTCAAACTCGGCTCCTGACACCCCTACTGCCTATTTTGGCTGCTAACTGAAAACCCGGAGAGATGACAAGCGACTCATTCTGTGGTGGAAGGTCACATATACGAAGGGCGACTCATAGAGGAAGCATGGAAGAGAAGAGGGAGGAGGGGGGGGGGGATCCTGTGTCTGGTGTCATTTGCCATGAAACAGACCTCACAAGTTTTCTCTTCTCCTTTCACAGCCTCCCCCCCTCCCCGCCCCCCACCCTCTCTTCGTTTTTTTTTTTTTTTTGTCTTTCTTTCCTCCGTACACAATGTCATTATGCATTACAGATGAGATTGCTGCTGCAATTTTTTTTTTTACCAACTTTGCAGGTATCTGTATTTTCCAGGCCTGATTAATGCTAGTTTACATGATAAAGTAAAGCATACCTCACATTAATGCTAGTTTACATGATAAAGTAAAGCATACCTCACAGTCCTGCCATGGCATCAGTTTCGATCACCACTTCAACTCTACGTCTATAGTAAGTCATCTTTGGTCTTATGTAACTCAAGGAAATTATCCCACATTTCACATACGACTAAGCAAGTAATGTTGTCTTTAGGGAATTTTAGTCGACGATGAACTTTTTTTTTTTTTTTTTCATCATCATCCGTCCGTAGACTCAAACATTGAATGATGATCCACCGGCCGATTCACTAATCAGTTACACTAACGTACCAGTCATCCATTCACTTGCTTATGATCACACACTCGCCTTTTTTAATACTCGTCGACTACCAACTAAAACATCATATTCTCCTGAACGTGATAGTCGTCCACTCATCTATTTAATCAACACACACTGACCTACTTCTTTAACCACCATTCGTGCACCCTCATAAAGGCATCACCACTGGATGACATAACTTTGAGCATCCAATTAGACGCACATTGGACATCGATCCCCCTTTTGCCCCCCTCCATCCCACCCCCATTTCAGAAACATTCTGCGATGGCATTCACCACCATTTGTTCCTGAAGTGCTGTGTGGAAAAGACTGGTTTACTGGTCGGGGGCATTCCTCACGGAGCACAGTCTGCGAGTACCATCTTGCGTAGCACTGCGTTCTGTTGTGCTGTTTTGTGTTGGACAGAGTTGTTTGGCATTTTGGTGCTGAGTAGTATGGATCTGCATTGCATTTGATTTGCATTTTGCTGTGCTGTGATATGAGACGTGGACATATGCAAATGAGAGAGAGAGAGAGAGAGAGAGAGAGAGAGAGAGAGAGAGAGAGAGAGAGAGAGTGTGTGTGTGTGTGTGTGTACGCGCTCATATGTGCCATACTTCCATCGTGTGCTCTGTCTCACAGCCGTGCCCAGTCTCCCCTGCCTTCAGTCTGCTATGCTGTAAACATCGTTCTCTTCTTTGCTGCGTCCTTTTCTCTGTTTCCTTCCCCAGTGTTTCAAGTCTCCAAGCAAACGACCTGCAGGCTATCGTGGCTTACAGGCCATTGGTCGATTGGGGGCAGTCTGGGGGCGTCATATGACAGAGAACGCTTCAGCATTGAGGATGGACACATCTGAAACTTTGTTTTTGTTTTCTTTAATCCAGGTTCATTTTCTGTTTATGGTATAAAAGACATTCAATATGCTTGTTCAACTTATAGGCTTCTAGGCAAATTCAGACGTAGGCAATTTAATGTTTTTTGACACCATCTATATTTACGAGATGGAAGGCGGGGAATTTGGTTATCCAGTTCTCCATATGGCTTTATTAAGGTTCCTTTTACGATATTGGACATCAGACTTTAACATAAAGTAAAAAAAAGCTTATATTAAAAAAAAATATAACGAGGAATGGGTGGAGCTTAAGAACAATCGGTTTACATTAACATCATCAACAGTTGTGAGATACCAAACAATAGATGAGTGCTCTATACACGTAATGTTCAGCACAGGATAGATAGGAGAGAGGGAAAGAGAAATCCAGATTCCCCCTCAAAACCAATCCCTCAAAATCAGGTGCAATGGGCTTTGTGTCCTATGTGTCCTTATTTTGACACTGTGAGGACATTAACGGATGTGAGTGATTTTGGAACAATGAAAGAGGTCAACCTGAACTTACTGTTAAGACTGAGTTTAGCAAGTGCTTTTTTTCGGATCTGCTGGAAACTGACTCTGGGCGTGGAATAAGTAAGGAATGTTACATTGAGCATTTTCACAGCAAGACGGCCAAGACCGAAGCAATAAACCGAACATCGCTGGTCAGCCAGTCACACACCAAATCGATTCACAGCACAAGGGCAGTCCCATTACCATACAGAATTGCCTGGCTCCGCCATCAGATACTTTTTTGCCCCTGCAAAGGGGGATGGAAGATGGAAAGAAGGGGGAGTAGGGAGGGGGGATGAAGTCATATCCGCTGAAATAAACTTATGCTGTGTTCATGTAGTGTTGTGGACAAATTCAGAGTTAGAAGGCTTGATACTTTTTGACAATGTACATTTACGAGAAAAGAGATAAGTAATCCAATACTGCATATCCATAAGTTGATTAACATTGTTTACGATTGTCTAAAAAGCAAAGAAAGGTCTACGTGTGTGTGTGTGTGTGTGTGTGTGTGTGTGTGTGTGTGTGTGTGTGTGTGTGTGTGTGCCGTCATTCCATTACATTGTCCGTCTCACAGCCATGTAAAGCCTTTTCTAATTTCCACCGTCTCCAGTCTGCCATGATGTAAAAATGGCTATCTTCTCTGCTGTCTCCTCTTTTCTGAATTCTTCCCCAATACTTCAAGTCTCAGGGCAAAAGACCTGAGGTGGCAGGCTATAATGGTTTACAGGCCATTGGTGAAATGGGGACAGTCTGGGGGCGCCAGAAGAGGACAGTGATTGATCATTTAGCGTGGAATCCTCAGGAACGTCTTGCTTTTAAATCCAGTTTCGTTTTCTGTTTATAATACAGAAGACACCAGGTTATCAATACAATTTCACAATATGTGAATGAAGTTCAACCAACAAGAACGATATATTCAATGCGCGCCGTAGGAATCTGATCATTCGACTAATAATTTCTGAAACATAACTATGTCTTGTCAACATGCGTTGACAAGTCAAATTCAGACATAGAAATGTTGATGCTTTTAGTCATAGAAATATCTTAACCAAAATGAAAGGTAGGGAATTCAACTATCCATTTCTGCATTTGTACGAGCTGATTGAGATTTCCTTCAAAACATAGCGCATGAAAATGTAACATTGAATGAAAAAAAACCTCTGCAAAACAAAGTAGGTTGGGGTAGGTAGGAGTAGTGTAGGGATTGAGAGTAATCGATTTACATTGACAATTAATGACAACTGTGTCACTCATAACAGTGAGTATATGTGTTCAGAGAGAGAGAGAGAGAAGAGAGAGAGAGAGAGAGAGAGAGAGAGAGAGAGAGAGAGAGAGAGAGAGAATGCGAATACAAATACGAATGGTTTAATGCGTCAGGTTTTCGGCCCACTGACACATCAGGAGGGGAGGTGGGGGTAAGGGGGCAGAGTGAGACATCGAGATAGAAATAAACATGAACAACATTTGATACAAGTAGTACTGGACATGCGACATGGAAGCCAGATCGCGGTACGTCACTTTGATCATTAGGGGGACAAGCGGAAATGTTCTTCCTGTCCATCATGATTTCTCTATGGTTTAGAATGTCAGTGTTTTCAGTGGTAGTCAGTCTGGATTTC
>CM065720.1:14703016-14720516 GCA_033310375.1 Conus canariensis
ATTGCGTTATGCTGCGTTATGAGATGTGCTCACGTGCATATGTGTGTATGTGTGTGTGTGTGTGTGTGTGTGTGTGTGTGTGTGTGTGTGTGTGTGTGTGTGTGTGTGTGTGTGTGTGTGAGGAGAGAGAGAGAGAGAGAGACAGAGAGACAGACAGACAGACAGACAGACAGACAGAGAGAGAGAGAGAGAGAGAGAGAGAAGAGAAGAGAGAGAGAGTTGCTCGTGCTTATATGTGTGATCCTCCCGTAATGTGCTCCATCTCATAGCCATGTCCATCTTCCCAGTCTGCCATGCTGTAGAAAACAAAAAAAACAAAAAAAAAAACAACGTTTTCTTCTTTGCTGTATCATTTTCTCTCTTTCGTTCCCCAACACTTCAAGTCTCCATCAAAGAACCTGTGGTGAGACGCTATCATGGTTTACATGCCATTGGTGAATTGAGGATGGTCTGGGGGCGTAAGATGACGCAGATTGCTTGTTCATTGAAGGCGGACTCTTCTGAAGCTTTTTCTTTTCTTAATCTAGGTTCAGTTTCTATTTATGGTATAAAAGACATCCAACATGTTCGCTCAATTTATAGTCGAGTTTAGATTAAGATAGTTTCATGATTTTCACAGCGTCCCTATTTACGAGGAGGAAAGGTGGGAATTTCAGTTATCCAGTTCTGCAGATGACTTATGAAGATACGTTTTAAAGTACTGCACTCTAAACTTTAATATAAAATTTAAAAAAGTGTTTTTTTACATTTCAAACAAGAGGGGTTGGGAGAGCCTAAGAACAATCGATTTACGTTAATATCATCAGCAGATGTGAGACACCAAACAATAGATAATTACTCTATATACGTGCTGTTCAGCACAAGATGCAGAGGGAAAGAGAAATCCGGATTCCCCCTCAAACCCAACCCCTCAAATTCAGATGCAATGTCCTTTGGTTCCTATGTCTCCTGGTTTTCACACTGTAAGAACGCCAACGGATGTGAGTTATTTTGGAACAATGAAAAAGGTCGATCAGTGTGTATAGGCACCTGTCCGAACTTCCTGCCCTATGTCATTGGAATATGGAAGTGGCACATGCAGATTTCGGTCCATGGCATGTGTCTGACCATGCTCCGACTTACTCAACAGGAAGTGGTTCTGGAACAGGGTGTGGGGCAGTCCTGACTCAAATCCACAATCTCCCTCACACCCAGCCCCTCAAATTTAGTTGCAATGTGCTTTAGTTGCCACGTCACCTGGTTCAGACCCCGGGAACATTAAAGGAAGTGAGTGATTTTGGAACAATACAAGAGATCTGTGTGAACTTACTCCAGAGGATGAGTTGAGCAAGTGCGCTATCTAACCTGCTGGAAACTGAGTTTGAGCGTGAAATGAATAAGGGACGGTTTGTCAAGCCTTTCCACATCAAGACAGGCGAAACAGAAGCAATAAACCACCAAATGCCGGTCAGCCAGTTATGCTCCAAACTGATTTAGATCACGAGGTCAGTTTCCTTTATTGTGTCAAATCGGTTGGTGCAGATGTCTCCCCCTGGGAGGAAGTGGGAGATGAAAGAAAAAGGAGAAGGGGAGGAAGGGGGGGGGGTCATTTAGGAGATTATCAACTTGAACTGTCACTCTTTGCAGGATCTAATTACTGCTGAAATGTGGTATGTATACAGTGCCATGCAGATGCCAAACGATGCAGTGTAAAAGAGAGAGAGAGAGAGAGAGAGAGAGAGAGAGAGAGAGAGAGATTTAATCCCCCCCCCCCCCCCCCCCCCCCCCCCCCCATTCTGACCGATAGCAGTTTCTTGGTTTTGTTATTCTCGCGTGTGGCCGATTTCCCTGACATTTCATTCTCTTCCAAACGGCCCCTGCCTCCAGTGTGCCATGATGTGAGAATGACGCCTTCTCTTTCACGCCACACGCCAAACGACCTCTGAAGTTCCGGCAAAAAGAGTGTGGCAGCATTTTTATGGCAGAAGCTCTCCACATCTGCCGTCCACTAGGCCAGGAAGAGGAACACAAGGAAAAAGTGAACTCGAAAAAGGCTATTTCAACTGCTCCGCGTTTTTCTCTTTCAAGGACATCGTTTTACAGGCCATTATTGAAAGGGAAAGGTGTGGGAGATATGAGGTTTTACAAAGCCTGGTGTCATTTACCTTGAGAGCAAATCTTACAGCACCATGTTCATTTCTATGTTATCTCATTAGTATTTACTGTCACTATGTGCGCTCATGTAACACATGAGATAGGCATTAGCAGTCCGTGATATGTCTCTATTGCCATAGTTATTATCCTGAATACTTTACGTTAACTACGTGCTTTTATCCAGTGGTTAGTGGGGCAAGATGCAGGCATTGCGGCTTTTGGTTTAAATCCCAACACAGGTCTGGATTTCAGGGATATTTTGGCTCTGGAGGGCTCCGGCGGGCTTAATGGATGGGCTGGAATCCTGCAATTTCCTGTACAGCAACAGGTGTCTGCTTTTCTCGGGCCTGATTGGTGTTCGCATACATTATGGAATCATATACAATAGTGTCAGGGTTCATCATAAAAGGTCACACAATCAGTCGACCTTCACACCGTGTCATCCCAGTAACCTTCGTTGGACAACTCATGGAGTGTCCTTCACATTTTATGCACAACCAAGCGATTCATGTCAACGTCAGGGAATTTTAGTAGGTGACTATCACAAGGAACGTTTCATGTCCCACTGTTCATGCACTCACATGTTTACGAGCAATTTACTCATACACTTACTTATCATCTACTAATCTGATTACTGATCACACACCCACCTGCATACTAATTATGCACTCACCTTCTTCATAATAAAACATTCACCAACTAAACATTCATCTACTAACCTACTTAATGATTATACACTCACCTACATAACACTTATACATTTATCCGCTCAGTACACATCCGCTTATCTATTTAATCATTACCCACTAACCTTCTCAATCATTATGGACTCACCTGCATGATAATTATCCACTATCTTACTGAACATCTATCCATTCATCTACTCCCTTACTCACCATCGTTTCATCCTGATGAAGGCATCATCATCGGATGTCTTCAACATCCAGTTGAACACATGTGTGGCAACAGTTCCCTTCTTCCCTCGTTCCACTTGCTTCCGTTGATCGCCATTCCCTACTGCCAGTCATCACCCGGAGGATAGATAGAGGTGTGTGTGTGTGTGTGTGTGTGTGTGTGTGTGTGTGTGTGTGTGTGTGTGTGTGTGTGTGTGTGTGCGTGCGTGTGTGCGTGCATGCGTGCGTGCGTGCGCGCGCGCGCGCGCGCGTGTGTGTGTGTGTGTGTGTGCGTGTGTGCGTGCGTGCGTGTGTGTGTGTGTGTGTGTATGTGTGAGTGAGTGTGTGTGTGCCGTCATTCCATCATGTTGTCCGTCTCACAGACACGTAAAGCCTTTTTTTTTCTTCTAATTTCCACCGTCTCCAGTCTGCCATGATGTAAAGATGGCTATCTTCTCTGCTGTCTCTTCATTTCTGAATCCTTCCCCAACACTTCAAGTCTCAGGGCAAACGACCTGAGGTGGCAGGCTATCACGTTTTACAGGCCATTGGTGAAATGGGGAGTTGGGTGGAGATAGAAGAAGGGAGTGATTGATCGTTTAGCGTGGATCCTTCAGGAACTTAAAAAAAAAAATTAATCCAGTTTTGTTTTCTGTTTATGATACAGAACACCTCCAGTATGCTGGTTCAATAAGTGTTGCCAAATCAAATTTAGACATAGACATTTAAATGCTTTCAGTCAAATAAATACATTTTGCCAAATAAAAGGCAGGGAATTCAATTGTCCGGTTCTGTGCATTCGTATTAGGATTAAGATTCCTATTAATGTATGGTACGACTTATTTTAACATAACGTTAAAAAGAAAGTTTACATTTGAAAATAAAAAGTGCAGTGGGTGCAGTATGAGGAGAACGGGGACTAAGCAAAAACAATTTGCATTGATATTGTTGACGGCTATGTCATACACAAAGTAAGCGCAGAATCTGTACATATGCTGTTCAGTATAATAATAATAATAATAATAATAATAATAATAATAATAATAATAATAATAATAATAATAATAATAATATGATGATGAATACTTATATAGCGCCTATTCTCGGCTGGAGACCAAGCTCTAAGCGCTTTACAACCCACACTCGTTTACACAACGGGCTGCCTACCTGGGTAGTGCCGACTGAAGAGCTGCCAGCTGGCGCTTCATTCAGTCGTTTCCCGTGTCATCCGGTCAATATCGTTCAATATCGTTCACTCAGTTTCCTTACTTCCTTCATTCTTTCCATTTCTCACGCAGGGTGCATGCTATGCGTAACGTGTCATCCATACCAACGGCCAAACTGGCCTACTCTTTCGAAAGTTGGTGATGGGATTTTAAGTGTGTGCAAGATGTTATGCGTGCGTTCGCACACGGAACCTCGGTTTATAGTCTCGTTCTTTACTGTATGGGAAATGGAGTCAGAGCCAATGTTAACTCCGAGGGAAAAATCCCCCTTTACCGAAACAGCACGGCGGAGATTCGAACCCTCAATCCCAGGATCATGAGTCTGGCGCTCTACCAACTGAGCTATTCCGGCTCCACGAGAGAGAGAGAGAGAGAGAGAGAGAGAGAGAGAGAGAGAGAGAGAGAGAGAGAGAGAGAGAGAGAGAGAGAAAGAGACAGAGAGACAGAGAGACAGAGAGAGACAGAGAGAGGTCATCCGATAAAAACAAAAACAACACAAAACAAGAATTGCCATTTTTATAGCTGGATGATCGTGTCGAGTGTTCTTTGTCTCACTTAAAAAAAGTAAAGTAGATAAATCCGTATATAACGGCAATTCTATTATCAATATAACTTTATATATGCGAATAAAGTCAATAAGAATAACATATTCAGTGCGCGCCATAGCAGATCGTATCATACAAGTAATCACCTCTGACACATAAGTCTGTCTTGGAAAATGATTTCCTTGTAATACAAATTGAAAATATGCGACATGAAAGCTAAAATGGAGCACGGAATGTTTTGTTGTTGTCGTTGTTTAACTTTTAATGAAATGTTTATTTTTAGTGCTTCGAGAATCGGTGAACGCGTAAGAGAAAACTCTCTCTCTCTCTCTCTCTCTCTCTCTCTCTCTCTCTCTCTCTCTCTCTCTCCTCTCTCTCTCTCTCTCTCTCAGCGATATAACGGTATATCCCATTCCTCACTGATTTGAAAACCAATCTTATTTTTCTGTGTCATTTTCTCTCTCACACTGATGAAGCTCACACACAGTTGTCTGCAAAGTGTACCAACAAGATTATGTCTGCAGGTTAGAGGAATCGAAACGTTATGTTTTTGTTTTTGTTTTTTTTTTTCTCCAGCAAAATCAATAATCTCGAACTATACTGCCGTGTCACACGTTTCATGTGTAAAATTTACAATCTCTCTCTCTCTCTCTCTCTCTCTCTCTCTCTCTCTCTCTCTCTCTCTCTCTCTCTCTCTCTCTCTCTGTCCGTTTGTCTCTGTCTATGTCGCTGTCTATCCGTCCGTCTGTCCGTCTATTTGTCAGTCTCTGGAAAAAAAGTGAGGTGGACAGGGTTGTAGTAGGATGGAGGTGGGGATGAACGAGTTGCGATAATTTATTGACAGCTGTGTCATGCATAACAGTTACTGCACACTCTGTACATGTGCTGTTGAAATATATATATATATATATATATATATATATATATATATATTAAAAGCAAGTTAAAATCAAGCTGCTAAAACCATCGGACGGTTTTAGCAGCTTGATTTTAACTTGTTTTTAATATAACAAATGTCGCTCCTACTGTGGTTGAGCACTGTTTTTAAAATTGCGCTGATCCTCAGTACCATTCTCTTATATATATATATATATATAATATATATATATATATATAATATAATAGATGTGCCTTCGAGAGGGATTACGATGGTTCCCGCATGCAGCTAGTGAAGGGTTTCTCATATTTATAATATATTCCCCCCATTTTCTTCATCTTCAATTTTTTTTTCTAAAAGTTTAAATCTTTGCCAAGTCATTACTATAATGACTGAAGAATTGTTAGCCTGCACTTGTTTTCCCCCACTACTTAATTGTTCAGCATTATATTGTTTGGTCAATCAGTGGGAGATTGCATCTCTTAGGAGATCCACGTAAAGGTTGTTCTGTACAATTCTTAGCCACTTACAGCAGAGCTGACCACTCAGACTGTTCCACATCTTTTGATCTCCCTTGCATCCTTGAATGGATCCTCAAGCATAGGCTCAAAGATTGTCCCCTACATCTTATACTGTTTGCATAATGCTTTTAGTTTTTCAGCAACTTTTTTCCTCTCCACACTTTCGTTTTGTTCCATTTACTACCCTTCGCTGGCTGCTTCGGGGGTGCTGTTGGATTCTTTTTTGAACCCTTGGTGGTGAGAACACCACAGAATTATGGACTGTGGTGTGTCTCTATTTGACACCAAGAGTACAGACCCAATCAGCCGTGTCTCCCTGATGAGTCCGATCCAGCGGACGAAAGGCCGAGGAGGAGGGAATACAAATAGATGTGCCTTCGATAGGGATTACGATGGTTCCCTCATGCAGCCAGTGAAGGGTTTCTCATATTTTTAATATATTCCCCCATTTTCTTCATCTTCATTTTTTTTTTCTCTAAAAGTTTAAATCTTTGCCAAGGCATTACTATAATGACTGAAGAATTGTTAGCCTGCACTGTTCCCCCCCCCCCCCCCCCCCCCCCACTTAATTGTTCAGCATTATATATATATAGAGAGAGAGAAATAAAACAAGATGCAAAGCATAAATATAATGTACTCCCAGTTTTCCAAATCGCTTATAAATCGGCAAGTACTTTCTGAGATAAATAACGGCAAAATAACGGTTTTTTAACGGTTCCGTTGTGCACTTTTTCATTAAAATCCACCAATATGTAAAAAAATAACGGTTTTATCGGATATAACCGATGTACATTTTTGAAACTGGTATTTTAGTCATCACTGAGCTTAAAAGCCTATGTACATACTGAACTTCATCCAAATCGGACAATATGCCAAGAATAACGGTTTTTAACGGTCGAATTGTGAAACGCTATATAGCGTTGAGTGAGCGAGGTAGTGTGTTTATTGTAAAGCGCTTAGAGCTTGGTGTCTATGACCGAGGATAGGCGCTATATAAATACCCAATATAATATAGAAGTGCCATTTGTGTGTGATAACCTTTCAGTATACCAAATTTCATTAAAATCCAGCTATATATAAGAAATAACGGTTTTAACTTATTTAATCGATTTTTAGCATTACATCACTTACATATGGAAAGAGGCTCCGATTTTGTCACAAGATCATCCAAACCACTTATAAATCGGCCAAATACTTTATTAGATAATCCATAAAGAAGAAAAACCGTTTTGGGCCGTTATAACCGATAGTAACGGCTATTCTGGTCAAATAAAACATCGGGCATCATCCATGACCCATAGTGAACATACCTACAAATTTTCAGAAAGACGGGCCAGGTATTTTCTGAGATATTCCATAAAGAAGAAAAACCGTTACAGGCCGTTACAGCCGTTAGTAACGGCTATAACGGGGTAAACTAAAACATCAGGCATCATCCGTGACCCATAATGAATGTACCTGCTAATTTTCACAAAGATCGGCCAGGTACTTTCTGAGATATGCCATAAAGAAGAAAAACCGTTACAGGCCGTTACAGCCGTTAGTAACGGTTATAACGGTAAACGAAAACATCGGGCATCATCCGTGACCATTAATGAACATACCTACACATTTTCAGAAAGATCGGCCAAGTACTTTCTGAGATATTCCATAAAGAAGAAAACCCGTTACAAGCCGTTACAGCCGTTAGTAACGGCTATAACGGGGTAAACTAAAACATCGGCATCATCTGTGACCCATAATGAACATACCTGCTAATTTTCATAAAGGTCGGCCAAGTACTTTCTGAGATATTCCATAACGAAGGAAAACCGTTACAGGCCCTTACAGCCGTTAGTAACGGCTATAACGGTTAGCTAAAACATCGGGCATTATTCGTGAGCCATAATGAACATAGCTACAAATTTTCAGAAAGATCGGCCAAGTACTTTCTGAGATATTCCATAAAGAAAAAAAAAGTTACAGGCCGTTACAGCCGTTAGTAACGGCTGTAACGGGATAAACTAAAACATCGGGCATCATCCGTGACCCATAATGAATGTACCTGCTCATTTTTACAAAGATCGGCCAAGTACTTTCTGAGATATTCCATAAAGAAGAAAATCCGTTACAGGCCGTTACAGCCGTTAGTAACGGCTATAACGGTAAATTAGAACATCGGGCATCATCCGTGGCCCATAATGAACTTACCTACAAATTTTCAGAAAGATCGGTCCAGTAGTTTTGTCTGGAGCGAGTGGAACACATTTTGACCACGGACACACACACACACACACACACACACACACACACACACACACACACACACACACACACACACAGAAGCATTTCTTCGTTCCCATTCTAAAGTACTCCCTGTTCTATAAGAACTGGGAGTACAAAAAACAGTAACAATAATCACCACGTTTACAGCCGGATGATCATGCTGAATTGTTTGTCTCAATTCAAAAAAGAAAAATAGAGTTAAATAGATCCATATATGATGACAATCCGATTATCAATATAGTGTTACATTGCATGAATAGGTTCAAATAATAAGAGTAATACATTCAATTCACGCAATAGCAAAACGTATTATACGAGTAACCCTATCTGACACATAAACCTGTCCTAGAAAATGATATCCTTGTGGTACAAATTGCAAAGACGCTACTTTACAGGGAAATTGAAGCACAGAAAATTAAAACCTTTTTTTTTCATAAACTTTCGAAGAAATGCTTTTTTCAATGCTGCGAGAATCAATGGACGCATAAGAGAACTCTCTCTCTCTCTCTCTCTCTCTCTCTCTCTCTCTCTCTCTCTCTCTCTCTCTCTCTCTCTCTCTCTCAGCAATAACGGCATCTCCCCTCCTCGCTGATCTGACAGCCAATCTTGCTTTCTCTTTCTCTCTGTGACATTGATGAAGTTCACACACAGTTGTCTGCTATGTACACAAATAATGCTGAGAGAGAGAGAGAGAGAGAGAGAGAGAGAGAGAGAGAGAGAGAGAGAGAGAGAGAGAGAGAGAGAGAGAGAGAGTGCCACTGCCATTGGTTTAATTGTGGAGGCCACCGGCCCATACACGAAAGGGATGATGGGGAAGGGGGGGGGGGGGGCGTATGAGGGAGGGGAAGGGGTAATCATTAACATTAACAAGGATCGATGCGCGATCAAAAACTCTTCCATACAACATCAGCACAATGTAAGGCATAAATGAATGACAAAAGTACAGTGATCGAGCAACTACAGTTTTGAGTTAAGTTGTTCAACGTGGACTTGCGAAAAGCAAACTCACAAACATACATCTGAATGAAGGAGACAAACGCCTGAGTATCAGGTGAATTACTTTATAAGTATCCCATTTATGACAGGTATAGAAACTAACCTGGCAGTTACTTTTTTCATACAAAATGGGTTAATCAGATAAGCAATCAACAATTAATTCACGCACGCACGCACACACACACACACACACACACACACACACACACACACACACACACATACACACACACACAAGACAAGACAAGACAATACACACACACACACACACACACACACACACACACACACACACACACACACACACACACAACACAACACAACACACACACACACACACACACACACACGCGCGCGCGCGCGCGCGCGCGCGGTAAAAAAAAAAGACTAGAAATCCCTCATTGAACACAAGATCTGTTCATTAAGTGTCATACATCACACACTCACGATATGGGCCTCATTGCAGTAATTCCTCTCTAAGTTTTGAACTGTACTAAGTATGCGTTGCCAGATTTCTCTTGAAGTTACGGCATGGGTTTTGAAGAACAATGTTCGAAGTGATATTATTCAAATTGATCAGTTCTGGGACAGTCAAACGTCAGTCGAACGTTAACGTAATTGGAGCTTATAAAGATGAAGTGAAGTTCATTTTCCAGCATGCCGCGCGAGCGCGTGCACACACACACACACACACACACACACACACACACACACACACACACACACACACACACACACACACTGACACACCAAAAAGAAAACCGGACAGAGTTGATTCATACCAGCACTTTGAAATCTCTTATTTATGCCGAGCTGGTTTAAACCAAGTCGTAGTTTTATCAAAGTATCCCTGAAACGTTTAACTGTGACGTAATCAAGATACAGTTCGAGGATAAAATCTGTTCTGAAAGATCGATGGGCAGAATACCTAACACTGCTGTAATGTTTTGCGAACCAATCCACTTTAAAACTTATCTATGCTTTTCTGTTTAAGAGACTTTAGGAAAGTTATTTCATTTGCAGTGCCCTGGTTTGCCCAAACATCATGGAAGACATACCGCTCCAAACATACTTTGATTTTACAGAGCCAGTTATCTAATGCAATATCGTTTCTATCCAAAGCTTTTTTCACCAATGACTCGGCTTACTTTAGAAAGCATGTGGACTACATCTGAGTTTTATCCGGTAGCGAATACTTGATATAGTGAATTCTATATACAGAGGGAATCTGCCCGTTTTTGCCATAAATCGTATGATTTTGCGATTTGCTTGACATATTAAGCAGTCTTTTACACGAAAATAAATGAACTGATTCGATGGTATCTAATTCATCCATACCCGAAATCTCTGCTGCATAGAGGAGCATGGGTTTCACTTCTGCATCAAAAAAGTTGAAAAAATACGGTCGTGCTTAGATTGCCAAGTGCCCACATTGTTTTCAAGATATTAAGGTTTGTAATATTTCGCTTGATTGCTAATTCTTCACAGCAACAAGACTCTGACAGTTTTGTGGTAAGAGTGAATCCCCAATATTTGTACTTATTCACCACGTCTAGAAAATTTCCATCGTGGGTCCATTTTTCTCTGGCAGAAGGAAATCCTCCATTTTCTGAAAATCATCGTTTTGATTTTATCCAAGTTTACCGTATGATCCAAAGCCTTCAAGGCCTTTTCTAGATTATTAAGTTGGTTTTATAGTCGACCGGGGGTGGATGCAAGTAGAACAATATCATCAGCAAACAGCAAAGAGTATATTTCGTTAAGACCAGGATGCAGTTGTATGCCATGTTTCCCATTTTGTCTCTCAAAGTCAGCAACTTCCGAAATCAACACAGAAAATATCACTGGGCTTAGGAGACAGCCTTGCCTGGCCCCTTTGGGGCAACTGAAAAATTCACTTGTATATCAGTCCCATACTGAGAGAGAGAGAGAGGAGAGAGAGAGAGAGAGAGAGAGAGAGAGAGAGAGAGAGAGAGAGAGAGAGAGAGAAGAGAGAGATTTTCTGCATGTATTCTAATGGTCCCATTTCAAGCAAACAACACCGATCTCTTCAAACAAACGAGAAGAAAGGAAAAGAAAAACAAACACAACTAAAAACCAACCAACCAAACAAAACCCCCAAAACATCTGTAGTTTAAACAGATTAACAGATGAAAATTTTCAGCTCGGACATTCATTGTTTTGTCTAAAGTTGCCATTTAAAGATTTTTAATACACGGATGCAATGCTCCATAATAGAGAGATTAATTTCATGACCCGATTTCGCATTTTGTGCATTCACTGCTCTATTATTTTATTACCCTATTTATGCATAACATTTCAATCTGCGCTGGTAATCAGATTGTTGAGGGAAAAAATGGTTTCTTGTTTTGTAAAGAACGAAATTAATCTTGTCAAACCTAATGTGGGTTGATTGAATGGGGGAGGTGGGGAGAGGGGGGATCAAGACATAAAAATACTGAATGTCTACGTCAACAACGCTTTAATTCATTTCATCAGATTGTATGACAGTAACGTAAAGCAATAAGGATATCGAGTAGGAGTTGCCCCACCACCACCCCTCTCTCTCTCCCTCCCCGCCCCCCTTTCTCTTCTCTCTCTCTCTCTCTCTCTCTCTCTCTCTCTCTCTCCTCTCTCTCTCTCTCTCTGATACAAAAGGTAAACGATTTTTCTATGGGCACATTGTCGTAGGATTTTGAAACCTGGCATTCTCTCAGTCTCAACTGTCCGAATCGATTAGCTGTGAATGGCGATCTAAAAAAAATTCACCTGACGTCTTTTCACCAGCAGATTAGAGTCGGAAAAGTCTTCAAGATCACAAAGTACTTTTGACTTCTCAAATAACTTCCTTCGCTCTTTGCTGGTTCAATTGCCAGAGCAAGTCGAAGGGACTCCCAGAAATTAGCGACTGAGTCAGTGAGAGAGTGGGTGATTATCCTGATCGACTGGAACCGGCTAGACGCTGTCAAGAATGGAATCACAAGTTCTGCTAAATGGCCAGGCGCATGTCGTGAGTGCTTCTCTCTCTCTCTCTCCTCTCTCTCTCTCTCTCTCTCTCTCTCCTCTCTCTCTCTCTCTCTCTCTCTCTCTCTCTCTCTCTCTCTCTCTCTCTTTGGGGCACGTGACAAGATGGTAGACACCATCTCAAGTTAGCTGTAACAAAAAGCGCCTGTGACGGAGTTGATGCGGAAGTAAACTTACACGAATACTCTTTTTGTCCCTTGCAATGAAGGTTATATTTCAATTCAATACACATGTTACATCAACAATACACACATTATTCAATATATATTAAAGTGTTGAGAGAGAGAGAGAGAGAGAGAGAGAGAGAGAGAGAGAGAGAGAGAGAGGAGAGAGACAGACAGACAGACAGACAGACAGACAGATTACACGAATACTCCGTTTGTGTCTAACATCTCCATGATCAAGCAACACGCTGCAAGTTGTGAGTGTGGACTTCTGAAGGGCCGTAATTGGTCAGTTTTGTAGCCACAGTTCCCCCAAACAGCGTTGTGTTTACCCAGCAAGTCTGATGTCACAAGCTAGCGTGTGCCTTGTGACTTACCTGCGTCTCAGCAATCTTTATCTGTTCTGGTAACAACATAAAACACATTGATACACTTTTTTTTTTTCATAAAACACATTGATACACATCTTTTCTCAGTCATGTCTCCGAAAGTCGTAAACTGTATTTTGCCTGTTTCTAACGTGAAGTTATTTTGGGATCAGTTTGGTCTGTTCAACCTTTTAATATTTAGATTAGCTAGTTATCATTATTATTATATTGGGTATTTATATAGCGCCTATCCTCGGTCACAGACCAAGCTCTAAGCGCTTTGCAGTAAACACACTACCTTACTCACTCAACGGGCTGCCTACCCAGGTAGAGCCGGCCGAAGAGCAGCCTACTGGCGCTCATTCAGTCGTTTCCCGTACCATTCAAATATCAGTCACTCATTTTCATTTATCTCATTTATTCCTCCAGTTTCTCACATAGGATGCATGCGATGTCTATTTCCACCGGTGCACGATGGCACACGATAACAGTTAGTGACAATTTTTGTGGCTTGGTAAGAAATACCAGGCGGCTATCTTCAATCTACAGTTACTTATTATCTAGTTACTTATTATGTAGTCCTATTGCTTGTTTCTTGTAACTCTCTCTCTCTCTCTCTCTCTCTCTCTCTCCTCTCTCTCTCTCTCTCTCTCTCTCTCTTCTTCTTCTTCTTCTTCTTCTTCTTCTTCTTCTTCTTCTTCTTCTTCTTCTTTTCCCCGTTTTAATTTTTTTATGACGTTAAAAAAATTAACAGAGTTTTGCTGGTTTTGATGCTTGAGTCTAAAATCATCACACGATGAAAAGACTTTATATAAAATAACTACCTAAAACTCTCCAACATTCCATTTTATATGGCCATTCGTTTTGGACGATCCAAGGGTGAAAGTATGACTGCAGATTCACTAGACTTGCTGACTGCGCATTGCATGCACGATAGCGGTGCAGCTGTACAGTCAGTAGCCTGCAACACTTTCTTCTCGTGTCGTCGTGTATGATTACTTACCAGACACATGGAACTAAACTGCGGGTTCATAGGTGATGAAGATGTGCAGAAAGCTCAGTTGGTAGAGCGCCGGACTCGTGATCCTGAGGCTGCGGGTTCGAATTTCGGTACAGGGGGATTTTTCCCTCGGAGTTAACATTGGTTCTGACTCCATTCCCCATACAGTCCTTCGAATGAGACTATAAACCGAGGTTCCGTGTGTGAACGCACGCACAACATCTTGCACACACGTAAAATCCCATCACCAACTTTTGGAAGAGAAGGCCAGTTTGGCCGTTGGTATGCATGACACGTTGCACGTAGCATGCACCTTCCCCGAAGATGGAGTATGGCTGCCTTAATGACAGGATTAAAAAAACGGTCATACACACAAAAGTGTCAGAATCTTCAACTCGATGAAGATGGACACTCGAAGAAAGAAGAAGAAGAAGAAGAAGAAGAAGAAGAAAGAAGAAGAAGAAGAAGAAGAGAAGAAGAAGAAGAAGAAGTTGTCATCGAGGTCGAAGAGAAGCTTGGTACCAAACTGGTTGTTCCTCTACAGTTACAGAACGCACAGGTGTGGGCAATGTGGAACAACAGGCTGAGACCCCAGAGCAGCAGAGGGAGAACCACTGAAACAAAAGGGAGAAAACACGGGCACTCTTTTGCAGGATCAAAGACAACATGACTTGACTGAAAATCAGTGCTGCAATTTCATTGATATGGCGGAGATGTAGATCCCAATAACTCACTCTCTCTCTTTCTCTCTCTTTCTCTGTCTGTCTCTCTCTCTCTTTCTTTCTCTCTCTCTCTCCCTCTCTCTGTGCCTCTCTCTCTGTCTCTCTCTGTCTCTGTCTCTCTCTGTCTCTGTCTCTCTCTCTGTCTCTCTCTGTCTCTCTCTGTCTCTCTCTCTCTCTCTCTCTCTCTCTCTCTCTCCGCACGCGCGCGCGCGCGCGCGCGCGTGTGTGTGTGTGTGTGTGTGTGTGTGTGTGTGCGCGCGCGCTTGCAAACTTGCATGCGTGCGTGCGTGCGTGTGTGTGTGTATGTGTGTGTGTGTGTGTGTGTGTGTTTGTGTGTGTGTGTCTGTCTGTCTGAATTACGTGTGTGTGTGTGTGTGTGTGTGTGTGTGTGTGTGTGTGTGTGTGTGTGTGTGTGTGTGTGTGAGTTGTGTGTGTGTGTGTCTGACTTACGTGTGTGTGTGTGTGTGTGTGTGTGTGTGTGTGTGTGTGTGTGTGTGTGTGTGTGTGTGAAAGAGAAAAGAGAGAGAGAGAGAGACAGACAGACAGACAGACAGACAGACAGGCAGACAGACAGTCACAGACAGAGATACCATGGTACTCGCAGGATACATTAGCAGTAGTAACTTCTAGTTAAAAACCAAGGTAAAGGAACTAGCTCTCTCTCTCTCTCTCTCTCTCTCTCTCTCTCTCTCTCTCTCTCTCTCTCTCTCTTTCGGGAACTTCACCCATGGCCCTTGGGTACGTTCCTCCTGAGCATTCTCCTGTCGTTCCTTGCTTCATTCGTTACGTTTGGTCTTGTGGGAGAACAATGTCACTGAAGAAAGCTGGAAGCATTGTCTGACCAGTTCTGTACGATAAACAGGCTTGACGTCAGTGTCGGACACGATTTGTGCCCGACTGTCACACAGGAGAGTTCCCGTTTGTCCCAGTCATCCTGTCTGTGCTGGTCTGGTCCGTTAAAATGTAACTGAGGAAATACAGATTAAATACATTACAAAAGGTAACTTGTACAATGAATATACACAAATCAGGACAATAATCTATGGTGTGTATACACAAACGCGCTCGCGCGCGTGCGCTTACCCCACACACACACACACACACACACACACACACACACACAGAGAACACAGACATACACACGCACGCACGCACGCACGCACGCACGTACGCACGCACGCACACACACACACACACACACACACACACACACACACACACACACACACACACACACACGCACGTAATTTTCCGTAAATCAAGCTGGATATCGTATAGGGCGATCTACAACAGAAATCTTAGTTAAGTTGTCCACAAATATAAAGACACAATTTGCTAGACGTAAAAGCGCTCCCGCTACTTTTTTTGATATAAGCAAAGCCTATGATCAGGTGTGGCACTCTCGGCTCTTGAATAAACTTAAGAACATTGGCTTATCAGGAAACATATACAACTACATTAAATGTTTTCTGAGAGACAAGAGTCATTCAAGCAAGAATTGGAAAAACATATTCAGTGAGACGAACTCCATCAAGGGGAATCCCTCAAGGGTCGGTTATCTCTCCACTTCTTTTTTGCATATTAATGCATGATCTGCCAAATACGTTATCTAAAAACGTCATACTTGTTCAGTATGCAGATGATTATATGTATGTGGATGGACGTAACTTTAAAAAAGAATACCCCACAACGAAATATAAAGTACATTAAAAAGATATGTCAACAAGAACTAAATAAAGTAGAAGACTATATGATGTTAAATGGATTAAGTCTCTCTACAGAGAAAACAAATATTATGTTATTTAACAGCAGCTCGAATCCAGATAAAAGTCTACTTTCACGTTGAATAATTCATCTCTAAAATACGTCACACAAATAGAATTTTTAGGAGTTTATTTCACCTCAAAACTGACATGGAACAATCATATAGCATGTTACAATTTAAAAGGGAGACAAGAGAGGGGGAACTTTTGTGAAAGACGTCATAGCAACAATGACGCGTTGCAAGCCTCCTTTTATTTATCGCTTTTAGATCTTTGTATTTTCGGTCAGTGTAGTGCTATCGTTGCTTTGTTTAAAACGTTTGGAAACTGAATGTATGCCTAATTGTTCAGTATTATTCTTGGATCGATTGATAATGCGATTGGAATATTCAAGATAATGTTAGAATTTTCACCAGGTTTCCGTAAGTTGCTAGTGCTTTGCCGAAAGTTCGAGAATGTTGTAGAAGCTGACCGAATTACATTTGCATACGGTCGTCGCAATTTGATTGGTTTAAGCTTACTGATATGCAGAATATTCTAGAAAAGAATAATCGAGTAGGTTCGAGAATATTCTTTCAATATCATACAAAAGAATGAGAGCTGTGCGACTGAGAGGGAGAGAGACACACAGACAAGAGAGAGAGAGAGAGAGAGAGAGAGAGAGAGAGAGAGAGAAATGAGATTTGTTGAAGAGTTCTAGTCTAGAAGTGTTCGAGTTTTCATTGAGTTTGAGTCTAGTCGACGAGAAGCTGCCATTAGTAGAATATTCGCTGCTGCATGTACGATTGAGTTCTTGTACGACTTATTGAACCTGAAGGTCAGTGGATTGTTTCTGTTCCTATATTCTTCAATGTTTGTACATAAAAGGATCCTCTTCGTTTCAATACTGCCTGGTGTATTTTGTCGTCTGCAAGTCTAACACCTACCACAGGATCTACAACGAACTCTTACAAGCTAGAGTACTGCACTTACCTTGTACTGAGGAAGTCAGCGCATTTTATAG
>CM065720.1:14733016-14735516 GCA_033310375.1 Conus canariensis
ACGTCATAAGTTTAAGTGAGAACCTCAGCAATAACGCGCGCTGATAGATACAGAATTGTCCAATAAATTCCATCAGTTCCACGAATAGCTATGCGCTGTAACTGTCTGAGAGAAATGAACACTCAGCAACATCTACGGCACTAAACATACAGTTGAATGGATATTCTTTTGCTGACAGTCTTTCTGTAGTTCTTGTAGACCGTTATTTGTGATGCATCGTTTTCTGTTGTTTGATTTGCTACGTTTGGAGAACGGTTGTTCATTTCACAAATAGATATACCTTTTGTTAGGATTGATATAGAGTCAGTATCTTTCTTAGTCCGTGTATCACTTTCCAAACAGATTGTCTGTCTTTCCTTTTTATTAGCGAGATCCAAGACTCATTTCCTATGCAAGGGAACGAGAAGTGGTTGGTACCACTCTGCTGGAAGGATTCTTGAATGAAACAACTTACTGAAAAACACAAGAAGTACATCGATTACTTACCGTCCGTGTGTTTTGTTATTAACTCTGACAATTCCGTCAGGGCTTGTACATTTGCCAACTTTGAGGTTACTGAGAGAGAGAGAGAGAGAGAGAGAGAGAGAGAGGGAGAGAGGAGAGAGGAGAGAGAGAGAGAGAGAGAGAGAATGCCATCGCAATGCGTCTCTTTCAGCACTTCGGAGATCTAGTATTTCACTTGTTAGGTGTGCTTCAACAGTTTAAGACTTTGCACATATTTTCTTGCTTTTAGCAGAGTCTGCTTTTTTTTTCTTTTTTTTTTTGGATCCCGTTTGATATTTTTCCTTGAAATGACCGTGTTCCAACAAAGTGGTCACACACATACAGGTCACGTATTCTTTGCATTTTGTTGACATTTTGCCCTGATTTCCTCTTTTAAAGAGTCGTCCAGGATTTGTTTGACATAAAAAAAGAATTATCTATTTTGCTTCTAATTTTTAATTATGTAGGTTCAGAGACAATATAAAAATAAAAAAGGAAAGAAAAAAAAAAAGAAAATGGTGGAAGTGTTCTCAGAACAAAACGAATCAAGACACAAAGTCTGTACGTTTGTATTGATTTTTGAAGAGGCAGTCCTTTTCCGCTTATATATTCTTATTCATTTATTTTATTTATTTATTTATTTATTTATTTATGTCATTATCTTCTTTATTCATGTTACTATATAACATTATTAATTTATTTTTGCTATTTATGACATTTGAAGGAAGCGCATTTTTGGAGATTGCCTTTGTCTGTTCGGTATTGTGCTTTCAATAAGAGCTACTTTGCCCCTTGTTTTGTGTGTTTATTTGTATTTTGTCCTCATGATGAAATTTTGAAAAGGGAAAACAATATAAGAAGATGCACTTTAAATTTCTGGATTTTTTTTTTCGTGTATATATATGGCGGACATACATATTGTCCTCAGGAATCAGATAAAAACGAAACATACATCAAATCTTTGATTAATGTAAGCAGAACTGTGAGGCTCTTCTCCAATGTCGTAGGGCCATAGCGCATTGATTAGTAAGAGAAAGACAAAGAACATTGATTCTTATTCCGTGCCAAGCGCGTTGCCGCGCTGCTGTATCTCCCGTTCTCAAGGGAGACCACCATCATCGTTGTGTTTACCTGCTCTTACTACCCCCAACGGTGTGTGAAACGTCTCCCCCCCCCCCCCCCCTACTCGCTTCCCTCCCTCCCATTTTTCTCCCTCCCTATTTCTACCTCCACCCTCCTATCCGCCCCCCTCCCACCTCCCATACCCTGGAATGCCATTCCCTTCACAGTAGGCTCTCTCTCTCTCTTTCCCCTTTCAACACGCTCACCTCCCTTGCTCTGTCCCCACCCGACCACAACAAACCTAGTAACGACACGCTAGCCTCGTGTGGAGGGGGACGGACACCTGTGGCACTGCCTGTATTTTAAGTGGCGGGATTCGCCTTCATTATTTACCTGGAGACTGTTGGGATTGGACAAGGGGGGCTCCCTCGTGGCTCTGTCACGCCGTGTGTGTCTCCAGGGCCTGTTGCCTTTTGTTGGGGATTAAACTCTCCGTGACTGTCTGAATGAGGGATGGGCCGTCGCCGGTTGAGGGAGCATTTATTCGGTCGGTGTCGTCCAGGTTAGGGTTGCCTAGGGTTTGTCCATGACTGATGATGTTGACTACCATCCCCCCAGACCTTGTCCTCTTCCTCCACTCTATGCCACCCGTTAAACCTATTCTACCCCCTCCCCCCCCCCCCCGCACTCCCACCCCTCCTTCCTGTTCCTTTGGTGAAAGTCCACTATTTCTTCATCCCAGCACATTTCGATTTTTTTGAAGTCTTCGTTTAATTAAATATAGTGTTCCAGACACTCCAATTTCAGACCAGATCTGTACGTCCTGGTACTTTTAAGGCCGTGCACCGCTGGCTTGGAATTTGCGGCCAAAACAGCGTCATACGACTCTTCCCCAGACTCTTTTTGAAGATATATATATATAATATATATATATATATATATATATATATATATA
>CM065720.1:14743016-14748016 GCA_033310375.1 Conus canariensis
CAAAATCATCTTCAGGTGTTTACTGATGGTTCTGTTTTAGATGATGGAAATGTTGGTGCAGCATTTGTTATTCCTTCGCTTAAAACTCAAAGATCGTTCTTTCTGGGTAGTTATTTATCTATATTCACAGCTGAATTAGTAGCTATTATGCTAGCAATGTAATTTCTAACAGATCTTTCCAGTAATATTGTTCAGATTTTTTTTTTTTGTAGATTCAAAATCAGTCTTACTTGCCCTTGATTCATCAAATATATCGAAACGACTCGACCTTGTGTTTGAAATTAAATATCTTTTATACTGGCTGGCGTCTAAAGGCACTATTATAGAATTTTGCTGGATTCCTTCGCATACTGGTATACTTGGGAATGAATTGGCTGATAGGGCTGCAAAAAATGGTGCTAAAAAGGCAGGGTCATCTTCCGAGCTGAAAATAAAACCATCAGTCGTGGAATGTTATCGTATCCTTGAATCAACTGCACGGAAGAGCGCTCAAATAAATGTTGATATTTCATCCAAACAGTGGGAAGCTTTTCCAATAGACCTTGTACTAAGACAAATGTCTGATCATCCAATTTATTATTCCAGACAAATAATATATTCCTTTATGATTCGATTAAAGCTAAACGCTTTAAAAACAAAGTTTAGTAAAAATGCTAATTGTATTTGTGGTAAAGAAATAACATTGAGCCATATTTTATTCAATTGTCGCAAGTTAACTACTTTCTTACCAACATCATTAAGGTCTAATAATTTGTCTGAAAAAAACTTGCAAGATATACTTTTGGACCACTTTTTGCTGATCGAGATTGCTGAATACTTATTTCATAGTCCGATTGGGGTTTTTCTTTAGATTGTTTTGTGTTAGTTCATAGTGCGTTATATAATGATGCCTGCATTTCACTCCTTCACTCTTAAGTTTAGATAGTGAAGGATTTTTGTTTTATTGTTATATTATGCTAGATCTATATCTTCTGTTAATTTTATCCATTAATTGTTGTATTAAGATATCTGGGGTTTTTTTTCTTTTGTTTTTGTTTTTGTTTAGATACATATACATATATATACACGTGTACACTCACATACAAAGGCCTACATACACGCTTATATAACATATAGGCTTATTCACTCAATCATTCATTCCTTCAGTCATTCTCTTCATTCATTCACACGTCTAATACCACTCAAAGTGAACAGACGTTAAACAGAAGAACGAACACACACACACACACACACACACACACACACACACACACACACACACACACACACACCACACACACACACACACTGTATCAGCTGGTGTTATGCAGTGGAGTGCATCGCCGATGTCAGGCTAGTACGTCATGGGTTCGATTCCTACCAGAGGCATTTGTATGTAGGGTTTTATGCCCAGGCGGGTTCGTCTCAAATTTCAATGAACAAGGCTCAGCTGAGAATCTTCATACTTAACAAGTCAGGTTTCATCCACTTACTGGATGCGTCTCTGAGAGTGTCTCTGTATCTCTGGGGCCTGGATGACACCAGGACATATCATGACAGGAAGTGTAGAGTGCCACAAGCCCTGTCGTATATTCTGTGAGAAGAATGGAGCTCCGTAGCATTAGCTTCCACATCATCCTCTTTAATGGTCAACAGAAAATACCTTCTTCCATTCTGTGGTCCTTCATGCCCTGCTTATGTGGCTGCCACAGTTTGGATGTCCTGTCCAGGTCCCTTTCCATGGTGATGGATGTATATGTAACGGAGACAAAGGCAAATTCGCTAAATGAATAAAAGAAAACAGCATAAACTTGGAAAGACATAGAGATACACTTTTCTGTTCAAATTAACAAAATGAATAATACGAACAAAATGAACCACCACAACAACAATATGGTATGGAAAACTAAAACGGAAGAGAAAAGAAATGTCAGTACATGAGAGAGAGAGAGAGGAGAGAGAGAGAGAGAGGAGAGAGAGAGAGAGAGAGAGAGAGAGAGAGAGAGAGAGAGAGAGAGAGAGAGAGAGTCGAGGATGATGATTATGATGATGATGATGATGATGATGATGAGCGGATGATGATGAGGATGATGAGATGATGATGATGATGATGACGATGATGGTGATGATGATGATGATGATGATGATGATGATGAGAGAGAGAAGAGAAGAGAAAGAAAGAGAGAGAGAGAGAGCTGCTGCTGCTGCTGATGATGATGATAATGATGATGATGATGATGATGATGAGAGAGAGAGAAAGAGAGTGAGAGAGAGAGAGAGAGAGGGAGGGAGGGAGAGATAAAGACAGCTAGACGGACGGACGGACGTATGGACAAACAAAAACACTGATGGGAGAAAGAGAAATACAAACACAGAGAGACATATGCAGAGAGAAAGAATAATGTCTACTTAGTCCATCTATATGCAGGGACTAAAAGGTGAGGAGGAACGGAACGAGATAAAAGAAAAATGGATGAAGGGCGATTGAGATGGTGGAGAATGAAGTTGGTGGATCAGAGGAAAAAGGTAAAGAGTGTTGGGGGGGGGGGGGGGGGGGGGGAGGGTCAGCGAAAAGGGATGGAAGACGTGAAGAAAGGAAACAAAATATGCTTTGGGAGAAAGCACGACATAGATAAACAAACGCAAAAAAACCTCAGTGAATTCCTATGGTCCACATGCAGAACAGATTACGTTTCAATGTACGATGCTCTGGGGAGAGGGGTCAAAGGTAACTGGAATGGAGGTGGGGGGGGGGGGTAGATGGGGGAAGGGTAAGAGAAGAGAAGGGGGGAAGATGAGGAGTAAGGAAAAATGAGGAAAGGAGAAGATGGATGGGTGGGTGGGGGGAGATGGGAAGGAGGGAAAATAGGGAGGGTGCATATACAGAGAAATGGAATTGATAGATATGGAAAGGGGTGTCGAGGGGATAAGAGATGCATGCGCAAGAGACAGGCGGGCAGGGAAGATGGGTCTGAGAGGGGCAGAGATGAGAAAGGGAGAGAGATGGAAAGAGGAAGAGATAGGGAGAAGTAAGAGGTGGAGAGGGTAAATATATGGGGGAGATGAAAGAGATGTGTGGTGTGTGTGTGTGTGTGTGTGTGTGTGTGTGTGTGTGTGTGTGTGTGTGTGTGTGTGTGTGTGTGATGTGTATGTTGGAGGTTGGAGAAGAGATGGGGCAGTGGACAAAATGTGAAGGTGGACGCGACTTAAAGAAGGATAAGATGGGGAGGGGTGAGGGACGGGACTGGACGGAGATAGAGAAGGGGAAGGGATGGGACTAGGTAAGAGACATGCAGAGGAAGAGATGGGATGGGGAAGTGATAGAGAGGTGGTAGGGGGAGGGGAAGAAATGAGACTAGGAAAGAGCTAGGGTGGGGAAGACATGGCATTGAGGAAAAGCAAAGGAGGTGAAGAAACGGCATTGAGGAAAAGCAAGGGATGTGGAAGAAATGGCATTGAGCAAAAGCAAAGGAGGGGGAAAATGGCATTGAGGAAAAGCAAGGGAGGGGAAGAAAATGGCATTGAGCAAAAGCAAAGGAGGGGGAAAATGGCATTGAGGAAAAGCAAGGGAGGGGGAAGAAATGGCATTGAGGAAAAACAAGGGAGGGGGAAGAAATGGCACTCGGGAAAGGCAAGGGAGGGGAAGAAATGGCACTGGGAAAGGCAAGGGAGGGGGAAGAAATGGCACTGGGGAATAGCAAGGGAGGGGGAAGAAATGGCACGGGGGAAAGGCAAGGGATGTGGAAGAAATGACACTGGGGAAAGGCAAGGGAGGGGGAAGAAATGGCACTGGGGAAAAGCAAGGGTGGGGGAAGAAATGGCACTGGGGAAAAGCAAGAGGGGGGGGGGGGGAGAGAATGGCATTGAGGAAAAGACGGGGAGAGGGGGGAGACATGAATGTAGAAGACGTGGGAAGAGGCAAAACTAGGGAAGAGAGAGAGATGGGGGGGGGGGGGGGGGGGTGGGATTAGGGATGTGGAAATATATGGAGGTGGGAGAGACCGGAGGGGAAATGAGGTAGGATGGGGGGAAGGGGGGGGGGAAGGAGAAATGAGGAAGAGGAATGGGAGAGAGTTGGGGAAAACGGAAGACATGGAAAGGGAACGAGATCGCGAAAGCTAAGAAAGAGGAAGAGGGGAGGGAATGGGGTGGTGGAGGAGATGGGTAGGGAGACATAATGTGGAAGGCGAAGAATTAGAAGGGAGAGAAAAAAAAAAAAAAGATGATAAAGACATGGTGTGAGGGGAAGAGATGGAACTGGGGAGAAGTCGCAGACGATAGTCAAGGGAAGGAGTCTGAGACAGGGAAGTGAAAGGGAAAGGGGAGGAAGAGAGATGAAGCGAATCAAGGAATGGGGAAGGGAAAGTAATTGGAGCAGCGCAGAAATATGATGGAGTAGGGAAACAGATATGGAGAGGGAATACATAGAAAATAGACAGTGATGGGCGTGGAACGTAGATGAAGTGAGGAAAGGGAAGAGAGAAGTAGATAGGGAGGCATAAGAAACATGAAAGGACAAAGAGATGGGACTTCAAAAGAGATGGAAACGGGGAAGACTTGTGGAGGTGGGAAACATGGGGTGGCAAAGAGATGGGAAGTGAAGAGATAGGATGAAAAAAACAGATGAAACGTGCAGAGACTGAAGTCAAAGATACCGGAATTAACGAGATGAGAGATCAAGAGACGGCAGGGAAAACAATGGTAGTTGAAAAGATGGGAGGTACAAAGGTGAGGGGTAAAGAGATGTGAGGGGGAGGGAGTAAAGAGATGGCAGATACAGAGATGCAAGATGGAGAGATGGAGGGAAAAATGTGAGTTGTAGAGATTGGATGTGAAGAGATGGGCATTGAAGACATGGGAAGGAGGGAGGGTCTTAGAATGGGGAGAGGGGGACAGATGAAAGGGAGGGAGGAGACCGGAGGGGGGTGGGGATGGGGGGTTGGGACGGGAATGGGATAGGAAAGTGGGGAGAGATTCGTAGGGAGAAGAGAAAGGGTCGGGAGAATCGCAGCATGCTTCCT
>CM065720.1:14755516-14780516 GCA_033310375.1 Conus canariensis
TCTGTGTAGTCATGTCTTTTAAAATCGTACGAGTTTCCCTTTTATCGATGTTGTCTATGTCACTACGCTGCTGCTCGATCTTGGCACTCTTCACTGACTTCTTGACCGATGCTCTCGTTTCTGGCGCTATTGATCTACAAGATATTGCGTATGATCCGTGGCTTCGATTTCAATCAGCATTTTCCTAGGACCATTGTTGCTATTTCTGACATCACTTGGTAGAGAATCTGTGTGTTAGAGCTTCAAGGTCTCCAACACACACACACACACACACACACACACACACACACACACACACACACACACACACACACGCACGCACGCACGCACACACACACGCACACACATACATACACGCACACACACACACACACACACACACACACACACACACACACACACACACACACACGCACACGCACACACACACACACACTGTCATAGAAAAGCCCGCCAGCACGCACCCTCGAAGGCATGTAGAAATCAACGGGCGCTCGAAAAAAGCCACACACATACGTGCACATACAGAGAGAGAGAGAGAGAGAGAGAGAGAGAGAGAGAGAGAGAGAGAGAGAGAGAGAGAGAGACAGTCAGACAGACAGACAGACAGACAGAAGACAGATAGAAGATAGACAGACAGACAGACAGACAGAGACGGGGACGGAGACAGAGACAGAGAGACAGAGAGACATTGGTTATATACCAGACGGAAATGTTGTAACAGGGACATTAGGTTCATGAAATAACACACTGGGATGAAGTATGGAATCAGCTTGTACCTGGTGACGCATTCTAGGTGACTCTCTCTCTCTCTCTCTCTCTCTCTCTCTCTCTCTCTCTCTCTCTCTCTCTCTCTCTCTCGGGGGCGTGACCTGACACTGAAGCGCAGAAGTCGCATGTTTCAACGTTCCGCCGATTCTTGCATATTGTCGAAGACAGAAGCCAGTCAGGGTCGCGATTTTCTGCCAGCTGATTCATCCTGAGTCATGCCATCCACTCCACTCGCTTTTCGAGCGACATGCGGCTGCTTTTTGCCTGTTTTCATGTCGTTCATGATGAAGAGGGCCAGGGAGAAAAAAGCCGCGCGCATCGCCATGTTGACACTGCGGAGCAGGTTGGACGGTGTCATCCTTGGCCTGCTCCTCACCCTGCTGTTCTGGGGCGGTTTGCTGATGAGGTGCGGAGACGTGGAGCAGAACCCCGGACCCAAGGACAGCCTGAGGCAGTCAAGACTGGGCAGTAGTGGACGGACGAGCCTGGACAGGACCGCGGCATCCCAGGGCAGCAGGCAGTCATCACCTTCACCTTCCCGGCAGCCTACCCTTGCTGATGTTGTGGAGATACTGCAGTCCATGAAAGTTCAGAACGCCACAACAAACAGTAAGCTCGATGAAGTGGAACGATGTGTGAAAGGACTGAGAGAACAGTATGTTGAGTTACAGAATGATATGTTGGACTTGAAAAAAAAGGTGGATGATTTGAAAAAAGAAAATCAAACTTTGTTACAGAAAAACTCTGATCTGCTCTCTCGAGTCGAACAGTTAGAAAGAAAGACTGACGACCTTGAGGGCAGATCCAAAAGGAATAATCTAATATTTTATGGAATAGATAGAGAACAAAACGAATCCAATGAACAATGTGCAACCAAATTACGTAATGTCATTGCTAATAAGCTGGACATAAGCAGTGACATCCAATTTGATAGGGTCCATCGTTTGAACAACAAACCAGATTCCCCGATGATCGCAAGATGCACATTTTATAAAGACAAAGTGCAAATTCTCAGGGTGAAAAAGAAATTGCAGGGTACCAGAATTTTTGTAGGAGAAGACTTCTCCTTCCGAGTGAGGGAGATAAGGCGCAAACTGTCTCCCCACCTGAAAAAAGCCAGAAATGATGGGAAGAGGGCCACGATGGTGTTTGACCACCTACTCATTGATGGTCAGAAGTACTTCCTTGGCGAGGGGGACAGTTTGCGTGAATCCAGATAGGATTTTGGCCGGCCATTTTCTGGACTTAATTTTCCCTTTGATAGGAACACGAGAGGTAACAAATGTAACCCAACACCGTCTGTACGCTCACCTGTTCGTCATGTCAGTGACACGCTTGAACTCTGCGATGTTGATCAGGTCAGCAAGGCCGTGTCGTGTCGTGACAGCTTGAGTGAGCACGTGCAACACACACCGAGCGCAAAACCAAAACGTGTTTCTTTTTTGTTGTGGAACGTAAACGGATTGCTATAAAAAATATTTGACTCTGATTTCATTTCTTATGTTTGTCAGTTCGATTTTGTTTGTTTAGTTGAGACATTTATTGAGGACTGTCAGTTGGACTTATTTACCGGGTACAGACTATTTTGTAAACCTGCCGTTAAATTTACTAAACATGGTAGACGATCGGGAGGACTTGTTTGTTTAGTAAGGAATGATCTTTTCCCGTACGTTAAAAGTATTGATATGGATCATGTTAATTGTTGCATGTTTTTGATCTGTAAAGAGTTATTTGGATTAGGTAAAGATATTCTGTATGTTTGTACATATGTACCACCAGAAGGATCTCCATTTTACACTTATTTTGATATTGACAATGGAATTAGTATGCTTGAAGAATGTTTAACCGATTTTCTGTTGCAGAATGACGTGTATGTTATTTTAAATGGAGATTTGAATAGCAGAACAGCTGATGTTTCTCAAGATTATGTTGTACAAAATACGTTTGATCCACAGTTCAATAATTTGTCATATAATATGGTTCGACATTCAAATGACTGTACTTTGAACAACTATGGTAAATTATTATTGAACATGTGCACTGCGTTAGATTTGAGCATTTTAAATGGCGTGTGCAAAGGCGACTATGAAGGTTGCTACACATTCATATCTGACTCTGGAAGCAGTGTCACAGACTATTTTGTACTCTCACGTGAACTTTTTATGATTTTGTTTGATTCTTGTGAATTATCTATAGCTGACCGTATTGATTCCGACCAGTTACCAGTGACAGCATGTGTTGTTCTTGCCAAGGAATGTTCACCTGATATGTGTATGCAAAAAGAGAATTTTGTCATACACAAACTTGTATGGGACGAGAAGTGTGCAGCTACATATACCAGTATTTTGTGCAGTGAAGAAATACACACAAAAATTGATCTTGCAATTGATTTGATTGATGTTAACGTAAATAATGCTCTTAAAGTTTTTAATGATTGTATAAGAGAAAGTGCTGGGTCCATGAAAACATGTATATCATTTAACAACAATGGAAGTTCATGTAAATGGTTTGATATAGAATGTAAACTTTGTAAAACAAACACTAGAAGATTGTTACAGATATTTCGTCGCTCAGTAAAATTAGAAAAGAAAACAGAAACAATAATCGAAATGAGAAATGAATATGTAATTGCCAGATGTGAATATAAAAATTTACTAAAGCGGAAGAGGAAACAATTCAACAAAGCTTTACTAGATAAACTGGTAACGACAGTGGGAAACCAAAAAGAATTTTGGGACGTTGTTCATAACGCGTCCTTCAAAAGAAAACAGCCTAGGAATAATATATCAGTCGACTCCTGGTTTCAACACTTTAAAGCCTTGCTGGAGACGGATGCTGACAACACAGTAAATGAGTATTTAGCTGAAGTTGAAATGGAAGGCTATATGAATCGTCCGATCTCTAAAGATGAAATATTGCTAGCACTTAGAAAACTAAAAAACCATAAAGCAGCTGGTCCCGATGGCATTATTGCCGAGCTTTTCAAGAATTCGAATGATCAAGTTGTATACTTCCTTCTGAAATTGTTTAATAAGTTATTTGATAATGGTGTGTTTCCTGAAAACTGGTTTGAATCTGTTATTCAACCTATTTTCAAGAAGGGTGATATCAATGATCCCAACAATTATAGGGAAATTTCCTTGAGCGATGTTAGTAGTAAATTATTTGGTATAGTGATAAATAATAGACTGCAAGAATGGGTGGATGAACACAATATCACAGGTGATTATCAAGCTGGATTTAAGAGAGGATATTCAACAGTCGACCATATGTTTTCTTTACTAGCTCTCGTACAGAAACAGTTTTGTTATAATCGAAAATTGTATGTTGCATTTATTGATTTCGAAAAAGCTTTTGACACGATAAATCGAAATATTCTTTGGCCAATTCTCTTAAAAAATGGCATTAAAGGTAAATTATTCAAATGCATTAAAAGTATGTACAATGATGTCAAAGCCAGAGTTCGATGTGGTTCTATGTTAACTGATTGCATTGCCTGCACATCAGGATTAAGGCAAGGAGATGCTTGCAGCCCTGTTCTGTTTTCTCTTTTCATTAACAAACTGGCGGTTGAAGTAATTAATAAAGGAAGACATGGCGCTCGATTTTCACTAGATGCATTCGAATTATTTATTCTGTTGTTGGCTGACGATGTCGTTTTGATGGCAGAGACAGTTACAGGTCTGCAAACACAACTGAACAGCGTACAACACGCCGCTGCATCTCTTCAACTTAAAGTTAATATGACTAAAAGCAATATCATAGTATTTCGGAAGGGTGGATATTTGAGTGTGAGAGAAAAATGGTTGTATAACGGTGAAAGAATGCCTGTGGTTAATGCGTATAAATATTTAGGAATTTTTTTCTCTACGCGATTGAGCTTCACTGCTGCATGCAAAGACCTTGCAAGCAGAGCTAAGAATGCTTTGATTTATCTTCTTAAAAGGTTATACATGTTAGATAACAACTCTTTTAATTTATTTATGAAATTGTTTGATTCTCAGATACAGCCAGTTGTGCAGTATGGCTCTGAATTATGGGGCCTAGACAATGCTGTTGTCCATTGCGAATCAGTCCATTTATTTGCGTTGAAGAAACTTTTAGGAGTAGACAGGCGAACACCCAATGACCTTGTTTATGGTTAAACCAATCGCTATCCAATGTAAATTCTGCTGTTAAGTGTATTCGCTACTGGCTTAAGCTGATACAAATGGAGAATCACAGGATTCCACGCAAAGCCTATGATATGTTATTTGACCTTGATATAAAAGGTAAGAAAAATTGGGTAACAAATGTACGCTTATGTTTGTTTAAATATGGATTTGGATTTGTTTGGGCAAGTCAAGGCGTTGGAAATGTTCATGATTTCATGTTGTTTCAAGCAAAGGATGATTGACTGTAGGTGGCAAACTTGGTCTGATCATATTCAAACTAGTGACAGATTCAGCTTGTATAGAGCTTTTTGCAGTGACCACAGTTTAAAACCTTACTTACATTTAGATATTGATAGGCACTTAAAATATATTACGACTAGATTTAGGCTCGGGATTTCTGAGCTGGCATTACATCGCTTCCGATACAAAACATCAATGTTCAACGATTTAATTTGCCCCTTATGTACTGAAAGTGAAGAAAGTGAGGTGCACTTTGTTCTCTGTTGCCCAGCTCTTAAACATATACGAGAAACTCTAATTAAGCCTAAATATTATAGACATCCTTCACTGTTTAAACTGAGTTTGCTAATGTCATCGACCAAACCTGAAGATGTGCGTAGTCTTTCTTTGTTTTTGTATAAAGGATTTAAAATGAGAGATGTTGTGACTTCTTGAAAGGTACATGAATACATTTATATCATCGTTAACTTTTATTTTGAATCTGTTATATATCTTTACTCAGTTACATGTTCACATTCCCCTTCATGATGGGCTGAGGCCTAATATGAATAAAATATCTTGAGTCTTGAGTCTTGAGTCTCTCTCTCTCTCTCTCTCTCTCTCTCTCTCTCCCCTCTCTCTCTCTCTCTCTCTCTCTCTCTCTCTCTCTCTCCAGCATGCAATAGGAAATGTCTAAGCCTGTAGTAGTTACTGTTTACAAATTCCTCACCGAACCCCTTCTCGTTTCTATTTGCTTCTTTTGAGGCTGGTGCAATTTTTCCGTTGGACTGGATTAGTTAAGGAATAGTTTCAGGACAGGCGCTGATGTGGACAGAGTTCAGTTGATTATTGAAGCACTTTACAGTGGGTAAAAGTGAAAGATGTATAACCCTGTGCTGTTAGACTAATTCAAAACAAAGAGCCACTGAGAAGTTTCGATACATCTTTTGTATCCTTTCATCAGTGGTCAGAGATAAAAGAGCCTGGTTGTATGTTTATCTCCATCCACATCTCAATCCCTTTCTCTGTCACAAAAATGACTACACTGATATTTCAATTGGCTGAAAGTGAGAAAAAGCCATTACATGGCCACCAGCTGCAGACGATTTCACTGCTGATGCTATGCAAGAACAAATTTCAGTTCTCTTGAGGTGTGTGTGTGTGTGTGTGTGTGTGTGTGTGTGTGTGTGTGTGTGTGTGTGTCTGTGTGTGTGTGTGTGTGTATGTGTGTGTGCGTGCGTGCGTGTGTGTGTGTGTGTGTGTGTGTGTGTGTGTGTGTGTGTGTGTGTAGATAAACAAACAAAAATAAAAAATAAAATGATAGATAAATGAATACAGAGAGAGAGAGAGAGAGAGAGAGAGAGAGAGAAAGAGAGAGAGAGAGGGAGAAAGTAAGATGACAAACAAAAAAGTAATGGTGACTGGCGGCAGAGTAGGAAAAGGGGTTGAAGAAGACAAAATATCAAACCCGAACATGAATAAACAAGGCCTTAAAACCCAAGGTACATAATACAAAAACCTTAAGATGAATACACAAAGACATAAAATCCAGCAGCATCAAAACACCTGTCGTCTGTTTTCCATAGAAGTGGGGCGAAGTCGTTCAAGTAGAAAAAAAACTAAGACAAAAGCAAGATAAATGTAAATCAATCAATCGCCAGATGAATAAACAAACGGATAAATGGGATGCAGGCAAACAGACAAAAAGAAAAATATGACATCAAAACAGGAACAAAGCTATAAAATTGAGAGGAGTGGGGGGGGGGGGGGGGGGGGGCATACAATGCAAAAAAAATCAAAATAGGTTTGGAAGAGAGAGAGAGAGAGAGGGGGGGGAGGGAGGGAGAGAGAGAGAGAGAGAGAGAGAGAGAGAGAGACAGAGACAGAGAGAGAGACAGAGAGAGAGAGAGAGAGAACGTGAGAGAGAGAGAACGAGAGAGAGAGAGAAGAGGAAGAAGTAGAAGAAGAGAAGGACGTAGAAGAAGAAGAAGAAGAAGAAGAAGAAGAAGAAGAAGAAGAGCAGCAGCAACAACAACAACAACAAGGACAAGAAGAAGAAGAGGAGATAAGAAACAGGAACAAAATGAGGGCAGCATGTCCCGACACGTCCATTTCTCCGTTGAGATTCATTCCAATTCCATCAGATCCATTTCCAGCAGAAAGCTCAGCAGCTCCCAGATCGCTGCAATAGGAAACAGCCCCCATCTCATCCATCCCCTCAGCACACAAAAGGCGGGTCCTGAACTCGCTGAATGGGTTTCAATCTACATCTTCCCTGCAGGGTCTGGGGGGAGGAGAGCAGGGAGTGTGGAGGGAGGATGGTTTGCAATCAGTCCATCAAATTTCACTTTCTTGTCCTTCCTGTTTGCCCTTTAGTGTCACGTCCGCCCTCTGTCTCTAATTCCCCTCAATGGTACTTCCTCTAACTTCCAATTAGTCCATTCAGTGTCACTGTTTTCTCTGGGGCCGGAATAGCTCAGTTGGTAGAGCGCCGGACTCGTAATCCAAGGGTTGCGGGTTCGAATCTCCGCCGGGCCGTTTCGGTACAGGGGAATTTTCCCCTCGGAGTTAACATTAGTTCTGACTCCATTTCCCACACAGTCCTTCGAATGAGACTATAAACCGAGGTTCCGTGTGTGAACGCACGCATAACATCTTGCACACACGTAAAATCCCATCGCCAAGAGAAGGCCAGTTTGGCTGTTGGTATGGATGACACGCTACACATAGCAACTTCCCCGAAGATGGAGTATGGCTGCCTTAATGGCGGGATAAAACACTGTCATGCACACAGAACTCCACTCCCTTTGTAAGGGTAGATGGGATTAATACTAGCCTGTCCATATAGGGAGTGTCCGCAGGAGTATCAGCCTGCGTACGCAGAAGAAGAACTGTTTTTTTTTTCTTTTCTGTTAAGCTGTTCGGTGCCGCTCCTGGTTTCTTTTAATTTGCCACCAGTTTCTTTCAAGTTGTAAACTGAGGGTAACTTCCGGTTTCGTTCCGGTCTCTCAGGCAGCGTCAATTTCGTTTGCTTGTGCATTAATTTTTTTTGTTTGTTTTCAAATAGTCCTTTCATATCACGTTCAGTTTGTTTCCACGTGTCCCATATGATCATCACTTCCTTTCCAGTGGAGTGGTCAGTGTCACCGTCTAGTTACTTCCATGAACCTGTTAAGTGATGCTGCCACTTCCTTTTCACAGGTAGTATATGTCGCTTCAATTTGAAATTGTGGGGCCATTGGTTACTGTTTCTTTTAATCAGTCACGGAGTTTTAGTGCTCAGTCTTTTGAACTAGTTCACTGAGTTACATTTTTCAGGTTGTTTGTTTTCGTTTGTTCCATCAGCCTACTGGTTTTAACGTTCAGATTTGTCAGTGAGGCGTTGTCATCTGTTAATTAATCCGTGTATTCTACCTATAACTATTAAACCGGATGAGATTTTCTACCTCTCCATCACCAAACCATCACCATCAACCATACCGAAACATCAAAAGACGTCCAATTGACAATAACCTCAAAAACTCAAACCAAACATACGAGAAACGGGAGTGATATTAAATAAGCAGTAGTCGCCACAAACTTCTCACAGATTTTAACATTGGAGAGCAATTTTGAAAATGAAATGAGTTTGAGGTCGTAAACTGACTTCGCGAAAAAAGACACAATCAGTCTGCTCCATTATTACTGTCAGGACTTAGCTGCTCTTTTTTTGTCATTCAACCAGTCAGAAATAAACCACAAAGAAATAATGGAACCCAAAGTGCCATCCTCTTCTTCACCTGAACGGGAACTTAAAAGGTCAACTGTTTATCATTGTGTTAAGAAAAAAAAATAAAGAAAAGAAAACTGACAATGAGGACCTGACTGGCGCTATATTAAAAGAATGATTACGTCTAGAATCTTTTTGTTTAAGAAGCTCTTATTCCTTTTTGACTAAGTGTCTATCGTGACCTTTCAGAAAAGAGAAGAGTGACGGCCGTCTCCTCTCCAAATATGCGAAGGCAAAGTGAGTAGTAAATAAGTCACACTTTATCAGCTTCCGTGATGCCGTGGAGTGTTGCCGATTTCAGGCTGGTAAGTCATGGGTTCGATTCCTATCAGAAGCATTGATTTGTAGGATATTTTAAGCCCCATCCGGCTCCGCCCCAACTTTCAGTGTAAAACGGGCTGAGCTGAGAATCTTTATACCACACCAGTCAGGTTTCATCCAGATAACGGATGCGTCTCTCAGACAGCGTCTCTGTATCTCTCGGGCCTGGTTGACGCCAAGATATACTATAAAATGAAGGTTGGAGCGCCACGAACCCTGTCATATATTCTGTGAGTAGAATGGAACTCCGTTGCATTAACTTCAGCATCATCTTTTTTTTTTTTTTTTTGAAATAGTGCACGGAAAAAAGGACTCGCATCCTGCGGTCCTTCATGCCCTGCTCATACGGCTGCAACAGCGTCGATGTTCTCTCCAGGTCCACGTCCACAGTGAATTAGGGTTAAAGTCGTCATCAGATGGATATGGCGGTGTCCTCTGAGGCGGACAATAACTCATGTCCGCTTCACGACGAAGCTGTCATCATCGTCAACAGGGATGTTAATAAGTGATGCTTTGGGTGCGCTTCATCAGGAAAGGCACACCATTGGTCAGCACAGAGGTGACTCAGCGGCAGTGCAGTGCCTCCTCTGGTAGGTTGCCTCATAACGATTTGATATTGATTGCTCCTTGTAGACGGGCAGTGTTGGATCGCGACAGAACAACCCTGGATGTGCTGTTTGAGCAGCCGAGATGGGCAGCCAGGGTGTAATGCCTGGAGAGAGGGGGGGGGGGATGAAGATGATGACACCAAAACTGCGAGGGAAAGGGGGGGGGGGGGAGGGGGAGAAGGGGGGGGGGGGGTTGCAAGGATCGGGGGTGAACAACATCATGTAAGAAGCATGGAAATTTCAGGGCCTCGATTCCAGACAAGATGCATATCTTTTCGTTTGGTTTTCCTATCCATTATAGTGCAGATGGATTCTATCCTTTTGAACGAAACAATGAAACGAGGTCCCGCGTGACGAATTCTCATAGTGAACATGAATAAATACATAAAAAAATACATCGAACAGAGTATGGAGATGAACGTGATAGGAAGACAGTTGTCCGTGGCGAACTTTCTTTGGGAAAATGAAATCACACTGATATGTAACTAAAAGCATATGCCTGCGTGCCGAAATAGCTCAGTCGGTAGAGCACGGGATTCGTGATCTTGGTGTTGCAGATTCGAATATCCGGTGGGCGTTTCAGTACGCGGGGATATTTTTCCATCAGAGTTTACATTGGCTCTGACTCCACTTTCCAAAATGTGCTTAGAATGAGACGATGAACCGATGTATCGCTTGTGAGCCCACGCCTAGCATCTTGCACTCGTGCAAAATCCAATCACCAACTTTCGAAAGAGAAGGCCGCTTTGGCTTTTGGTATGGATGACAGACAACAAATGGCATTCGCCGAAAGAATGAAAAAGTGAATGCAAATGTGAGTGACTGACAGATGAATGACGCGAGAAACGACTGAATGTAGCGTCAGCTGGCAGTTCTTCAATCGGCTCTACCATAATAGGCAGTAACTGTGTAAACCAGAGCGTGGATTGTAAAGCGCTCAGAGCTTGGTCTGATGGAGAATGGGTGCTGCATAGGTGATCATACTAATAAGGAAATAAACAGACCAGTACATGGGAAATACAAGCATAGATAATAAATAATAATAACAATAATAACAATCATCGTCATCATCGCCATCATCATCATCATCATAATCATACGCAAAACCAAACAAACGAAACGGAAAGAACCATGTCATGACACTAAGTTGCTACTACACAATATGGTAAGACGCAGTGTCATAACCGCGGTACAGCATAAGTCACACACACACACACACACACACACACACACACACACACACACACACACACACACACACACGCGCACGCACGCACGCACGCACGCACGCACGCACGCACGCACGCACGCACACACACACACACACACAAACACACACACACACACACACACACACACACACACACACACACACACACCACACACACACACAAACACACATACACACGCGCGCACCACAATACAATGCATTACTAGCTTGCAAAAGTGAGGCTCCATTGTTACAATGAAGAATATTGAACATCACATAAAAGTGAGGGGCTATGAGCTATGATGAAAAGATTAAACTCGAGCAAAACTGAGACGCTATGGGCGACAGTGAGGAGTATTTAACATAGCGCGCACGCGTATGTCTGATAGATTACATTCATGTGAACAACGAGGAGTAGAATAGTATGAATAGTGTTGAAACAAGAATAATCATCATGCTGACCATACTATTGAAAGACGATGAGTAAGAAAGCGTCGTTTCAAATTCAATCTTATGTTAAAACCAACAGGAGAAAAAAAAGTCATCTGAAAGTCAATCTTATTTGCTGAAAAGCAACAAAAGTAGAACCAAAATTCGACTCAATTTCAATCTTTCTTATTTGAAAGATCCTCACGTCGCTGAACATATTTGAAACATCGCTGGCCATTGAACAGGCTTCTTCATACGACAACTGCATGGAGAAAACCTTGGACCTTTACATACTCTTTCAACCAAATGATGCCTTACACAGCGAGCAAAAGCTGACGGAAATCAAAGCCACAGATCACTCGCAAAATCTTTGACAAGTGTGACACCATTAGGAGCTTAAAACATACAGTGCCAGAAACTGCGGGGAAACATACAGCGCCAGAAACTGTAGGGAAACATACAGCGCCAGAAACAAGAAAATCAGTCCGGAAATGAAGAGTGCCAAGGAAAGCTGGATCGACTGAGAGCGTAGCAACCTAGACAGAAACCTAGACAGCATCGACACAAAGAATATGTTTCATGATTTTGAAAGACAAGTGTTACGTAGACGCAAAGCAAATTCAGCACTAGTCGGGAAAAAGACGGCGGCTGTCGCACACAGAAAGAATGATGGAAAGCTGCTTTAAATACTGCTCCGAACTCCACAATAAGCAGAATAAAGGAGATATCAGTGTGCTAGCATGCAGTACAGGATACATCGAATCACTTCCCAATAGTCTGTGAAGCAGTGGCATTGCTGAAATGTGGGAAGGTGGCAGGCTTCGGCAAGCATGGCGGAAAGGCAGCAACTGTCATCCTAACTGCTGTCTGCAACAAAATCTGGCGCTCTGGCGAGAGGTCCACACTAAAGTTTCAATCACTGACTCATTCAGCCCAAGAAGAGAAATCACCAACTCAGTTAGAACTAACAAACTATCATTAGCTATACTAGCAAAGGAATGCTTACAATATCTCTTAATGGATTACAACAACAAACAGCACTGAAGAACACACTAAATGTCAAAGAGGCAGTAAAGTACAGTAGAACAGATCTTTAACCTGCGTTTCCTCTGCAACAGCCATCTCTAATATTAAAGATAGTTTTATCACTTCCTCATAGTCGGTCAGTATCGTTCCATAGAGTGGCAGGAGGCGCTGCGGACCACAATGAAGAGACTTAACATTGTCCAAACGTGAGGGGCTATAGGCGACAATAAAAACATCAATTAAACCTCTTGGAAAAGTGAGGCTTCACTGGTTACAATGAAGAGTATTCAACATTGCATGAAAGTGAGGGCTATGGGCTACTATGAAAAGATTTAACCTTGAGCAAAAGTGCTGTGCTATAAGCGAGAATGAAGAAGATTTAACATAGTGCCAAATCGAGGTATATCTACAAAGTTGAGGATTTAACATTGTGCAAAAGTGGGGCGCTACGGACAACCACGAAGAGTTTTTAACATCGTGCGAAAGAAAGACGCTATGGCCACAGTGGAAAGAGTTAACGTCGTGCAGAAGTGAGGCGCTGTGGGCCACAATGAAGAGATCGAGTATGGCGCAGAAGTGAGGCGCTACTGGTCACAGTGACGAGGATTCAATATCGTTCAAAGTCTGGGCGCTATGGGCTACAAAGAAATGATTTAACCTAGGACAAAAATGAAGCGTTGTGGGCTACAAAGAAATAATTTAACATCGGACAAAAATGAGGCGTTATGTGCCACAATGTAGAGATTTAACATCATGCAGTAGGTTAAACTAAAGAGGATTTAGCATCGGGCAAAAGCTGACCATTACCACCCAGCAACTGGTGTACAAAGCGACCGGCACAGTGCTGAGACAGGACGCCAAGGTCGAGTCGAGTGGTTTAATCCGCAGCTGAAAAGTGTCAGGACTGCTTCCATCTTCCACACGTTTTCAAAACATTCCTGAAATTCACCGTGGCTGATGCATTTGACGATGAAGTAAGCATCCTAAGCTCTAGAGAGAAGGCAACCACAAAGCTTCACTTTGCATAGGGTCTGGCTGGCAGTACACAAGAACTTACCATGCTCTTTTAAAGACTGAATGAATCATCAACAAAATATGGCATGAAGACCCAGCTGATGGTTAGCCACAGCACCTGATAGAACTGTCCACAGAATAAAACTAGGAACTATTTAAAAGTTAAACATTCTCAAACATTAGCGATGGGGCATTTCATCAAGGAATCCTTTTGAGGGCAACAAAGACAGCATCAGTTCTGTCTAGACTGAAACCTGTTTGAACAGACAATAACATCGACGTAAAACCCAAGGTCAAGGTCTTGCATGAACTGACATAGGTGCGTGCGAGACATGAACACTCACAACGGATCTGGAAAAAGGAATCCAGAACACTGAAATGAGGAGTTGTTGGAAAACACTCAGCATCACATGTAATGGCCATATCACCACCCAACAAGCGAGCCACAAGATCGAACATCACATCATATCGCATGAAGATCTCTACTGACGTCGGTTTAAAGGAACATAAAACTATGTTTGTGTGGACATCTAACAAGATTCAGCAGCCTTGCTTAAAACAAGTCTCCAGGGGACAGTTGAAAGGGGTAAGAGGGCGGGGCGGGGGGTGGGGGGGGGGGGGGGGGGGTGGGGTTGGTAGAGAAGGGATGTGAAGGGAAAGGCATAAAAATGAAAACATGGACTGACATCATTGCAGAATAAACAGAGAAAACATTTGCAGCGACCCATGCCAAGGCACACAACTCACAGAACTGGAGGAACTTGGTAAACTGTTCTTCAAAGTGGCGCCCAATATGACTCCCCATGGAGTTGAGAAGAAGAAGAAGAAGAAGAAGAAGAGAAGAAGAAGAAAATTGCACCTTTGGTTCATTGAATTTCTTTTCCTCTGCTCATCTCAGCTGCTACGCGTTCTTTTCTCTGAGGACAATAAAGAATTTCTTTCTTTCTTTTATTTCTTCTTCTTCTTCTTCTTCTTGTTCTTGTTCTTCTTCTTCTTCTTCTTCTGTAGATCTTGTCATGTGCAATTTTTTTTTTCATGGCCCAGGGCCTCTCTGTCTCTCCCAGACTCTTTGTAGGCATATGGAATTTACTCTTTTATTGACATTTTCTGCATGTGGACACAGTTGTGTTTATTTGTTTAATATGTCGTGTGTGTGTGTGTGTGTGTGTGTGTGTGTGTGTGTGTGTGTGTGTGTGTGTGTGTTTGTGTGTGTGTGCGTGCGTGCTGTGTGGTGGTGGTGGTGTGTGTGTGTGTGTGTGTGTGTGTGTGTGTGTGTGTTTGTGGTGTGTGTGTGTGTGTGTGTGTTTTCTTTCTTTCTTTCTTTCACACTATTAATCTTTTTTTTTCCCATTACAGTTATTGCATACTGGTGTTCTTTCTTTTCTTCCGGGCAGGTTCCCTAACCCCTTCCTCGCCTTCCCTTTCCGCACTTTTCACCACTCCTCCTGTACCCCCACTCTCACACCTTCACTGTCCCCTTCTCCTCTTCACTCCGAATTTCGCCATGTACAATTGCTCCGTGGCCCGGGGGTTCTGATGATTGAGCGAGGAAATGCTGTAGTCCCCACGCTATCTCTTCTCCTCCCACATCGCAGACAGTATAGGCTTTTGTTTCTTTGTTCCTTTACGTTTTGTTTTTGTTTTGCAGTGTGTGTGTGTGTGTGTGTGTGTGTGTGTGTGTGTGTCGTTGTGGTGTGTGTGTGTGTGTGTGTTGCGTGTGTGTGTGTGTCGTGCGTGCGTGCGTGCGTTGGTTGCGTGCGTGCGGCTGGGGGTGTGTGTGTGTGTGTGTGTGTGTGTGTGTGTGCGTGAGTGCACACCTCTGTGTGTGTGTGCGTGCGTGCGTGCGTGCGTGCATGCGCGCGTGCGTGCGTGCGTACGTGCGTGCGTGTGTGTATGTGTGTGTGTGTGTGTGTGTGGTGTGTGTGTGTGTGTGTGTGTGTGTGTGTGTGGTGTCACTGTTGTTGTTTCTCTAGTCATTTTGTTTTATTCTGCATGTAGCCTTTGGCGATTTTCTGTCTTTGTCCCGTTGTCTCCAATTTTGTTCTTGTCACTTCTTCTACGCTGCGCTAAATGGATACAGTGGTCTATTTTCTTTCTTTTTTCGTCCTTATTTTTATTTTTATTTTTTTTTTTGTTCTTCTCTATTCATTTTCTTGTTTGTTTGTTTCTTGACACAATCTATCCACTGTCACCTCCTCGCCCCTCACCATCCCATTCCCTGTCTTTGCAATGCTCTCACCCCAGTCAGTATAGGGATAGATAGGATGAAATCAAAGGATCTCTTGGGGAGTTTTCCTTTTCATCCGTAATCATTTTTTCCCCCTGTGTTTCTTACCCCGACCCGACGCTGTCTCTCTCTCTCTCTCTCTCTCTCTCTCTCTCTCTCTCTCTCTCTCTCTCTCTTTCTTTCTCTCTCTCTCCCTCTCCCTCTTTCTTTCTCTCTCTCTATCTCCCTATCTCTCCCTCTCTCTCATTCCTCTCTCTCTCTCTTCTTTCCCTCCTCTCTCTCTCTCTTTCTTTCCCTCGCTCTCTCTCTCTCTTCTCTCTCTCTCTCTCTCTCTCTCACTCTCTCTTGAGCAGCATGGTATTACATTAATTGTATCTATGACTGTGTTGATATATCTGTCAGTCTGTCTTGTTTCGTTTGGTTTTCCTTGTTTTAGAATCTGTTAACATAGCTTTAAGGCATGTTTGTTCATAATTAATTGTACATCAACTTCAGAAGAAACTGTGTCATGACCTGACTAACACCATCTCTCTCTCTCTCTCTCTCTCTCCTCTCTCTCTCTCTCTCTCTCTCTCTCTCTCTCTCTCTCTCTCTCTCTCTCTCTCGGCTTGTTTTTCAAACCCCTTCCAGGTTCTGGTTCCGTTCCACTCTAAAGCATTACTTCCTTCTTTTGTCTGAGTTTCTATAAGTGTTTCCCTGCATTAAAGGGAACTGGACTTTCATTGTTTCTTTCCTTTCGTTCGTTCAGTCTGGCTGTCTATCTGTCTGTCTTATAGTCTTTTTTCTTTCTTTCTTCCTTCCTTCCTTTCTTCCTTTCTTTCTTTATCTTTTTCCTTCTCGGTTTCTTTCTTCCTTGCTTTTTTTATTTCTTCCTTTTTCTCTTTCTTTCTTCTTTCCTTTCTCTCTTTTTTTCTTCTTTCCTTTCTTTCGTCTTCTCTTTCTTTGCTTTCATTCTGTCTGTCTTTCCTTTTTCTGTCTTTCTGTCTGTCTTTCTTCCTATCTTTTCTTTCTTTCTGTCTTTCTGTCTGTCTTTCTTTCTCTCTCTCTCTCTCTCTCTCTCTTTGTCTCTTCCTGTCTCCCCTCTCTCTGTCTCTCTCTCTCAATCAGTCAATCAATCAATCAATCAATCTCTCTCTCTCTCTCTCTCTCTCTCTCTCTCTCTTTTTTTTTTGTTTTTTTGGTTTGGTTTATATATGCATGTGGTCTTGGTCAGGTTTTTTTTATCATGTAGAATTGATCTTTAATCCCCCCCCCCCCCCACCCCGGACGCTACAGAAGCCGAGGCCACATGCTGCCATTATCCAGATCCTTTCTTGTCTCCTTATCACTTTCTCCCGCTTTCAAGTCTCTTTCCCGACCCCGTCCCTTCCCCTTCCCATCTGCTTCCTCTCATCTACCCCCCCCCCCACCCCCTCTCCTTATTCTCTTTCCCTCCGTCCTCCTCATGTCGTCATATCCCATCTCTTCACATCCCATCTCTACATCCTACATCTCTTTTTTTCCCCTCCCATCTCTCTACTTCGCATCTCTGTATCTCCCACCCCTTTATCGCCCATCTCTGTACCTCCTCATCTCTCCCAAAGGCGTTGTCTCAGCCCTTCTAGTATTTCTTTTCCTGACGGTCTCTTTCGCTCCCCATATTCTCTCTCTCTCCATCTCTTCTCCTCCTCTCTCAATCCGTAGGCCCTCCCATCTACTTGCCTCCTATCTTTTCACTTCCAATCTCGCACTTCTCCTGATCCCTTTGACCTTCTGAACTCTGAACCTTCCAGGACGTCACCTCCCAGTTCTTCACCTCCCATCTCTTAAACTCCCAATTTCTGCACCTTCCATCGTTTTTTACCTTTCATCTCTTTACGTTCAATCTCTCCACTTTCCCATCTCTTTGGTCACCCCATGTCTCCCACTCCACATCTGTTCTCCATGTCCATCTCTTCCCCTTCCCCATCTCTTTTTTTCAACGTGTCTCTTATCGTTTCCTATTCTTTTCTCCCTTCTCCTTACTACGTCATTCAACGCCTTCTTCCTTGCGCTGAACTCTGAAGCGATCAAAGCTAAGTGAATTTTCGTTGTTCTATTCGTTCGTGTCTTACCTGAAGAAGACCTAAGAGGTCGAAACGCGTAGTGTTTTGTCTTGTGACTCGTCTGTCCACGTTTCTCTGGGCGGTTCGCTAACATTTATTTAAGATTTGTTTAGATTTTCCGCCTGCAGTCGTCTCACTTCGCAACTACGTCATCTATCGCCTCTCCCATTTCCATTCATTTTCTGTATGTTCCTTCTCCATATTTTTTCTCCTACCCCATCTGATTCCTGCACCGGTCTTTTTTTTCCTTCTCCATGTCTTGATTCTCTTTATCTCTCTCCCTCCCCATCTCTTTTCTTTTCCCCATCTCATTCTCCTCCCTATTCTTTACGTCCGCAAATTCTCCCCAGCCCTATCTCTTTTCTTGGCAAACCATTTCTTACCTCTCGTAGTCTTTTCCCCTTCAATCTATTCGCCCTCCATATTATTTCTCCATGCCCACCTCCCCACCCCCCACCCCCACCCCCACGCCCGCCCGATTCACTTCCCTCTTCCCTTCCTTTGCCTCTCCCCCTTCCATATCTTCCCTTTCCCCATCTCTTCCCCTTCTCTCTCTCTCTCTCTCTCTCTCTCTCTCTCTCTCTCTCTCTCTCTCTCCACCCTTTTATCCCTCCCAATTTTCCCTCCCGTCTCTACCCCTCCTCATACTTTCCAACTCATCATCTCGTCTCCCTCCCCATCTGTCTCCCTTCCCAAGCTGTGCCTTTCCCCTTGTCGTCTCCCTCCCCATCTGTCTCCCTTCCCAAGCTGTGCCTCTCCCCTTGTCGTCTACCTCCTCATCTCATCCCTCTCCCCGTCTCTTCCCGCGTCCTTTCTCTTCCCCTCTCCCTCTCCTCCCAGCCCCGTTTCTTCCTCCACCTCATTCTCCCCTCATTTTGTTTTAACGTCCACCTCTTACATTTCTCCACTCCACCGTTCTCTTCTCCTCCCCATCTCTTCGCCAGTCTCAGCTCTCTCCCACCTCCCCATCTCTTCGCCAGTCTCATCTCTCTCCCACCTCCCCATCTCTTCGCCAGTCTCATCTCTCTCCCACCTCCCCATCTCTTCGCCAGTCTCAGCTCTCTCCCACCTCCCCATCTCTTCGCCAGTCTCAGCTCTCTCCCACCTCCCCATCTCTTCGCCAGTCTCAGCTCTCTCCCACCTCCCCATCTCTTTGCCCTTTCCACCGCTTGCCTCTCCCTGTCTCTCTCTCCTTCTCATCTCTTGCCCTTCCTTCTGTCTTCCCCCTACATCCCATCTGTCTCTTCTGCATCTCTATTTCTTTCCTCTTTCCATCACTGTCCATTCTACCACCATCTATTCCCCCCCCCCCCCCCCCCCCAATTTTTTCCGCTCCCGATCTCTTACTTCGTCCTAACTCTTCCTCTCCCCTATCTCTTGCCTCTTCACATCTCCTTCCCCTCTCCTCTCTTTTGCCTCCCCATCTCTTGCCCCACACAATCTCTTGTCCCTCTCCAACTCTTTCCATGTTTATACTCTTCCCTCTCTCGTGTCTTCCCCTTCCAAACTTCTTCCCCTCCCCATCTCTTCCCTTTCCCCCATATTTTTTTGTCTGTATATGTCCCTCTCTTTTCATCTCTTCCCCTCACGCAGTTTCTTCTACCTCCCGACCTTTTTCTCATTCCCTCCCTTTGCGTTCCTTATATTTTGCCTCTCTCTTTACTCCCCCCCCCCCTCTTCATCTCTCTCCTTTCTCCATATCTTGTCTCTTCCTGTCTAGTCTCTCCCCATCTTTTGTCTTCCCCATACCTTGCCTTCCCCTATCCCCCCACCCCCCTCCTCTACCGATCTGTTCCCTCTGCCTATCTCTCTCCTCTCCTCGGAGAGAGAGAGAGAGAGAGAGAGAGAGAGAGAGAGAGAGAGAGAGAGAGAGAGAGAGTGTGTGTGTGTGTGTGTGTGTGTGTGTGTGTGTGTGTGTGTGTGTGTGTGCATGCGCACGGGAGTGTATGTGTATAACGTGCGCGCTGATTGTGCACATGCGTGCAACTTTTGTCTTTTGCTTGTACTTCTGTAAAGTTGATTGTATTGACTGACATATCTATGAGTTTTGGATGACTTCCCATACCTCACCTGTCCCTGTTATGACATGGGCAAATGGCCTATTCATTTAAATCAGTTCGTTCGTTCATTCTATCCTCTCCTCATCTTTCTCCCCTCCCCTCATCCCAATTTTTCACCTCTTCCCACCTCTTCCCGTCCCGTTTTTTTTGTTCTCCTTCATCAACTCTTCCGTCTTTCCATCTCTTCCACTTCCCATCTTCTCTCCCTTCGCACCCCCCCCCCCCCCCCCCCCAGCCCCCGTCCTTTCATCTTACCCGTTTTCCCTCCTCCCCATCTCACCCCCCCCCCCCCATCCTCCCCATCTTCCAACTTCCCCGTTTTGCTTATTCCCCATCTTTCTCCCTTCTCGTCTCTTTCTTAGTTCATCTCTCACCCCCTCCCCCCCTTCCCACTCACCCACCACCACCACCCTAGTCAATCCTGCCATGTCTCGTCATACGCATCGTACATTGAAACGTAATCTGTTCTGCGTGTGGACCTTCGGAATTTACTAAGGGTTTTTGTGTTTATCTACGTCATACTTTCTCCCATAGTGCGTTCAAAGCATACTTTCTTTATTTGCTTTCTCCACGTCCTCCGCCCCTTTTTGCCCCCCCCCCTCCCCCTCCCTCCTCCCCCCCCCTCCCCAACACTTCGTTTTGCCTTTCCTCTCTATCTCAATCGCCTTTCATCCGTTCTCTCTTTCCGTTGTTCCTCATTTTTTGTCCCTGTATATGAACGGACAGTCTAGAAATTATTCTTCCTCTCGTCATACGTCTCTCTGTCTGTTTGTGTTTCACTTTCTCTCGTCTCATTTTTTTATGTCTGTCTGTCCGTCCGTCCGCTCGACCCTCTCTCTCTCTCTCTCTCTCTCTCTCTCTTCTCTCTCTCTCTCCCGAACCCCTCTGCCACATGCTTCCACCCACTCCCCTCCTTCCACTTCCATCCGTCCCCTTCTGCCACCTACTTCCAGTCGTTCCCCTCCACCTTCCACTTCAATCCATTCCTCTCTGCCTTCCATTTCCACTTGTTCGTCTTCACCCTCCACTTCCAACCGTCCATGTGCATCACCGACTTCCATCCATCCCCCTGTGCCTCCTACAGCCATCCACCCCTCTCCTTCCACCTCCACCTGTCCCCTTCCATCTTGTGTTTCTGGACATCCAGTGCCGTCTTCCATATCCTCCTTTCCCCCTCCTCTGTGCAGCATGCATGAGTTCCCCACCTTGCCCAGAACCAGTACACCCAGGAACAGAGGACTGACCCCCGCACGTCTTGAGCGAATCCAGAGCCAGAGCAACCACCATGAGGCCCACACATACTGCCGTGACTTAAGACCTGGTCCACCTTCCCATGGGGAGGCGTCAAGTCCTGGCGTAACTACGGGCTGCAACGACGTGCACCAGGTAGGAGTTCCTGTCAGTGCTTCAGAGGATCTTCAGAGTCCCACATCGATTCCAGCAGACGTACTGGACGATAGCCTGACTCTGCTTAAACAGAAAGTCTCCTCTGTGGACCCGCCAGCCGACGTGGAGAGCCAGTCCTTTGACTGTATGGAGACAATGGTTGTAACGAGTGACGGTGCTGGTGCGCTGAAGAACCCTCAGCCCTCTCAAGTGTCCCTTGTCAATGAAACTGAGGGTCGGTCCCCAGGCTATGGCCCTTGTACCCGAAGTCGTGTGAGGACCAGGCAGATGCAGCTCACTGAAAGTTTTTCCAGGGCCCACCCGAAAAACAGCTCTGGACATATCTGTGGACGAAATAACGATCCTCTGGTGCCCCTGCATCCTCCAGACAACGTGGAGACCTAGGGAAACTGGCCGTGCTCGTGTCAAGGACAGTAAGAAAGAATGTCTCTCCTTTTTGACCTACAATATTGAGGGTCTGTCTTTAGTTTATGACTTAGATGTAAAAAATTATATCTCTCAGTTTGATTTTGTTGTTCTAACAGAAATTTTTTCAAGAACATTTCCCTCTTTTCTTTTTCCTGATTATAAAGTTTTCCTTTGTCCTGGTATACGATTATCTGATGCTGCTACAGCACGCTTGTCAGGTGGGATTGCATTTCTTGTAAGGAAGACTTATGCAAAAATGGTTAAACAAATTCGAGTAGAATATGATCATACTATAGTACTTCAGCTTAAAACTCCAGACCTAGATGTTCTTCTGGTTGGGATTTATTTGCCTCCAGCAAACAGTATCTATTATACAAATACTGAAATAGATAATGGAGTTTCACTTCTAGAACAGTGCATAATGGATTCTTTTGAAGAAGTTGGTGATTGTCCGTTGATCATCTTTGGTGACTTAAATGCAAGAACAGGTGGCCTAAATGCAAAGGAATGTTCTACATATGATGGAGACTTTAACAATAGAGATGATACTCCCGGTGATGACTTCCTCCGTGCGTCAAAAGATCGTTCAACAAACGATTTTGGTCACTATTTAATTAACATTTGTCAGCACTTTGAATTAGTAATTTTGAACGGTCTTCTACCTGGTGATGAAAACGGCAATTATACATATATAGCCCACAATGGTTCAAGTGTAATCGACTACTTTATCTCTTCAAGAAGCTTAATTTCATCATGCCACGAGTTGAAAGTAACTCAGCGGATAGAATCCAAACACATGCCCGTTGAACTTAAGGTAGGTTTTCCAAACCGTAGTCAGAAACCGGTAGCACCTAAAATTACACAATTTCAAAAATATGTGTGGGATCCAGCTAAAGAAAATGATTTTGTTTGTGCACTTGGATCTGATGTTGTAACTTCAATTTTTGATGAAGCTATTAAATTTATCGATATTGATTTCGAACATGCTCTAGCAAAATTTAACGAGGGTCTTTCTGTGGCTGGTCAGTGCATGAATAGAGATATCATCATTGGTAACGACAAGCGCAGCCCGTGGTTTGATACTGAATGCTCTGTTAAACGCCGTCAGGTAAGACAGGCACTGAGAATGTTCAGCCGGGTAAAACTTGCTAATAGCCCTGACGCCGTTGACCTGAGATTAAATTATTGTTATTTGAGAAATCAATACAAAGATTTACTCCGCTATAAGCAGCAGTTATATCGACAATGTGTTCTGCGCACTCTTAATGAAAACGCTAGAGACTCTAAACAATTTTGGAGGACTCTGAAGTCAATAAGAAGTAGTTCCGTTGTATCAAACTCAATATCCAACACAGACTGGTTTCAGCATTTTGAACGATTATTTAATGAAGAGTTGACCCTACCTGACTCCTCTTCTCCAGGCTTTCATGCAGAAGATGACTGTTTGCTTGATGTTGACTGTGATACCAGTTTTCTTGATCAAGATATAACAGAGGGAGAAATTTTAGACTCGATAAAGGCTTTAAAAAGAAACAAAGCTCCTGGTCCAGACGGACTTATTGGAGAGTTCTATAAGTATGCTATGCCCACCGTTCTCCTTTTTCTTAAAAATTTTTCAACAAACTCTTTGATTCTGGAATCTTTCCCTCTGCATGGTGTGAAGCTCTTATTCAACCGTTGCACAAGAAAGGTGATATCAATTCCCCTGATAATTATAGAGGTATTTCCCTGTTGAATATCAGTTCTAAATTATACAGCTACATTCTGAATAAACGCTTAACCAAATGGATCGAGGATAATTGTGTAATAAACGATGCACAGGCTGGTTTTAGGAAAGGCTATAGTACCACTGACCATATATTTACACTCCTGTCTCTCGTGCAAAAGCAACTTTCTAACCACCAAAAACTATACGTGGCTTTTATTGATTTTAAAAAGGCTTTCGACCTGATTGATAGAAATCGACTTTGGTTAGTCTTAAAGAAAAAGGGTATAAAAGGAAAGCTGTACAATGCAATTAAAAGTATGTACACCGTTGTCACGGCTAGGGTTAAAGTACGGGGAGACTTAACTAATATTTTTATGTGTCCTAAAGGTCTAAAGCAAGGAGAAATATGTAGCCCGGTTTTATTTTCTTTATTTATTAATGAACTTGCTGAAGAAATTACAGAGTATGGTAAGCATGGTATTCCTTTATCTCCTGACTTCAAAGAGCTATTGATTCTGCTGTTTGCTGACGATGTGGCGCTCGTGGCATCCACTGTCATAGGTCTTCAGACACAGCTGAACGTTTTGAGTAAAACAGCTAAGAAACTTGATTTTAATAGTGAATCTGGAAAAATCAAAAGTTATTGTGTTTAGAAATGGCGGTTATATTGCTTCAAAAGAAAAATGGTTTTACGATAGTATGCAACTAGAGATTGTTAATCAATATAAATATTTAGGTGCTATATTCTCCACTGGCCTTACTTTTTCTCATTGCCTTGAGGATTTAGCATCCAGGGCAAAACATCAGGTCATTATTATATTGAAACTTCTGTGGAAATATCAAGAGTGTGGCCCCAAAATTATTCTTCAAACTTTTTGATTGTCAGATCCAGCCAATCCTTGCCTATGGCGCTGAAGTATGGGGCTTAACTGCAAACCTCTCGGCTATAGAAAAAATACATTTGTTTGCACTCAAGAGATTCCTGAATGTTTCTATAAAAACGCCTAATGCCTTGGTTTATGGAGAAACTGGTAGGTTTCCACTTTATATAAACATTTATACTAAATGCGTCAAGTATTGGATACATGTCGTTAATATGCCTGACAATCGTCTTCCCAAAAAAGCGTATAAAATGTTATATGATTTACATTGCCGGGGTAAAAACAATTGGGTTACGTCAGTCTGCCTCACATTAAATCGTTACGGTTTTGGATATGTATGGGAAAATCAAGGAGTTCCCAACGTAAAAGTTTTCCTTTCAAAATTCAAAAGTCGGCTAATCGATTGTCATTTACAAGAATGGTATAGCCACATAGAATCTAAGGACCGATTTCTCTTTTATTTTTCTTTTAAGCAGTTTTGGGAAATGCCAAATTATCTATTCACTGTAAACAACGTGAGCAGTCGTAAAAACTTGATACGGTTCAGACTTGGTGTATCCTGTTTGAACACACACAAACTGCGGTATTCGAGCGTCCCCCGTGAAGCACTGTGCTGTCCGTTTTGTCCGTGTGAGTTGGAATCCGAATACCATTTTCTGATAGTATGTCCTAAGTACAAAGTTATTCGCGAGCGTTACATACCT
>CM065720.1:14788016-14793016 GCA_033310375.1 Conus canariensis
GAGAGAGAGAAGACAAGACAAGACAAGACAAATGTTTTAATTGAACTAGGCCACATGCCCGTGTCAATAGAAACAGATGGAGGGAGTAGGCACAAAAAAATCAAACTGATCGCAACTGAAATAAATAAGGAAAAAAATCAACACATCGTCAAATACAGTATATATATATATATATATATATATATATATATATATATATATATATATATATAAAACACACAAAGCTGAACAGTAAATCTCATGAACATAATCAACAACCGTTGACCGTGTTCACTTTCCCCTCTCTCTCTCTCTCTCTCTCTCTCTCTCTCTCTCTCTTTGTGTCAAGTGAGTGGAACCTCTCACAAAAGGCATTAAACGCTTAGAGGCAAAGGGACGTTGTGCGTAGTATACAAATAGGTAATAGACCCATTAACCAGTGTGCCTTACCCATCGCACACGGTCGAACTGTGTCAAGGAGGACAAAGTGGTCAGGTGACAGATGGCACCTAAGGTAGTCAGGACCCTCCCGGATTCGGGTCTTCCCGATAGCGAAAGGAGGGAGGGATGTAACCACTAGGACCTCGGAGCATCAAGTGGGCGCTACATACTCAGTCAGCTGAGGTCGCTTTGTGAACAGTCGTTGAAGAGCAGGAGTCTTCGGCTCGTTCAGATGGTATTGCTGTGGGGCACTGTGTTGGTTCTATTGTCAGGGTGGTTGAATGCGCGTGGACGTTGTTGTCGTAGCCCTCTTTAAGATTACTGTGTTAAGTGACCCCCGAAGTCGGCGGGAAATTTTCGATGTCCATCTGGTGCCAAGTGGTTGTTTGCTAATCAGTTAGGTAGGGATGTGTGTAAATGCTGATGTGTGGAAGAATGTAGCGAATGGAGAATCCAGGGTACTTGTGAACTGGGGGTTTGAGAAACAGCATGGACAAAGGCATGGCCCGAAGGGGAATCCTTTGTGTCCCTCCCTATATAAAGTGAGGGAGAACAACGTCAGGGGGAAGACCACCACAAGAGAGAGAGAAGAACAGAGGAGAGAGAGCAGAGAAGGTGGGCAGGACACAGGGTCGAGAGAAACGTGGTCTGGGAGATAGAAGAGACAGCGAAGTCTTAGGGTTAAAGACAAGCTGGAAGAGAAGAAAACTACGTTTGAAGCCCAGAGGTGGGTGAAGACAGACAAACTGAAATTGAACCCAGAGGTGGGTGAAAGAGTCGAAGAAGAAGAGTTCTACGTCGAGATCCCAGAGACGACCATGAAGACCCAGTCCTGAAGCCTGGAGCCAGTCAACCAAGGGCATCACCATCAAGCAGCGCTGAAGAAGACATGAAGAGACTTTTTCAAGAACTGTAGTGTGGTGTGAAAGCGTGGTTGTGTGTGTGAAAACCTGGCCAGGTGAGATGTCATTTTATTATAACCCGGGATTAGGAAGTATTGATCTTTTATGTTTTGATCATTTCATTTTGTGTAATTGAATTCTTCATGTTTGATTATAAGTAGCATAGAAATTGTATTTCTTGTGCTCAGTCGTGTTAGGAGAGAAACGAATGAGTGACATCCCATTCCCAGAGAGAGGCGAATGTTTGATGGGCGCATGAGTGTGCATATGCGTGTATGAGTGCAAAGATAACCTTGGTGTGTTAAGCCTGACTAATAATACATCAACTTAGTGCACTTAAGCAATACCAACACGATTTCCCCCGTCCTGGACACTCTCTCTCTCCTTCTCTCTCACTCTCTCTCTATCTCTCGCACACACGCACACACACACACACACACACACACACACACACACACACACACACACACACTGCAATCACACGCAATGGGTATGACATTATTAAGGCAACTTTGACGGTGCATGCAGGAACAATGGCTCTAAGTCACATCAGTCTTTCCACATCTTTTTTTTTCAGTCTTTCCACATCTGATTTCAAAAGCTTTCGTTATGAATGTAGCCACAGCATTACAGAATTTTCCGTTAGCGAGCAGTAACATCTTAAAAGCCGATGGTCGTCTATAAAACTTGAAAGGTATGTAACGCTCGCGAATAACTTTGTATTTAGGACATACTATCAGAAAATGGTATTCGGTTTCCAACTCACACGGGCAGAACGGACAGCGCATTGCTTCAGGGGGGACACTCGAATACCGCAGTTTGTGTGTGTTCAAACAGGATACACCAAGTCTGAACCGTATCAAGTTTTTACGACTGCTCACGTTGTTTACAGTGAATAGGTAATTTGGTATTTCCCAAAACTGCTTAAAAGAAAAATAAAAGAGAAAACGGCCTTAAATTCCATGTGGCTATACCATTCTTGTAAATGACAATCAATTAGCCGACTTTTAAATTTTGAAAGGAAAACTTTTACGTTGGGAACTCCTCGATTTTCCCACACATATCCAAAACGGTAACGATTTAATGCGAGGTAGACTGATGTAACCCTATTGTTTTTACCCCGGCAATACCAATCATATAAAATCTTATATGCTTTTTTGGGAAGAGAGAGAGAGAGAGAGAGAGAGAGAGAGAGAGAGAGAGAGAGAGAGAGGTTCATTAATATGAATGTCTCTCTCTCACACACACACACACACCACACACCACCACCACCACCACCACCATCACCACCACCAAAGACACATACAAGGGTACAGGCAGCTAATAGCTGACAAAGACGTATTTTGCCTAACAACTGCCACACTCGCTAACAAAAACGCATGCTTAGAAAGACGCATCCTGATCAGAAAAGATCATAAGCAGCCAAGCAACGACACGTATTGCCTACCAAAAACACACACTTTCCAAGACACATACTACCTAAGAATGAACCATACTGTCAAAGAAAAACGCATACTACATAACAAAGACATAGGCTACCGAACAAACTCCCCTTACTGACCATCCCTCATGTGGTAGCGGCTAGCGCTAAAGACTGCCATGGGAAGGAGGGGGGGGGGGGGGGGGGTTGGCGGTTCAGCAGTACTCAACAGAATCGAGAGACACGGTGCTGACGATTCTTCTCGCCAATGAGAGGACGTATTTTCTGTGCATGGGGACTATATATACATATATATATATATATATATATATTGGTTGTTTTTTTTGTTTTTTTTTCCTGGGATAGCATTTTTCTTAAAACCGAAAAGGCAGAGGAGTCAAGTTACCACTTTCCGCGGTCACTGAGGAGAAACAATCAGGTTTCGAAATACCGGTATCTGACGAGGAGTTATATGTTAGTGAGTTTCCTCCCCATTGAAGATTGTCTTCCCCTTGGAGACTACAAGCTTGCTGAAGGCTCATTTTGAGAAGCATTTATTATTCCCCATTCACACTCTCAAGCACATACTGTTAGGCAGAATTAACTACCACTGCAGATAGGAATGCTTATCTCCCTCTATTTCTTCAATCCAAGACATAAGAACGAGTTTTGTTTTATAATTGAATATATATATATATATATATTATATATATATATATATATACAATAAACTAATAAATTCCAAGGATAAGTACCGAGCACCATTCCAGCAACTTACAGAGCAGCTTGGTGTTGCAATGACTGCAAGAAATATTCAATTATAAACAAAGCTTGCTCTTATGTCTTAGATTGAAGAAATAGGGGGAGATAAGCATTCATATCTGCAGTGGTAGATGATTCTGCCTAACAAGTATGTGCTTAAGTGGGTGAATGGGGAAAAATAAAACAAATGCTTCTCAAAATGAGCCTTCAGCAAGCTTATAGTCTCCAAGGGGGAGACAATCTCCAATGGGGAGGAAACTCACTAACATATAACTCCTTGGTTGAGCATAACATATAACGCCTGGTCAGATACCGATATTTCGAAACCTGATTGTTTCTCCTCAGTGACCGCAGAAAGTGGTAATTTGACTCCTCTGCCTTTTCGGTTTTAAGAAGAATGCTATCCCAGAAAAGGCTGGTGTGCAATACCATAGTATAGTTTGTTGAGTTTTCAAAAAACCAACCAAAGGTGCCACCTAAGAAGCAAAAGAAAATCATGAATGAGCAAAACAAGCTACATTTTCTTGTGAAAAGTAGAAAATATAAAAAGATAACCTCTTAAGACACAAGTGCTGAGGGTCAGTTCTTGGAATGAATCCACAAGGGACTAAATTACAATAAACTAATAAATTCCAAGGATAAGTACCGAGCACCATTCCAGCAACTTACAGAGCAGCTTGGTGTTGCAATGACTGCAAGAAATATTCAATTATAAACAAAGCTTGTTCTTATGTCTTAGATTGAAGAAATAGGGGGAGATAAGCATTCATATCTGCAGTGGTAGATCATTCTGCCTAACTAACAGTATGTGCTTGAGTGGGTGAATGGGGAAAAATAAAATAAATGCTTCTCAAAATGAGCCTTGTGACCGCGGAAAGTGGTAATTGGACTCCTGGAATGGTGCTCGGTACTTATCCTTGGAATTTATTAGTTTATTGTAATCTAGTCCCTTGTGGATTCATTCCAAGAACTGACCCTCAGCACTTGTGTCTTAAGAGGTTATCTTTTTATATTTTCTACTTTTCACAAGAAAATGTAGCTTGTTTTGCTCATTCATGATTTTTTTTGCTTCTTAGGTGGCACCTTTGGTTGGTTTTTTGAAAACTCAACAAACTATACTACGGTATTGCACACCAGCCTTTTCTGGGATAGCATTCTTCTTAAAACCGAAAAGGCAGAGGAGTCAAATTACCACTTTCCGCGGTCACTGAGGAGAAACAATCAGGTTTCGAAATATCGGTATCTGACCAGGAGTTATATGTTATGCTGAACACAGGATAATATGTTAGTGAGTTTCCTCCCCATTGGAGATTGTCTCCCCCTTGGAGACTATAAGCTTGCTGAAGGCTCATTTTGAGAAGCATTTATTTTATTTTTCCCCATTCACCCACTCAAGCACATACTGTTAGTTAGGCGGAATCATCTACTACTGCAGATATGAATGCTTATCTCCCCCTATTTCTTCAATCTAAGACATAAATGCAAGCTTTGTTTAT
>CM065720.1:14828016-14830516 GCA_033310375.1 Conus canariensis
ACTGTCACTTTTTGCAACTTTTGTTATTCTGTATGTTTTTCAATCTGTCGGTATTCTGTCCGTCTGTCAGCCTCTCTTTCTCTCTGTCTCCGTCTTGTCTGTGTGTCTGTCTTGCATGTTTTTGTAAATACTTAAAAAAAATTCAACCCTAGTACATTGATCTTTCCATAACCGTCTCACCCCCATCCCTTTTCCTCTATTGTCATTCAGTCTCTGGAGAAGTCAATATCCCAACTGACTGGTCAGTCAAAATACTCTTATAACATATCGCTCTGATTTTGTACTCCAAATGTTGCTGTGAGCTGATAGGTACATGTACAAACCAGCAAAAATGTTGACATGAACACCTCTCTGAGATGATATAAAGCAGCCCAACGTCAAAGCGACCCAGACACTCCAGTCCAGCCAGGCGGACAGGGAGGCAGGAGGGTGAGGTGGCATAGGGTGCAGCAGACACTGAAAGAAAGTCCCCTGCAGAGGCATCAATGCTGGAACTATACTGTAAACATGTCTATGTGGAGCACAGTTTGAATTCATTTGGTTATTGTTCATTTCCTTCTCCAGCATTACATCAAATGATTTTTGGGTGGTGTTTTCCGGTGACTTGTTTCCCAAAGTTCTCAGCCAAAATAATTTCTTGTTGTCGTTTTTTTTTTTTTTTTTTTTTTACCTCAGCATCTGTGTCAATTACTTTCAAATGATCTGCTAGCCATGTTTATGAAGAACACTCTGCAAACTGTTAGCCTGTGACCGTTACCTGTGAGAAGCTGAAAAGAAAGGCCATATTCCGGCAATCTGAGTTCTGAAAGTGAATAGAAATAGACAAGTGGTACGAGTAAATCTGCGTTACGTTCCATTCTGTTATTTTAGGAATTTAAAGGATATACAATTTTACAGCCATGCACAGAGCAATGATATTTAGATTTGTGGTGGTGGTGGCGGTGTGTATGTATGCATGTTCTCTCTCGAGCGCGCTCGTGTTCTTGTTGTTGTTGTTGTTGTTGTTGTTGTTGTTGTTGTTGTTGTGTGTGTGTTGTTGTGTGTGTGTGTGTGTGCGTGTGTGTGTGTGTGTGTGTGTGGTGTGTGTGTGTGTGTGTGTGTGTGTGTGTGTGTGTGTGTGTGTTAACATGTAAAGAAACCAAATAATGTTTCATATAGGCATCTTGATAGGTCAACATTAAATATTCAGTCTGAAACGAAAGTACATAAGCATACAATTACGAGCTGGGCCAGAGAGAGAGAGAGAGAGAGAGAGAGAGAGAGAGAGAGAGAGAGAGAGAGAGAGAGAGAGAGAGATCAACAGACACACAGACAGTAGGATTTAGGAATGCCTGGCTCAAGGGGATGGATTATTAAGCGTCTGTTTTTGTGACTGGGATAATTTCTGTCACTAAACAGGGATCCCATCGCAAACAGAACCCCAAAAACGAATGTTTGTGTTAATATTTATCAATCAATCAATCAATCAATCAATCAATCAATCTATCTATCTATCTATCTATCTATCTATCTATCTATCTATCTATCTATCTATCTATCTATCCATCTAAAAGGCGGATAAATGTTTCTGTCGATTCTGGCGTCTAGACGAAGTTTCGTTACGGCCAGGTAAAGCCCTAGGTTGGGGCCGGAATAGCTCAGTGGTAGAGCGTCGGACTCGTAATCTGGGTGATCCTGGGGCTGCGGGTTCGAATCTCCGCCGGGCCGTTTCGGGGGGATTTTTCCCTCGGAGTTATAACATTGGTTCTGACTCCATTTCCCATACAGTCCTTCGAATGAGACTGTCAACCGAGGTGCCGTGTGTGAACGCACGCATAACATCTTGCACACACGTAAAATCCCATCACCAAGTTTCGGAAGAGTAGGCCAGTTTGGCCGTTCGTATGGATGACATGTTACAAACTGCATGCACCCTGTTTGAGAAAATGGAAAGAATGAAGGAAGTAAGGAAACTGAGTGAACGATATTGAACGAAATTGACTGGATGACACGGGAAACGACTGAATGAAGCGCCAGCTGGCAGCTCTTCACTCGGCACTACCCAGGTAGGCAGCCCGTGGTGTAAACGAGTGTGGATTGTAAAGCGCTTAGAGCTTGGTGTCTAGCCGAGGATAGGCGCTATATAAGTCTTCATAATAATAATAATAATAATAGTAATAATAATAATAATGCAATAATAATAATAGTTGATGATGATGATAACAATAATAATACAATTATGATGATGATGATAATAACAAATGCTAATAATGCTAATAATAACGATAATAATAATAATAATAAAAAATAATAATAATAATAATAACAATAATAATAATAAAAGGGCGTGGGGGAGGGGGTGCTACAATGGAAGAGGGCAAGGACAGAGTGGCGTGGTAAGGGTTTCTGGAACGTTTATTTGGAAATTCGCTGACCGGAACTAATGGCGTGCTTTTGAAGTCTCCGTCTTCCTTCTCTGAACCCCGACAACGTCTTTTACTCTTTTCTTTTTTAAAGTTCA
>CM065720.1:14838016-14841373 GCA_033310375.1 Conus canariensis
TTCAAAATCCTAGGACTGTGGTTTACGAATAGGCTATCGGATATGACGGACATTAATATGAAAGATAAATTCTCAGAAGTCCAAACCTTGTTCAAAATATGGACGAAAAGAATAATAACACCATTAGGTAGAGTAGCTGTGCTCAAATCATTAGTGCTATCAAAATTGGTGTACTTATGGATCCTTTTACCGAATCCTCCTGATTCCCAGATTGCTTTATTACAGAATATGTGTTTCAAATTTGTTTGGAACAACAAAAATGATAAAATTAAAAGAAAATACTCAGTACATAATATACAAAAGGGAGGGATAGGTATACCCGACCTGAAAATGTACATCAGCTCCTTGAAAATCGCCTGGATAAGGAAAGCGTACATGTACAATTGTAAGTGGAAAATAATATTACATTCATTATGTCCCGAAGTAAGTAATTTTGATGCATATGGTCCTGATAGATTTACTGAAAACAATATCATTAACAAATTTTGGAAAGGAGTTTTTCAAGCATATCAAAGGTTCTGCAAACAGGTAGAGTTATACGAAAGTACAGATTTAGCCACTGAACCTATTTTTTGTAATGAGAAATTCAAAGTGGGAGAAAAACCATTCTTGTACAAGAAATGGATGCAGAAAAATGTATTTTTAGTTAAACATTTACTCAATGAGGATGGTAATTTTGTAAGCCACAATGAATTGTCAGAAACAATGGGATTTCAGGTCAATTTTCTAAACTATGTAAGCTGCGTGCGTTCGATCAAAGCTTATGCAAAGAAAAGAAGACTGACATTAGATAGTAACATTAGTAATGTTAAAACTTTAGCACTTCAAAAAATTTGTAGTGTTACTAAGGGAACACGTACTTATTACGATATTATGGTAGAAGCCAATGAAGTTCTTAACATAAGCGCCTTTGTCAAGTGGGAACAACGTCTTGATATACCTATTGACTGGATAGAGGTACTGAAAAGGATTAAGAAAATCAAAGAAACAAAACTGAAATGGTTCCAAATTAGAATATGCCACAGAATTTTGGTAACAAATAGTGTGCTGAAAAGTATGCAGATTGTTGATAGCGACAAATGTAATTTCTGTACTAGAGAAAAAGACTCAATTAATCATTACCTGTGGGAATGTGAGTTTACACACGCTTTCTGGAAAGACCTTGAAAGAGCTCTAAAAGTTAATTGTTCACACTGTGAAAGATTATCCCTTAATGTGGAGATTATATTATTTGGTACGGATGAGAAAACAAAAACCGATAATATGCTAGACCTGATAATTTTAGTGGGAAAATATTTCATCTATAAATGTAGAATTAACAAAACAAAACCCAATGTAAACATGTTTTTGAAGGAGCTGAACTATAGATATAAAATGGAGAAATATATGTCCTTGATGGAGATGAATCATGCTACCTACCAAGAAAAATGGTCACCATATATTAAACTACTAGAGGATTAATGGTCATATTATGTACTATATATATGTGTATGTATATATGTATATATATATATATGTGTATGTGTATATATATATATATATATATATATATATATATATATATATATATATATGTGTGTGTTGTGTGTGTGTGTATGTATATATATGTATGTATATACATGTGTATGTATGTATGTGTGAATGTATGAATATGTATGTTCAAAATAAGCGCTGTACACTTTTTTTTGTTTACTATTTAAAGTCATCCGTGACCTTGGAACCTCGAGAAAATAATCGTAAATTAAAGTGTGTCTGTACAATTTGATTTCTTCGAATGCCGTACTTCGATGGCGTCGATGATTTAAGTAATACGTTTTATAACCCTGCATTATGTTTGTGTACATTATTCGTTATGTGTGCCCATTTAAAAGATAAAAATTCTAGATTAGGGAAAAAACTCTACGGTAGCAAGATAGTCGTTACTGTATAATTATTTGAATAGTTGGCATTAGAGTTATAATTCAAATGACATGGAGATTTTTTTTTTTTTTTTGGGGGGGGGGGGGGGGTCGTGGAGGGGATTTTTTTTGTTGTTTTCGTTTTATGTGATCTTTGTAACTGTTTGAAATGTTGAAATGAAATAAAAGAGCTCTTTTCAAAAAAAAAAAAAAAAAAAAAAGGTGGGTGTGTATGGATGGATGGGTGTGGTGTGTGTGGGTGGGTGGGTGGGGGTGAGTGTGGGTCTATAGGAGTGGATGGGTGTGGGTAGACGGACGGCTGGGTGGGTGTGCACATATAGTTCTGTATTATATGTATATGTTTTTCAACCTTAGTAGATAGATCCTTCCTCAACGATTCCCAGTTCCCGTTTTCACCCCATTTATTTCTCTAATTTGCTCTAGTTAACCCCATAAAACATCAATTACCCACTAACTGCTAAGTCAATAAACGAGCGAATAGCTTTAATCTGGATAAAAAGTAGGATTTAAGCATCCTGTGAAATCCATAGGCCAGGGGTTGTTTGTATTGGACGGTTGACATTTTGGATCATTAAGCCAACATACACCACGATTACCCCACATGGCGGGCCTCATCAACACAGCAACATTGTGTGATCCGACATCTGTCCAAGTATGTTCTGCTTCTGACATCCATTTCTGTTTTTTTGTACAACCGTATGTGTTGTTTTAACTTGTGATGGCTGCAAAATCTCATATTTGTCCAAACTTTGCTTGTCTTGCTCTGAATTGTCTTTTAAAAAAAAGAAGAAAAAAAAAACAAGAAAAAAAAACGGGTTACATGTCATTTTGTTTGGTGTGTTCACTTACATGTTTGCCTTGTGCCTAATACCTATGAACACGTTGTGAAACCTACCTACCATCAGTGAAATTAGTGCCAAACCAATTAGGAATGCCTGGGGATACAATCCTGAATTCGTTTTTGGATTATACAAGAGAACAATGTACAATTTTCTCTCAAAAAGACTGAAATGTTGATTTACACATACACACACATGCACACGCACTTTTTGCCTCCCCAGTGCGCGTGTGTGTAGGAGGGGTGTATGAAAAACATCGTCCGTCAACAAGCCCTCGCTAAGTGAGGAGAAAGCCGTGAGAGACTTAGAGAGCCAGTCGGCCAGTCATCAGGGGACCTAGTCTGCTTATCTCCCTTCTAAACTCGGCCACCCAGACTGGATTATACCTCAGACAGCTTACACAGAAAGGACACTACATCCCCTTATCTAGCCCTCCTTTCCACCTCCCCACCTCCTCTAAGCTTCCGCCCTCCCCCCCCCCCCCCCCCCCCCCCCCCCCCTTTCCGCCTCCACTCTCATGCTAAGGCCTTTGTAATGATTCTTTTAATTTGTCTCAGACAGTTCAAACAGGAAGGAAACGACATCCCCTGCTCTGTCCC
>CM065720.1:14841473-14848973 GCA_033310375.1 Conus canariensis
TCTCTCTCTCTCTCTGTGTGTGTCCACCCACCCCAGCGTGAAAATTATGTATTGTGATAAGAAAGCAAGGATAAGATATTGGGTACTTTTCCACATTTCTAAGTGCCCTTCCTATTACTCTCTCTCTCTCTCTCTCTCTCTCTCCTCCCTCTCTCTCTCTCTCTCTCTCTCTCTCTCTCTCTCTCTCTCTCTCCCTCTCCCTCTCTCTCTTTCTCTCTCTCCTTTTTTCCCTCTGGATCGGGGTCCTAACATTATGCCATAAAAGAACAAATAACTAGTGGCAGATATCTTACCGGCATAACTTACATAGGTCATCATTATAAGGTTATTGTCCCTGCTTCCTTCATCTATTGGCTGTATTCTTCAGAAAGGTATATTTTTTTCGCTAAGTGTTGTGGAGAGAGAGAGAGAGAGAGAGAGAGAGAGAGAGAGAGAGAGAGAGAGAGAGAGAGAGAGATGCTGACGCAAACGTGACTTTCCAATCATAAAGACCGTAACCCTTAGAAGGGGATAACACATAGCAATTAATAAAACAGCTTCATTTAGTTCCCGTAATAGCTGTGTAAAGTTAAATTTTAAAAAAAGTTTCAAGTTTTCAAATGTTTCAGTTACGTACAACACAAATTGTATGAAAAAAGTTCATTTGCTAGCGGCGTTATCTTAATCAGTTTACATAAACTCAGTTGTGTGAAATGTTTGAACACTAGATTGTTCTGTAATATCGCTAAGTCTTGTGCAAATAGGTACGTAATGAAATTCGTTATATCTTGACTTCTGACATACGTTTGAAAACAAAATTCGACAACGTGATTACATATCGCGAATATATATATATATATATATATATATAAGAGAGAGAGAGAGAGAGAGAGAGAGAGAGAGAATGGTACTGAGGATCAGCGCAATCTTAAAAACAGTGCTCAACCACAGTGGGAGCGACATTTGTTACATTAAAAGCAAGTTAAAATCAAGCTTCTAAAAACATCTACAAATTTGTTTCACGCTGTGCGGTCGTCAGGATGTGATGAGCTTGTGTTGCCAGTGCCACGTATATATATAGCTAGCTGGTTTGCTGTTGTTTTTTCCCGTGCTACATGTGTTTCTCAGGTGTTGGTTTTTTTCGCTGATAGAAACTTCCATCTGTGTCTGCAATTGTTAACCATTTCTGTTCTAACATTTAGAGTTGCCAACTGTGGTTTACATAGTATAATGTATTTCTCTGTTAGGCATAGATTGCATTTTTTTGAAATGTTGTTGTATGATGCTGCTCTTTTAAAATTTTCCAAGATATGTTGTAGTCTATGTTTTTTTCTTTAAGTTTCCAAATGTATTTACTCAATTCTGTTTGGTTTTTGTATCTTTCTTTGTTGAATGATTGTTTATGGTTTGCATATCTAGTTTTGAATTGGTTTTCCGTGATACCTACATATGATTCTTTTGCGTTCTCTGATGTTACAGTGGCTTGGTACACAATGTTGTTATAAAGACATTTGTTGCTTAGGGGGCACTGTTCTTTTTTGGTACAGTTACAAGATTTCCTTTCGTTACCCTCCTTTTTTTCTGTGCTGCTTTTCATTTTGTTTGCTGAATCGATGGCATTTTTAAGGTTTGGCATACATGAATATGATAATTTGATGTTGTTTTTGTTGAATATCTTGAATAATTTATGGTCTTTTGGGAAAGATGATGTCAAGATTTTAAAGAATTCTTTCCCTACATTTGTTTTAACTCTTGCATCATATGGGGGATTGTACCATATGATATTCCTTTTCCTGTTCTTTCTGCATCTTTTTGTATCATTGTCTGGATCGTATCTTAGTTTGTAATTGTAGCCACTTGTATGTAACGCCTCTTGGTATTCAGCTGTAGCGTTGTTGAATACTGTTTCGTTACATGACAAATTGGATAGTCTTTTATTTATGCTTTTGGGTATTGTTTTCAGTATGGAGGGTGGGTGATTGCTTTTGATGTTTACATAAACAGGCGTGTCATTTGGTTTCTTGTATGGTTTATATGTGTGTTGGTTGAGGTCTAACGTTATGTCTAAATAGTTCACTATCTTTTTGTTTGCTTCTATTGTGATTTTTAAGTTTTGGTTGTGGAAAATTTTACACAATTCTTTTTTCTTATTTTCAATGTTTCTAGGGTTGTCATTCAGAGCGGCAAGGCAGACACAGATGGAAGTTTCTATCAGCGAAAAAAACCAACACCTGAGAAACACATGTAGCACGGGAAAAAAACAACAGCAAACCAGCTAGCTATATATATACGTGGCACTGGCAACACAAGCTCATCACATCCTGACGACCGCACAGCGTGAAACAAATTTGTAGATGTTTTTAGAAGCTTGATTTTAACTTGCTTTTAATGTAACAAATGTCGCTCCCACTGTGGTTGAGCACTGTTTTTAAGATTGCGCTGATCCTCAGTACCATTCTCTTAACTGCTCCATACGTTGAGCACTTTGAATCAGCAAATTTTAAAATGGAAAAAATCAACTTTAAACAATCCATCAAAAACATTCCGTTAGCTAAACCCCAGTGCTACATGAAGAAAATGATAGGACAAACGGAAAAATTCATCAAAAATATGAGATGGAAAGCATTTTTCTTTTTAAACCCCAACGCTAAAAAAGAGGATAAAAATACATACGACTTCAAGTCATGGCGAGTACCACCAGCCATTGAAGAAATGACAACATTTGAAGAAAAAATGAGAAGAATGTTAGCCAACATAGATTTCAAAAAATCTAATAACAAATTTCAATCAGCATTAGAAAAGGAAATTAAACAAATTCAAAATGACACCAAAATATTTGTGAAGGCGGATAAAACCAATAACTTTTACAAAATAGAACCTGAAGAGTACTCAAAACTCCTTGATAAAAATATCCAGAAAAATTACAGAAAGGCTGACAAGGCTACATATGATCACATCAGAAAGAAAGAAAAGGAACTTGTGCACCAAATGGACCTAAGTGACAGAGTAGAGACCACAGCAGCTAGAGAAGCCTTTATTACACTTAAAGACCACAAACCCAATTTCTTGAACAACCCAACATGTAGACTGATAAACCCTTCCAAATCTGAACTAGGGAAAATTAGTAAAAAAATCTTAGAGAAAACCATAAAAAACATAAAAGAAAACACTGAACTCAATCTCTGGAAAAACACATATGAAGTAATACAATGGTTCAAAAACCTCAATAAACAAGAAAATACAGTTTTTATAACATTTGACATAGTAGATTTCTACCCATCTATAGATGAAAAGCTACTAACTAAAGCTATAAAATTTGCCAACAAGTACACAGAAATATCAGGGTCAGAAATGGAAATCATTTTCCACACAAAGAAAACTTTACTGCACAATAAAAATGAAACCTGGATTAAGAACACAAGCAGGAATTCAACTTTCGATGTCACAATGGGATCATACGATGGTGCCGAAACTTGCGAACTTGTCGGACTATTCATGTTATCCAATATTCAAAAAAAACTTGGAAAACAAACTGGACTGTACAGGGATGACGGCCTTGCCGCTCTGAATGACAACCCTAGAAACATTGAAAATAAGAAAAAAGAATTGTGTAAAATTTTCCACAACCAAAACTTAAAAATCACAATAGAAGCAAACAAAAAGATAGTGAACTATTTAGACATAACGTTAGACCTCAACCAACACACATATAAACCATACAAGAAACCAAATGACACGCCTGTTTATGTAAACATCAAAAGCAATCACCCACCCTCCATACTGAAAACAATACCCAAAAGCATAAATAAAAGACTATCCAATTTGTCATGTAACGAAACAGTATTCAACAACGCTACAGCTGAATACCAAGAGGCGTTACATACAAGTGGCTACAATTACAAACTAAGATACGATCCAGACAATGATACAAAAAGATGCAGAAAGAACAGGAAAAGGAATATCATATGGTACAATCCCCCATATGATGCAAGAGTTAAAACAAATGTAGGGAAAGAATTCTTTAAAATCTTGACATCATCTTTCCCAAAAGACCATAAATTATTCAAGATATTCAACAAAAACAACATCAAATTATCATATTCATGTATGCCAAACCTTAAAAATGCCATCGATTCAGCAAACAAAATGAAAAGCAGCACAGAAAAAAAGGAGGGTAACGAAAGGAAATCTTGTAACTGTACCAAAAAAGAACAGTGCCCCCTAAGCAACAAATGTCTTTATAACAACATTGTGTACCAAGCCACTGTAACATCAGAGAACGCAAAAGAATCATATGTAGGTATCACGGAAAACCAATTCAAAACTAGATATGCAAACCATAAACAATCATTCAACAAAGAAAGATACAAAAACCAAACAGAATTGAGTAAATACATTTGGAAACTTAAAGAAAAAAACATAGACTACAACATATCTTGGAAAATTTTAAAAAGAGCAGCATCATACAACAACATTTCAAAAAAATGCAATCTATGCCTAACAGAGAAATACATTATACTATGTAAACCACAGTTGGCAACTCTAAATGTTAGAACAGAAATGGTTAACAATTGCAGACACAGATGGAAGTTTCTATCAGCGAAAAAAAACCAACACCTGAGAAACACATGTAGCACGGGAAAAAACAACAGCAAACCAGCTAGCTATATATATACGTGGCACTGGCAACACAAGCTATCACATCCTGACGACCGCACAGCGTGAAACAAATTTGTAGATGTTTTTAGAAGCTTGATTTTAACTTGCTTTTAATGTAATATATATATATATATATATATATATATATATATATATATTCGCTACAACATATATATTCAGGATCCTGAAGATAGCCCCCCAGCTTGAAACAAATATGTAGAGTATTTTAATATTCCTTTTTAACACTCATTTTAACAAATGTTGCTCCCCAAGGGGTTGAGCACTTTTAGAATCGTTTTAGGCTGTGCAACTACATTGATCTATATATATATATATATATTATTTTTTTTTTTTTAAAGAAATGCCAGGAACGCCGAATAGGAGAGAGAAAGAGAGAGAGAGAAAGAGAGAGAGAGAGAGAGAGAGAGAGAGACAGAGACAGACAGACAGACAGACAGGCAGACACCCAGACAGACACCCAGACAGAGACAGTGAGACAGACAAACAGACAGACAGACAGAGATTGACCGACAGAAAGACAGTCAGACAGACAGACAGGCAGACAGTCAGACAGACAAACAAAGAGACAGACAGACAGACAGACAGACAGGCAGTCAGACAGACTGACAGTGAGGGAGACAGAGGGGGCGGTGAAGAGGCAGTTAGAGTGGGCAGTAGGGAGGTAGGGAGGGAGAACTATAAGGAAGAGAAAAAGAGAGCAGTGGCATGCCAGAAATGCCAGCTGACCTGGTTCTTTTGCCTGCGTCTTTGTCACACATCAACATTAGCAGCAGTGGTAAAAAAAAAGTAACACGAAGAAGCAAAGCGAAGAGAGAGAGAGAGAGAGAGAGAGAGAGAGAGAGAGAGAGAGAGAGAGGACGGTTGGGCGTTATCACATGGTCGCTCGCTGGTGCAGCATCGGATAAGGGGAAAATGATTGATGGAGAAATAAGGCAAGAGTTCATTGCATTGGGTCTCCAGTCTTTATGTTTCTCTCCATCTGCTAGGCGTTTTAACCAGTTATTCCCCCATCATTCTTTGCATTTCGGTGTTTCAAAATGTTCTACAAGAAATCATTTGCCAATCAATCAAGTCAAATTGTCAATGTTTCTTTGTATGCTGGCCGGTCTGTCTGTTTGTTTGTCTCTAAGTCCTGAATGCTATTCCTTCTGCTCAAAACAAACGGTATGGCATAGAAACTCTCTGCCTCTGTCTCTGTCTCTCTCTCTCTCTTGTGTTAGAGAGAGAGATACAGAGAATGTCTGTCCTCTCTCTCTCTCTTGTGTTAGAGAGAGAGAGACAGAGAATATCTCTCTCTCTCTCTCTCTCTCTCTCTCTCTCTCTCTCTCTCTCTCTCTCTCTCTCTGTGTGTGTGTGTGCCCCTGACTGGAACTTTTCAAACGTCGTTTCTTGTTCAGTAGTTTTTAACACAACAGGCCATAAAATTCATTTTGTGAACAATAGAAAACCATTAAAAGTCTGTTAGAGACCCTTTCACCACCAGACATTCTATTTTGCATAAATCCCCATCGCCAGCCATTTTTTAAAAAAAGCTCTTATTTGATACCAGCATATGTGAAACGCGGATATCTCTGGAACTAAACAACCAATTCTCATGCTATTTTTTTTTGTAAAATGGAGGAGATACACTGTACTTTTATTATATTATAACATGTTAGTAATGGTAAGTAAACAACAATTTCAAATGTTTAGTACTTTCAAGTGCCAAAAAAAAAAATGCAAAATAAAAAAAAAAATGTTATGTTCCTTCTAAACGTAAAAAATGAAGAAAGAATGCCAACAAACTCTCAACAAGGGAGGAAAAATACTCCACTCACAATTGAAGACCAGAACGTATGTTATTTCCAACAGAAAAGTGGAAGAAAACAGCCACAAACACAACTATTCCAATAGCAGGGAACACACACACACACACACACACACACACACACACACACACACACACACACACACACACACACACACACACACACACACACACACGCACACACATGCTTATGCCTGACTGGTACACATGTAAGAAAGAAAAAGGGAACACACACACACACACACACACACACACACACACACACACACACACACACACACACACACGTCCCTTTCACTCTCAACAGTAATATTTTTTATGAACCCAAAGTCATTCATGTGCCTGTTGGTCTCTGAACCTTTTAGAGCCCTTCAGCTATTCATAAAAACCCACCCAACACGTCTCTGTGGCTCGCCTCTCACGTGTCAGTCGGCCACGCCCCCCTTCAACTTCGACCAGCAAGTGTCGGCCCACAGCGTGTGTGAAGTTCATAGCTAGCCCCCTCACATAACCCAGCAGTCAGTCAGTGAACAGTCAGTCAGTGCTGGCTGGCTCAACGCAAAAACACTGGGTCACAGCGCTAGTAAGTGGGCGTCTAGTCTTATCTCTAAGTGGGCGTCTAGTCTTATCTCTCGTCAGCACACCTCCTCTCCCAACTATCTGGCCACAGTCCAACGCTTCACGTTGCAATAATTCGGTCAAGCCCTCACTATCGTTGTTTCCTTGTAACTATCTGGGTCTTCTTCATCTGTATTAGGAACAACTGACCGTCTATTCAATATTCCCAGCACTTGATGTGTGGTAAATGTACGGCAAGGCCAGTACGTAAAGTGCTTGGTGGTGACATCATAGTGAATGGAAAAACAATCGGAATAAAGTCGATAAAACACTGAACTGAATAGTGTTCTGACAAAGCAAACGGCTGTGAGCACGGGCCAGACCATCCCCCAACTATGACGTTTATTGCTGGCTTTTTATCTCATGAACTTGGATCGTGAGAGTATCGGGAGTTAGGTCACCCTACTTCGTCGCCA
>CM065720.1:14856473-14863973 GCA_033310375.1 Conus canariensis
GTTTCGGATCTTGAAAATTGTATATCATTGTTTAGCGTTCAAAACTGCACATGTATATCGAATTTCTTCAAGAATACTCTAAATCTATAAAATAACGTTTTTTAACGGTCAATTTTAAATTTCGGTTCGTAAAAGTTGTATATCATTTTTCGACATTTAAAACTGCACATGTATACTGAATTTCATCAAGAACAGCCTAAATTTTGAAAATAACGGTTTTTAACGGTCAAATTGAATGGTCATAATGACTATCTAATGACCCTATGTTACCCGCTGGATGTTCCTGTAGGCTTATGTCAAGTTTGGTGGCGATCCGATAACTCTCGTGGCCGCCAACCTCAGAAGATCGGGTGTTAAACAGTTTTCATAGGGTTTGGTGTTTTTAACGGTTTTTAACCTTACAAATAACGTTTCTTAACTGCCAAATAACGGTTCTAATTTTCGAGAAGTAGCCCCGTACCTGTGCAATGTCACAACGGCCATTTGATGAAAAGCAGAGGAAAAAGATGTCTTTGAAACCGTTATAACAGTTTTTTAACGGTTTATTATTTTTTTTTTTTAGAGATTAGCCCAAAACCATACAAAAAACCCAATGACATACCAGTCTACGTAAACATCAAAAGCAACCACCCACCATCTATACTAAAAACAATACCCAATGGTATAAACAAGAGACTATCCAACCTGTCATGCAATGAAAACGCATTCAATGATGCAGCAACAGAATATCAAGAAGCATTACAAAAAAGTGGTTACAATTACAAACTACAATACAGTCCAGACAACAACACGAACAGAATTAAGAAAAATAGGAAAAGAAAGATCATATGGTACAACCCACCATACGATGGACAAGTAAAAACAAATGTAGGAAAAGAATTCTTTAAAATCTTGGCAACATCATTCCCAAAAGAACACAAACTGTCCAAAATATTCAACAAAAACACCATTAAACTGTCATACTCATGTATGCCCAACCTCAAAAACATGATTGATTCATCTAACAAAATGAAAAGCAACATAAAAGAGAAGGGTGCCGAAAGGACATCTTGCAACTGCACTAAAAAAGAACAGTGCCCCCTGAGCAATAAATGTCTTCACAGCAACATTGTATACCAAGCTACGGTAACATCAGAAAATGAAGAAGAAACATATGTAGGGATTACTGAAAACACTTTCAAAACCAGATACGCAAACCACAAACAGTCATTCAAAAATGAAAAATACAAAAATCAAATAGAGCTGAGCAAATACATCTGGAGACTCAAAGATAAAAAAATAGACTACAACATATCATGGAAAATCATAAAAAGAGCAGCACCATACAACAATATTTCAAAAAGATGCAATCTATGCTCCACAGAAAAATGGTTAATATTATGCAAACCACACTTAGCAACTCTGAACACAAAAGTAGAAATTGTAAACAATTGCAGGCACAAGTGGAAATCTTTGCTAGCACATTCCACCTGAACAGGCCCCAATAAGAACCACAGGCCGCACGTGCAGCAAATGAGATCCGCCTGCACACACAGAGTTGAAATCAAGTCCCGCACGCCATAAAAGACCGTTGGCGTGCTCCAAAAGACATCCTGAAGATAGCAAAGCTAGAAACAAGCTTGTAGATTTTACCACTTCATTTTTAAAATATTTTTTAACAAATATATATATATATATATATATATATATATATATAATATATATATATATATATATATATATATATATATATATATATATATACAGCACTTATTTTGAACATACCTTCATGCAATCACCATACATACATACACATGTATATATAGTACATAATATGACCATTAGTCCTCTAGTAGTTTAATATATGGTGACCATTTTTCTTGGTAGGTAGCATGATTCATCTCCATCAAGGACATATATTTCTCCATTTTATATCTGTAGTTCAGCTCCTTCAAAAACATGTTTAGATTGGGTTTGTTTTGTTAATTCTACATTTATAGATGAAATATTTTCCCATTAAAATTATCAGGTCTAGCATATCATCAGTTTTTGTTTTCTCATCCGTACCAAATAATATAATCTCCACATTAAGGGATAGTCTTTCACAGTGTGAACAATTTACTTTTAGAGCTCTTTAAGGTCTTTCCAGAAAGCGTGTGTAAACTCACATTCCCACAGGTAATGATTAATTGAGTCTTTTTCTCTATTACAGAAATTACATTTGTCGCTATCAACAATCTGCATACTTTTCAGCACACTATTTGTTACCAAAATTCTGTGGCATATTCTAATTTGAAACCACTTCAGTTTTGTTTCTTTGAATTTCTTAATCCTTTTCAGTACCTCTATCCAGTCAATAGGTATATCAAGACGTTGTTCCCACTTGACAAAGGCGCTTATGTTAAGAACTTCATTGGCTTCTACCATAATATCGTAATAAGTACGTGTTCCCTTAGTAACACTACAAATTTTTTTTAAGTGCTAAAGTTTTATCATTACTAATGTTACTATTTAATATCAGTCTTCTTTTCTTTGCATAAGCTTTGATCGAACGCACGCAGCTTACATAATTTAGAAAATTGACCTGAAATCCCATTTTTCTGACAATTCGTTGTGGTTTACAAAATCACCATCTTCATTGAGTAAATGTTTAACTAAAAATTTATTTTTCTGCATCCATTTCTTGTAAAAGAATGGTTGTTCTCCAACTTTAAATTTCTCATTACAAAAAATAGGTTCAGTGGCTAAATCTGTACTTTCGTATAACTCTACCTGTTTGCAGAACCTTTGATACGCTTGAAAAACTCCTTTCCAAAATTTGTTAACAACATTGTTTTCAGTAAATCTATTAGGACCATATGCATCAATATTACTTACTTCGGGACATAATGAATGTAATATTATTTTCCACTTATTATTGTACATGTACGCTTTCCTTATCCAGGCGATTTTCAAGGAGCTGATGTACATTTTCAGGTCGGGTATACCTATCCCTCCCTTCTGTATATTATGTACTGAGTATTTTCTTTTAATTTTATCATTTTTGTTGTTCCAAACAAATTTGAAACACATATTCTGCAATAAAGCAATCTGGGAATCAGGAGGATTCGGTAGAAGAATCCATAAGTACACCAGTTTTGATAGCACTAATGATTTGAGCACAGCTACTCTACCTAATGGTGTTATTATTCTTTTCGTCCATATTTTGAACAAGGTTTGGACATCTGAGAATTTATCTTTCATATTAATTTCCGTCATATCCAATAGCCTATTCGTAAACCACAGTCCTAGGATTTTGAATTTTGAGGGGTTCCATTCCATTTTATAGTGGGGTAAATATGTTCTCGTAGAGTTTTTATCTATACCTAACCAAACATTAAAACGTTTTTTCATAGTTCAATTTCAGTCCTGTTATTTGCTCAAATTCATAAAGGTTTGTAAATAACTTTTCATATGATTTCTTATCTCCTTCTAACGTAAAGGTGGTGTCGTCTGCAAACTGATTTATCTTAAATTCTGTGTTTTCTATCTTTATGCCTTTGATATCGTTGTCTTGCCTTATTTTGTTCGCCAGTACTTCAACACACAAAACAAATAGATAAGGAGATATAGGGTCCCCTTGGCGGCAACCTCTTCCAATTGAAAAACATGATGACACTTTCCCGTTCACTATTACGTAAGACTTTATCTGATCGTAAAAAGATGATATCCATCGTTGTATTCCATTTCCGAATCCAAATGCAGCTAGAATTTTATTCATATATGACCAGTTAACTGAATCGAAAGCTTTCTCAAAATCGACAGAAATTAATAACCCTCGTAAGCGATTCACTTCTAAATAAGAAATTAAATCGTATATTGTTACATCTGCATAATTATGCCTTTTGATATCTTTTGATGTCCCCCTGTGCTCTACATGTCCATACAAAAAACTTCCATTTCCTTTTGATCCGGGATAATTTGTTTGGTCCTGGGGATCATAATGAGGGAGGGAGATAAGGATGGTACGAGTGGCGGGCAGACAGACAGGCACTGATTTGTGTTCATCGGTTTCATTGGTTCTCTTCACAAATTGTTTCCATCTTTGACTTCCATCGATTGCCAGGTGTTCATTTCCTTTTCGATGGCTCTTGCAGTTTAGTTCTGATCGGTTAAACGTAGCGTCCTTCTATCTCTGTGTCTGTCTCTTTGCTCTGCATTAGTTTTGTCTCTGTTCTGCATTCTTTTACCAGAATTCTGCAAGCTGTCCAATATTTCCAGCTAAAATCTCCTGTGTTGGCGTCAATCTTCGACTTCTAGCTTTTTATGTCTGTTTCATGAGCATGAGTTACTTCCCACTTTCTCCACTAAATGCCCCCCCCCCCCCCCCACCCCCACCCCTCACCCTACCCCCACTCCCCATTCTTCATCTTACCCAGCCGTCTACTCTCATCACTCCCTGTTGCCACCACCCGCCTCTCTCTCTCTCTCTCTCTCTCTCTCTCTTCTCCCCGATGTCTCTGTCTCTGTCTCTCTCTCTCTGTCTCTCTCTCTCTCTCTCTCTCTCTCTCTCTCTCTCTCTCTCGATGTCTCTGTCTCTGTCTCTGTCTCTCTCTGTCTCTCTCTCTCTCTCTCTCTCTCTCTCTCTCTCTCTCTCTCTCTCTCTCCTCTCTCTCTCTCTCTCTCCTTCCAGGAACGGCGTATTCAAAATAAGCCGTAAAACAGAATAATGATCAATGGGGGATGTGCTATTTCTATCTTCTACAGAGGTCGTTGACTGTAAGATTTTTGCCCCTGTTTTCAGTGCCTCTCATATGAATCCTTCTGTCTTGTAAGCTCATTACATATCTGTGGCAAGTAGTAACTTACTGTAGATCGGCGTAGAGAAAAGGAAATGTGTGTCTGCGTGTGTGCGTGCGTGCGTGCGTGTGTGTGTGTGTGTGTGTGTGTGTGTGTGTGTGTGTGTGTGGTGGTGCGTGCGTGCGTGCGTGCGCGCGCGCGCGCGCGCGCGCGCGCGTGTGTGTGTGTGTGTGTGTGTTTGTGCGTGTGTGTGCTTGCTTTTGAATACTTTATTTGCATACACAACCACTGATTCTTCTTTATGGTTATCTCTTCACGAACTCTAACAATCCACTGGGGCCTTTCCCCTATGGAATAAAGAAGAGAGAGAGAGAGAGAGAGAGAGAGAGAGAGAGAGAGAGAGAGAGAGAAGAGAAGACAGACAGACAGACGAGACAGAGAGAAGAGAGAGAGGAGAGAGAGAGAGACAACAGACAGACATACAGAGAGAGAGAGAGAGAGACAACAACAGACAGAAATACAGAGAGGAGGAGAAAAGAGAGAGAGAGAGAGAGAGAGAGAGAGAGAGAGAGAGAGAGAGAGACCCAGGTGCAAATCTTTCAACAACGAAAATCCATTGCTCTTAAAGAAACACGGTGCACATGAAATATTCACTAATAAGGATAATAAAATAAAACGGCTTAGTCTCTCTAGAAATGTATTCCGATACACAACGAACAACTTTTTTTTTTCATGAGATTAATGTAGTCTTTGTCAATAAAAAGTTTTTGATAGCTGATGTCGAGCAATTTGTTCTCAACTATCACCAAGTCCTGGAGGAATTAGTTACTCAGTAAAAATTTACATTGTTGCGACATTTAACATTATGGGTAAGTTAAATGTAGATATTTAGACTCTAATGCTAAAATGATGAGCGAGGATATCGAACAACCAATCAAAATGTTATCGTTAAGAAAATGTCATAAGAGAGAGAGAGAGAGAGAGAGAGAGAGAGAGAGAGAGAGAGAGAGAGAGAGAGAGAGAGGAGAGAGAGAGAGAGGTATGGGACTTTAATAGCATGCCAGAAAAGAAACGCCTACAACTGAACCTATTCCGAATGTTGCCTATTTGTCGCACTTTGAGAAGAGAAATGGAAGAAGCAATCAGAAGTAGCAGAAGCAAAGCGGAGGGAAGGCAAAGAGGGAAGGGAGTATGGCTACGTGTTATCACATGGACGCTCGCACGTGCAGCGTCGGATAAGAGGACAGGATTGATGGGGACATTGGCAAGAGCGCATCAGATTGTGTCTAGGGTCTTTATTTTTCTCTCCATCAGCTCAGGGTTTAACCATTTTATTTCCTAATTATTCTTTCCAGACTTTTTTTTTTTTCTCGAGATCCCTCTATGAAACCATCTGTCAGTTAAGTCAAACAATCTCTTGTCTGTATCTGTCCGTTGGTCTGTTTTTTTTTTTTTCTGGATGTTTGTTTATGTCTGTCTGTTTGTCTGTCTGTCTGTAAATGATCTAGTATGGCCCTTGCAATTGGATGGACTATAAACAAAACATAGAATAAAATTATCTCTCTGTCTCTGTCTCTCTGTCTCTGTCTCTGTCTGTCTGTCTGTCTGTCTGTCTGTCTGTCTCTCTCTCTCTCTCTCTCTCTCTCTCTCTCTGGGGGGTGGGGGGTGGGGGGGGGGTGCATGCTTGCGTGTGTGTTGGCGCCTGTGCGCACATTTTTTTGTGTGTGTGGGAGATCATAAGGTGCTAACACCCTTAGCTTTTCCACGAATCAATACACCTGCAACGTACTGCAGAACTGGATTCGGAATCCACCTTTACCTAGATAGAGTACCGGCCTTAAATGACGCGGTCCATCTGTGTTAAGCAACCAGTTTTCAGGCGTTAGTGACTCGCCTTTGCCCCTTTTTCTGTCAGCAGAAAAGTTCCTCCAGGCATTGAAGCTAAGCCACTCGAGAGAGCCAGGACTGGACTTGGGTTGTCAGTGGTTGTTTGAGAACCGTGTCACGTGGATGATTTTGCGGGCCGTGGGAGCTGTGTGCTGCATCCTCTTAGAGTTCCTGACAAAGGCTTTAGGCGCCATTAGTCATGACAGATTCTGGACCATCCTACTGAAGCTTGGCTGTCCGCCTAGGCTCCTCAGAATTATCAGGTCATTCCATGAACACGGCACGATGACTGGGATGATGGAAATGGTTCTATGTCTAGCCCTTTCCCAGTTTTCTTCTTTTGTTGTATTTTTTAACGGTGTACAACAAGGATGTGTTATAGCACCCACACTCTTCAGTCTCAAGTTCACCACCATTGTTTGCCATTCTGTCCTCGACTGACTCGGGGATCCATGTCCTCTGCGGATGTGATGGAAGGTATTACGTCACTGCCCTATGGCTAAGGAATATGATCACTGTAGAGAACACAATTGAAAAACTATTGACCAGTTTCACCTCCACTACCTGGGCATCTTCTGGGAAGATAGGATCTCCAACACACAGAACGAATTTGTCTAGTGTTGAGGCATTCATCATGAAAACCCAGCTGCGATGAGTCGGAAATGTGGTCCGCCAGGACAATACGCGAGGGATTTCCAAAACTGGTCTTCCACTCTGAGCGTGCATCTGGCGAAAGAAAAACTAGCAGCCACTCAAACGCTTCAAAGATGCCTGAAAGCATTCTTGGGAGCCTGTGGTATTCCCCAGACTGGAAAGCAGACCCTTGCTTCTGATCTCAGAACCTGGCAACAGGCT
>CM065720.1:14866473-14868973 GCA_033310375.1 Conus canariensis
ACCACTGCTTCATTAAGTTAATTCGTTTCTTTTTATTATGCTTCATGTCCACCCTATTACACAGGCCTTAGTTGGTGATTTGGAACTTACTTGGGGCGACGTTTCATTCAACGTCCATCTAGCGTCCATTTAATGAGAAGAGAACTCATTGCTTGTTCTTCCTCTTCATTCTCCTGAGTATTGTTTGTCTGGCCTGAAGAAGACCTAAGAGGTCGAATCGCGTCGCGTTCAGTCTTGGAGTTTTGTCTGACCCTTTTGTCCAGTGGAATAATGATCATTTTCCTTTTAACATAATCTGTTTAGCATGAGTCGAGTGAGCATTGATCAGGAATGACGCTGAAAGGGAGAGTAAGGAGACTGACAAATGGGAGGAGCGGGGTGGTGGGGGGATGGGGGATAGGGATATTAAAACATGAACAGAAAATGTTCTCTCACCTTAAATGGAGTCGGAACATTTTACGAGAAGAAAACTTTCCATACCGCTGTGACAAACATTACAATTTCAGTATTTGAACGTAAGAGGTTGGCTTATTTATTTACAGTCTTTTCTCCTATGCAATTTTCGACTGGATTCTGTTGTTTTAGTAGTCCACAGATCAGTATAAGCGTCTGAACTTTGGAAGAGTACAGATGTAAAGAAGAATTACAGCAGGGAAAACTGGAGAGAGAGAGAGAGAGAGAGAGAGAGAGAGAGAGAGAGAGAGAGAGAGAGAGCAGAGAGACAGACAGGACAGACAGACAGACAGACAGACAGAGAGCACCTCGCTGAAACATCTGCGGCCAGCTACGAGTCTCAAGTAGAGGTCTCCACTCCCACACAAGGACACATTCTGACGAATGACGTGCCTGCCCACTCGTCTTCTAAACCCATACAAGATTACCGAGCCAGTCATTTGCACAGCAGTCTTTCCCCATCAACTTGCGCGAGACTGGATTAATACTATTCAACTCCTTAATTGTGTCAATCTCAGCTTGTCCCTTCCACAACTTACCTCCGCTGTGCGCTTCAAGGGTAGTCCTACCCATGAAATCACAGCGACACAGGCTGCTTGCACATGCCAAGAAAACTCACAGCATGCACGTGACAACCGTGAAGGGGGCCATTTGTGTTTGTTTTGCTTGTTTCTTTTTGTCTGTGTGCATTGCGCTGACTTGCTGGAACACTGTCAGTTGTTCTCGTTTGAATTTTGCTGCAACGTTCGCAACATATTTCAGAAGCATAGGAATGAAATGGATTGCTGTTTGAGCTATCGATGCTGTGCCTATAAAGAAGGCAAGCATTCTATGAATTTGTAGAACACGTCATGCTAAACATCACGTAACGCTGAGCAATGATCTTTATGATTATCACATACATCAATGTATATAGACAGTCAGACAGACAGACAGGCAGACAGACAGACATAGAGACAAACAGACAGAGAGACAGGCAGATAGATAAATTGAGGAGAGAGAGAGACAGACAGACAGACAGACAGACAGACATGCAGACAGACAGACAGAGGTGTGTGTGTGTGTGTGTGTGTGTGTGTGTGTGTGTGTGTGTGTGTGTGTGTGTGTGTGGAGAGAGACAGAGACAGAGAGAGAGAGCGACAGAGACAGAGACCGAGAGAGAGACAGACAGTTAAATACAAAGACAGATAGACAGAAGTAAGATTAGATAGATAGATAGATAGATAGATAGATAGATAGATAGATAGATAGATTATGTAATGTGTTCTTTGAATCATCAGTAGGCGTTTGCGCTTATTTACGTTCATAGTATGGTGCCATCACCTCACATTTATATTATTTGCAATTCCTAATTTTGGTTTTGAGCTTTAAACCCTTTGATCTATCAAAAAGATATGCAACGTTGGGTTCTTTGACGAGAGACTTTCGAAAGTATGCATACTCAAAAGCCTTGGAACAAAAAAAAAAAACGTTTAAAGCATCAACTTTGCACAGAGGAACACATCACAACTAGCCCGAGAAGAGCCATTCGTCTGTGTGTGTGTTTTTTAATTTGGTTCATGTGATCGATCCTGGAAGCAATCATTACCACGGCCACCCCTTTGTTCGCCAGCTTGGAGAGGAGAGGGTAGGATAAGACACAGTGGGAGCATGGCCGCTGTGGACAAAGTGAGAAGACAATAATGGACAAAGAACAGACAGGGAAGATCGGACAGGAAAGACAGATTCAGTACAATGTATTGTATAGCTGTGTCTGAAAGAAGTGAGGGCATGTGGAGATTTATTTGCGAGCGCGCGCGCGCATACACGCACGCACACACACACACACACACACACACACACACACACACACACACACATCACACACGCGCGCGCGCGCGCGCGCGTACGCACGCACGCACGCACACACACACACACACACACACACACACACACACACACACGCACGCACACACACACACACACACACACACACACACCACACACACACACACACACACCACACACACACACACACACACACACACACACACACACACACACACAC
>CM065720.1:14878973-14893973 GCA_033310375.1 Conus canariensis
CACGCACGCACGCACACACACACACACACAAGCAATGTTGTGCACTCAGATATAAGCAACACATTACTCTGCACATTTTTTTTAGTCAAGGTGGGTTCGTCCTCGCCACTAACTGGGCAAGAAGCCAACAGGTAAAAGTTGGGGAGACACAGACATGAAATATCGTTTAGGTAGGAGAGAGAGAGAGAGAGAGAGAGAGAGAGAGAGAGAGAGAGAGAGAGAGAGAGAGAGAGAGAGAGAGTACTTGGAATCTGTCCACCAAAAGGAGAAAATAAATCAGTGCTACAACAGATCAATCATCAAACCAATATCACACAGTCCATAGCCATGCACTAAACCAGGCCATCTCCAAGGCAACGCACCGCCTGCTTAAATGAACCATGACGACTACAGCTACGTCATCCTGTCGCACTTCATCCACACACGTCACAGCAGACAGAAAGACGGCAGGCAAGCCGACGCAGACTTCCACCACGAGGAAGTCTTTTCCCATCCATCATTCCAGAATCTGACAGCAGAAAGCATCACCTTCATCACTCCTCACTCACACTGTCCCGTGGCTGTCAACTCTTTTGGTTCTCATCCATCAAGTGATCAGGGGGAAGAGTGAGAGTGTCTCTGTGAAGTGGACTGGAAAGGGTGGGTGGGTCGGACGAGGTTGAGAGAGGGAAAGGAGTGGATAATGGAGGGAGGGAGATGTAACAGAAACTCTGTGTGCTGACCTCAGCATTACACAAATCAGTGTTCAGTTATGGATGAGGGGAGAAAGCGTAGAATGGTAATGGGTTAAAATAACAGTTGAAGAATGCGCTATTGGAAGAATTGATGTGTAACTTTTGGTGAAGGTTAATAACCCCAGTGACCAATCGAACTGTCTTCTTGTACAAGCCGGATTACTTTTTTTTTTCCTTGCCGAAAGAAGAAACCGAGCGAAATTTCATTCACGTATCTATTCCAATAATGTCAAGTCCTATATCGTTTAACGTTGGTAACGGATTTTCTTTTTGATATATATTAGTGTGCACTGAACCAGCGATTACTACCTACTACCATCATAACATCTTCAAAATCACTGAAACGCTCAATGAAGCTGCTAACTTGGGTACAGTCTGTTCATTATTTGATGCGATCATTAGATGGAAATGTATCTATTTATATCAATGTCATGTAATTTGTTTGTTTCGTTTATTCGGTGGTATGGTAATTTTTCATTCACGTTTATGCATTGATTTTGTTGGGAACCTACACGACAAAAAGATCGTTCAGAGCAGGACATTAAAATGGTCTGCTTTTCCCGATTTTATTTTCTCATAAAAAGGACAATGATATATAATTAGCAGAGAGAGAGAGAGAGAGAGAGAGAGAGAGAGAGAGAGAGAGAGAGAGAGAGAGAGAGAGAGAGAGAGAGATTTATTAGTCCGTTTTCCTCAAATGGAGCAATGGAAATTGTTTTTGAAAAGATCAATCATAAAAGCAGCACTGTAGCCCACGCACCTGCACCAGATCAAACACTCCATAGGGAACTCAACGCCTGCCTTAGCCTTTCATTGCCAAAGCATCTATACAGCGACTGCAGTCTGCAGGCGACTGTGGCCACTTGGCATCATGGTTTTGCTAGGATTTTGATTTTTGTTTGGGTGCGCATTTTCCTGCTTAAGTTTCCTTTCATGTTTGAAGATAAGGTAAGGAAAGGTAATGTTGCTCATAGCCCAGCCGACCGCAAAGGGCCACATCAGGGCTGTCACCACGTTCAGATCAACTCACAAGTCATGCTTGGAGGGTGCATGCAATACACGTGTTTGTATCCTCTGAAACTCAATCAATTAATGTTAGAAACAATGTTTCAACACCTCTACTTACTGCTGAGAGCGTCGTCGATATAGTATTCCGACATAGATATCATTTTCAATCATATGTCAAGAAAACTATCATCTCTACTATCATCAGGCCAGACTGATTTCATTCTTCTTCTTCTTCTTCTTCTTCTTCTTCTATCCATAGATGCCTATTTCATATCTACGCGTACAGTTGCTGATTTTTCCCCCTTTTGCCGAATATTTAGGCATTCTTACTGTGAACGGACTCACCTTTGATGGAATGTTAACTAGAAGGCTTTGCTCAGTAATTCAAAAGTTATATTGTCGTGAATTCGTTACCTCTCGTTAACCCTGCTACAAAGCTATACTTGCAGTTCAAGTGTAATTGGCTATGAAGGGTTGACTAGCCATGGTGAGTGCAGCTACGTCATTGTATCATTCTTCATCCAAATACGTCAAGATCAGCAACAGCTCTGTCAGCTTGTCACACTTTATCCAACATGTGACAACAGTTGATCAGATGGCATAAAAAAACAACACAGACGCTCACCAAGATGACGGTCTGCCTCTTTAATCGTTTAATGATCTGGCAGCAGAAACAACACACCAGACTGTGACCCTTGGCATTGATCTGAGTGGGCTCTCTTCCATCAATTGAGAGAGAGAGAGAGAGAGAGAGAGAGAGAGAGAGAGAGAGAGAGAGAGAGAGAGAGAGAGAGAGAGAGAAATGGTCTCGTTTCAGCAAAACAGGCAAAGGAAAGTGTTATGGAAAGAAGATAAGTTCATCAAACCAAACACCACAGCGCGATAACCCTGCTCCACATCAGACCGTCTCCAAGCAACACGGCCCCTGCTTAAAGAACAAAGATGACTGCAGCAGCATGCCATCAAGACACGTCACAACAGCCAGTCAGGCGGCAACAAGCCAAGCCAACACATACGGTCAGAAAGGAGAAGTTTTGCGTCCCCCGGCATTTGGGGATTAGACACAACGCATCACAAACAGAACACCATTCTGCAGCCCTAAGCCATGCACTCTTTACTAGGTTCTCGTCCATCGGATGCGGAGTGGAAAGGATGTGTGTGTGTGTGTGTGTGTGTGTGTGTGTGTGTGTGTGTGTGTGTGTGTGTGTGTGTGTGTGTACGTGTGTGTGTGTGTGTGTGTGTGTGTGTGTGTGTGTGTGTGAGTCCATGTGTATGTGTGTGTGTGTGTGGGGGGGGGGGGGGGGGGTTGCCTGTGTGTGTATGAGTGTGTGTGTGAGTGAGTGTGTGTGTGTGTGTGTGTGTGTGTGTGTGTGTGTGTGTGTGCGTGCGTGCGTGCGCGCGCGCGCGCGTGTGTATGTGTGTGTGTGTGTGTGTGTGTGTGTGTGTGTTGTGTGTGTACATGTGTGCGTATTTGTGCGCTCGCGCGCGCGCGCGCGCGCCGTGTAGTGTGTGTGTGTGTGTGTGTGTGTGTGTGTGTGTGTGTGTGTGTGTGTGTGTTACATTTTGAACTGGACGTAAACGTGGACGCCATTTCATCCCAAAATAACACGGCATATCATGAATGTGAAGAAGCCTGCTGATAGTTACCCAGGGAGACAGTTTTTGCTAGCGATTGATCAGCCAATTGAGTGAAAACAAATCGAAACATTTTGTTCATGTCCTAATTCTTCTTTGCTCTCTTGCATCATAACCTTTTGTCAATACAGATTATAACACAAATGAATCTCACTGCTGTCATCAGTGGGTTCCAGAAAACATGCGTGATAAATCATTTATTTGTTTTCCTAATTTTGCTTAGCTTTGAAATTTATTTACCGCGTGGCCAAATGCATTTAGAGTGATCCACTTATGTAGACAGAGAGAGAGAGAGAGAGAGAGAAGGAGAGAAGAGAAGAGAGAGAAGACGAAGAGAGAGAGAAGAAGGATGTTCTGACAAACTGAAGAAGACATGGCACTTATTTAAAGGGTGGCATAGCAAGAATGATGGAGAAGCGGTTTAAACCCAGGGCTGGAACAGGATCTGATACGCTGTTGCCTGGTTACCCATTTGTTAGACTGGATTACCTCGGGTCTGCTCGAACGACTTGTTCTTTAATACACTCATACTCCCCCCCCCCCCCCCATTCTTCTGACACCCCCCCTCTTCCACTTCCTTCCTTCTCCTGGCATCCCCCATCTCATTTCCAGACAGTTCTACGGCTTTGTTTTATGGCGGGGTGAGAGCTATATAAGATGAAGAACGAACTGTGCTTGGTGACCTTGTGAATTTACAGCTGGTTGTCTCTGTGTCTTACGTCGTTCCTACTCTTTGTTCTCTCTCTCTCTCTCTCTCTCTCTCTCTCTCTCTCTCTCTCTCTCTCTCTCTCTCTCTCCTCTCTCTCTCTCTCTCTCTCTTCTCCAAAGATGGAAATGAAACGCACATGATCTATGAATAAATGATGCTCAAAAGAAAGCCGTTAGAAATTATTTTGTCTTGATGGGAATGCTTACTGCTTCACGCATAGATTAACAAAGCGCCTCTCTCTCTCTCTCTTTCTCTCTCTCTCTCTCTCTCTCTCTCTCTCTCTCTCTCTCTCTCTCTCTCTCTCTCTCTCTCTCAAAGATGGAAATGAAACGCACATGATCTATAAATAAATGATGCAAAAAAAAAAAAAAAACCCATTAGAAATTATTTTTTCTTGAAGGGAATGCTGACTGCTTTACACATAGATTAACAAAGCGCCTCTCTCTCTCTCTCTCTCTCTCTCTCTCTCTCTCTCTCTCTCTCTCTCTCTCTCTCTCTCTCTCTCTCTCTCTCTTCTCCAAAGAAGGACATGAAACGCACATGATCTATAAATAAATGATGCTTAAAAAAGGCATTAGAAATTATTTTGTCTTGAAGGGAATGCTGAGTGCTTTACGCATAGATCAACAAGGGGCTGGGGGGGAGCGGGGGGGGGGGGGGGGGGGGGGGGGGGGGGGGGGGGGCTTCTTCCAACCGTAACCCTAACCCAAGACCACTACCACAAAACTTCATTCTCATTTGGTTGCCGGAACAGTTCAGTAGTAGTACGCCGAACTCGTAATCTTGGTGATCCTGGAATTGCGGGTTCGAATCTCCGCCGGGCCGTTTCGGTACAGGAGGATTTTTCCGTCAGAGTTAAAATTAGTTCTGACTCCATTTCCCATACAGTCCTTCGAATGAGACTATAAACTGAGCCTCCGTGTGTGAACGCACGCATAACATCTTGCACACACACGTAAAATCCCATCACCAACTTTCGGAAGAGAAGGCCAATTTGGCCGTTGGTATGGATGACACGTTACACATAGCATGTTCCCTGCGTTGGAAATGGAAAGAATGAAAGAGGTAAGGAAAATGAGTGAACAATACTGAACGATATTGACTGGATGACACGGGAAACGACTGAATGAAGCGCCAACTGGCAGCTCTTCAGTCGCCATTACCCAGGTAGGCAGCCCGTTGTGTAAACGAGTGTGAGTTGTAAAGCGCTTAGAGCCTGGTCTCTAGCCGAGGATAGGCGCTATATAAGTATTCGTAATAATAATAATAACAATAATAATAATAATAATGATGATGATGATATAATAATAATAATAATAATAATAGTAATAATAATAACAATAATGATAATAATAATAATAATAATATAATAATAATAATAATAAATAATAATAATTTTCTCTTGAGCCAAGTATGACAAAGAAGTGAGGTCGTCACATCAAAGTCAGTACCACACCTCCACACCCAGCATGGATGATGGCAGGGAACCTGGAGTTTGCAGACTTTTTTGTGGTGATGGTGACATTCTTTGTGCCGTCTTGTTTTGTGGTGATTGTGACACTCTTTGTGGCGTCAGATCCACCAACGAATGGAATGTTTCATACTTTTGCACTTCTTGGACGCCTGCATCAGCCTGCTGCCTTCTCTCTACTTTTCTCTGCTCCATGTAACATGTTGTGATGACATATGATAGAACAAAGTCACTGCGTATGTCACGCCTTATCAAGTAACTGCGCTCTGATAGGATTTATTCGGTCAGTAGGTCATTCGGTCTTTCATTTATTCGGTCATTCATTCATTCATTCATTCTTTCATCTATCATTCATCCAACCTTTGTCTCTAAGTCTCTAGAAGCAGAAAGGGCAAAGGACACAACACATAAACATATAACATCGTTTAAATAATAACTATCTTAAAAGAGGTCGAAATGAGAGAGAGAGAGAGAGAGAGAGAGAGAGAGAGAGAGAGAGAGACAGACGAGACAGACAGACAGACAGACAGACAGACAGACAGACGGGAGGGGGGGGGGGGGGAAGGGGGCGGAGGGATGGAAGGGGAAATGAGAAACTAGAACCCGAACTGCATCCCCGCCTAGTTCTTACTCCCTCAAATAAAACGAAAGCTAAAATAAAAGATAAAATAAAACAATAACATCACTTTCTGTAATATCTTCGTAATTCAAAACCACGCCGGAGGCAGTCAATGACACTGTCCACACCTGAACAATTTCGCCCACCCCAACCAATGAGCAGTTGTTCAGAAGTCGTTTCCCTGGAGCCCACAAGGAGTCGGAGGGAGACGGGGTTGGGGCGGCTACAATGCCAAAATGAGTGGTAGACTGGGAGGCAAGGCCATAAAGATCTATTTTCATTGGCTCTGTTCAAAGGCTGTTTCCACTCAAGCTTCCATTAATTGCCAGGTGTTCCTTTCATCTTCTGGTGGGTCTCGTGAGGGTATTGAATTTTGGCGCAGTGCAATATATCGCCAGGCAGCAAAATAACGAGAAAAGAAAGAAACAAAATATTCACGCACAGATCAGTTCATTCTTCCTCTTCCCGCGTTTTAAGTCCACGTCAGCAGCGAGAAACAGGAGTGGAGAGGAGGCTGATGAGGTAGGAGAGACAGGGATAGGGGTCAGGAGGCAAATTGACATGCACACTTCGGATGGAGAAAAGGGGGGATAACTGATGGACAAACAAGACAACTCTTCATGCGATTGCTTTCACTGCCCCCATCTGTTTTGGTGATCTGTCAGTTAGCGCCACCGCTCCATCTTCTTGGTCTCTGCGATGGTTAGACCCAAACAGAAAATGATTTTGCCAATACTCTTCCCATTTGTCAATCACATAGTCTCTGTATCAGTTTCTTTATTTGAGATCAAATTCAGACGTACAAAAAAAAAATGATATGATTAATGAAGTGACCCGAACGGCTGTCGCATCCGGCAAGGGAGATAACTCGTAATCTATCTTAGAACAGAGCAGTGGAAAAGTATTGATTTATATCGCATTTGGTATTATTCTCTCTCTCTCTCTCTCTCTCTCTCTCTCTCTCTCTCTCTCTCTCTCTCTCTCTCTCTCTCTCTCCTTTTCTCAGATTGTTTCTCTATGATATGAAAAGTGAAAATTTTTGTGGTGACAGGAAACAGGAGAGTGGAACCTAAGAAATTGCAGCATTTGTTGCAAAACACCATACAAGCTCACCAATCCTCTGGATCACTGCTTATAGCTTTCCCAAAACTTTCAAGCAGATTATCTAGAAACACCTAAGAGTATACTGAATCAAATTAACTTAAAAACTATCAGTTGTTAAACAGGATGGTTCAGAATAGTTCATAAGCTCGTTATCTTGAGAGCTCACAAATTCAAAAGCATTCTGTTCTGTCCATTTACAGAGATATTGTGTACTAGCAGTATTTAGGCAGATTTTTTTCCTGTCTCTCTTGTACAGCAGTGTGGGACACTGACATGTTGACGCCATCCTATGTTCATAATCTTGGTAGTACTGAGATACCTGGAGGTCGGGATATAAACCCTGCAATCTGCTGGCTATAAACAACGTGTGAAGTGTAATGTACACAGAACAGATGCAAAGTTCATAAAACAAAACTATGTCTATGGAACCAAATTTAGGTCTACTTATGCTTGACATAGATTACCTTTGGTATCGGGAGGGCGGGGGAGGGGGGGGACAAGTTTCTATATATTCATATAACAGCTATGGTTGTTCGAGAACTGAGGCCATCTATTATCCCCAGTTCATCGTTGCAGCGGTCTCCAATGATCAGTCATGCCAGTCATCGCAGACCTTCAGTCCCTTGCCATTACATGCATCCATCTTACAAGGTAATTTTCACGCCATTTGGTGCAAGCCATTCTGTCAGCAATCAATATTGGAGTTGAGGGTTAGGAGGAGGGTAAAGAAAAGATGGATACAAAGGGTTAATTTCATCCTAAATTGATCTCTCTCTCTCTCTCTCTCTCTCTCTCTCTTCTCTCTCTCTCTCTCTCTCTCTCTCTCTCAAAGCCACCTTGACTCTCTCTCTCTCTTCTCTCTCTCTCACGCTCTCTCTCTCGCTCTCGCTCTCTCTTAAAGTCACCTTGACTCTCCTCTCTCTCTCTCTCCCCTCTCTCTCTCTCTTTCTCTCTTAAAGCCACCTTGACTCTCTCTCTCTCTGTCTCTCTCTTATGGTTCCCCATTACGGCTGAAGGATGGGATGCTTTATTTGATAGTGCTGTTCCTTGCTATGACATTTTCCATAGCGTTTAAGCTTCCCCTTGATGTTCTTAATTTTACTGGTCTCAGAACTGTGAACAAGATCATTATGCTTGGGTGATTCTCATCACAGACCGAAGTATACTCCAGCCAGAAAGAGAGGCGTATCTGGATACGTTTTTATCTTGCAACAGTTGTTTTCCCTTTAATTGAACACACAATGCTTTTATTGAGAAGGTTACTCGCATTTTGGAACGGTAAGAGTTAACTGCTAGTGTGCAGCAAAGTGGTAACTGAGTTTACATCATTAGTCTCGATCTCACCTGGTAATACCCAGAGAAAATCAGTATTAAGATGTGAATGGCACATAATGGAGAGAAAAGAGAGACATGTGTCTTTCATGTAGAACATAAACACAAAGTCTTCAACAGATGTGTTTATAGTTATAAGAAATATGACGTGTGTTTACTGTAAAATGGCATATTAATACAAAATGTATAGATGCACTGGTGTGTATTTAAGGTAATTGTTAAACGCTAATTTTATTTGAGAGAGAGAGAGAGGAGAGAGAGAGAGAGAGAGAGAGAGAGAGAGAGAGAGAGAGAGATCCATTTAACAATTATGTCCATCCTCCACCTCCTCTGCTTCATGCACATACGCATTCTCCATCTTTTCCCATCCTTTCTCCTCTCCCCCTACGCCCCCCCCCCCCCCATTTCTTACACCATCATTGATTTCATAATGAGAACGTCCACTGTCCACATGCAAGCTATTGAACACAAGCAGAGTCTGCCAATGACTCATCATTAGTAAAAGCATCTGGTTTTCAAAGCAAATCAGGGAATACAAGTTGACATAGCCCAGAGCTGAAGATAGACTGGACTCTCATTCTGCCCACACCATCTGTCCATATATGATTGTTGGCTGTCAGTGTGTTACCTGCCTTTCCATTTTCTTCATTTCCTTCCTTCACTGTGCTCCATCATCCCACCTCCCTCAGAATTCACAAGCTTCCCTCCAGGACAAGGTGAGGTCTTGGCAACAATAAACCACGGGGGTCTCATGATTGCTAGACTTGAGTTACAATGGAATAATTTTCATCATTTCCACACCTTCCCATCTCTCAGCCAAGCTTCTGTGTATGCGTGTCTGTCTGTTTGTTTGTCTGTCTTTCTGTCTGTCTGTCTATCTATCTGTCTGTCTGTCTCTCTTCCTCTCTCTCTCTCTCTTGCTTGCTCATTCTCTCTGTGTACCTGTACTCTGTCATGGTCAATTATAAGTCCGTGTCACTGTTTTTGCAAGAAGTAAAATGGGGAGGAACAGATGACACAAACATGTAGCACCTTTGGAATAGTGAAGATTTGGAAAGAGAGAGAAGAGAGAGGAGAGAGAGAGAGAGAGAGAGAGAGAGAAAAAAGAGAGAGAGACCCCCCCTCCCATCTAACAATTATATGCGTTCCCTTCATCCTCCACCCCCTCTACACCATACACATACACATTCTCTAGCACCCCCCTCCCACTCACAGACATGAGTGGGACAAAGGTTGGTATGTTTGTCCGTGTATTTGTGTGTGTATTTCTTGCAACATCATTGAACTCTGAACAAACACGTCCACTGTCCACATGCAAACAATTAAACACAGAGTCTGCCGTAACTTGCTTGTGGAAACACACGACCAAATGGCAGTAATGAAATTAGACCCTCTTCATCGGTAAGAGCATCTTGTTTTCAAAGCAAATCAGGGAATACAAGTTGACATAGCTCAGAGCTGAAGATAGACTGAACCTTCATTCTGTCCACACACTCTGTCCATAAATGGTTGTTGGCTGTCAGTGTGTTTCTTGCCTTTCCATTTTCCTCATTTCCTTTTCCCACAGCACCTCACCACCCCACCTCCCTCAAAATTCATAACCTTCCCTCCAGGACAAGGTGAGGTCTTGGCAACAATAAACCATGGGGGTCTCATGATTGGTAGGCTTGAGTTACAATGGACTCGTTTTCATAATTTCCCCACCTTCCCTTCTCTCAGGCAAGCATGTCTGCCTGTCTGCCTGCCTGTCTGTCTGTCTGTCTCTTATCTATCTATCTATCTATCTATCTATCTATCTATTTATCTATCTTTCTGTGTATCTGTCTCTCTCGTGGTCATTAATGAGTCATTGTCATTATCTGCGTGAGAAATATATTGTGGAAAAAATAGAAGACACAAACATGCAATACCATTCGAATAGTGTTGCTTTGGAAGGGGATGGAGTTGAAAGAGAGAGAGAGAGAAGAGAGAGAGAGAGAGAGAGAGAGAGAGAGAGAGAGAGAGAGAGAGAGAGAGAGAGGAGAGAGAGAGAGAGATCATCAAAGGGAGAAAAAGAAAGTGCTGTCGGAAAAGATCAATCATAAACCAACAGCACAGTCCATAACTCTTCACCAGATCAGACCACCCCCCAGGAGACTCGCCGCCTGCTTTACCCTTTTCTCACCTCAGTAGCCGCACGGCTGCTGCAATAAGAACCCCGCAGTACTTATTTGGCATTGCAAGCATACCATAGTACAGTTTTCTTTTTTCTTTTTTTTTGTATAATCCAATTTCCTTTTTGAGTTTCCTTTCATATTTGAAGATTGCATGGAATAAACGTGTGTTGTGTCATGTTGAATTTAGACACGTTCTGTCTGAAATTGTTTCCCAACTCCATTAATTGCTGTTGACAGTGTGTCAAATGCATTCCTCCAACATACAGACTATCTGCTGATACTGTTGCTAATTTTTTTTTTTTTTTTTTGTAAGAGTACATACCCGGTGTGACTTCAGGGAGATTTAGGGCCCTTTTACTGTGACTTGAGTCATTAACATAGTGCAAATGATAGAATTTGTTCAGTGGTTCAGAAGTTACATCCTTGTAACTTTAGTACTCCGCATCAGCACTGCTGCACAGCCTCTTTTCAACTGCTTTCAGTTTGGACAAAGCTGGCTATGAAAGGGTTAAATGTCCAGGGTCAGGGCTGCTTCATCATCTTGTTAACGTTTCCAAACACAACAGCCAGAAAAATGGTGGGGAAGTAATACAAACGTCCCCAACAAGGGAAATATCTCTCTTTAATCATTTAGGAATCTGATATTTGAAACAGCTCACCACACTGTGACCCTTAGCAGTGATCTCATTCTGGGTTCTCTTCCATCATTAATTGGGAAGAAAGAGGGGCAGAGGAGTGGGGAAATGGAGGGGGATATTGAAAAAAAAGTCTACATAGTGACCTCAGCATCGCTCTTATTATTGCTTTGTCAGGGTCATAGGGAGAAAAAGAAGAGACGTAGTGAGGCAAGGAAAGAAAATGGATGAAAGTGCTTGCTGAATGATAGACTTGTAAACTTTGGAGAAAGTTAATGTCTTTTTTATTGATCAGACGATAACTTTTTCTTCTGGAAAGGCAAGAGTTGTTCATGTGGAAGAAGAGAGAGGTCTTGTGCTATCAAAACAGACAAAGGAAAATGCTCCGAGAACCAGATAAATCATAAAACCAGTGCCACTGCCCATAACCCTCCAGCACATCTGGCAGTCCCCAAAGCAACACACCCAGTGCTTAATGAGCCTTAATGGTTTCAGCCACGTCATCCTGCCACACTTCATCATAACGCATCACAACAGCCAGTTAGGCGGCAGCAAGCCGACACATGCGTCTAGCAAGGGGAAGGTCTGCCCCCACGTCATTTGGGGATGTGAGAGCAGGATCCAGCTTCATCACCACACCACACTTCATCCTTAAGCCATGAGCTCATTAAGTTCTCTTCCATTAGTTGTGGAGTTGAGAGAGAGAGAGAGAGAGAGAGAGAGAGAGAGAGAGAGAGAGAGAGAGAGAGAGGAGAGGAGAGAGAGAAGAGAAATCAACCTCTAACAATTATATCCATCCTCCACCCCCTCCGCTTCATGCACATACACATTCTCCTTTTTTCCCATTCTTTCTCCTCTTTTCCATATAACACACATGAGTGGGGCAAAGTTAAGGATGTTTGTCCATGCATCATTGTTTGTACATTCCTTACACCACCATTGATTTTATCATTAAAACGTCCACTGTCCACATGCAAACAATTAAACAGAAACAGAATCTGCCTGTAACTCATTATCAGTAAGACCATCTTGCGTTCAAAGCAAATCAGGGAATACAAGTTGACATAGCCCAGAGCTGAAGATAGACTGGACTCTCATTCTGCCCACACCACTCTGTCCATACATGATTGTTGGCTGTCAGTGTGTTACTTGCCTTTCCATTTTTCTCATTTCCTTTCCCCAGAGCACCCCATCACCCGACCTCCCTCAGAATTCATAACCTTCCCTCCATGACAAGGTGAGGTTTTGGCAACAATAAACCATGGGGGTCTCATGATGGCTAGGTTTGAGTTACAATGGAATCGTTTTCATAATTTCCCCACCTCCCCTTCTCTCAGCCAAGCCTGGTCTGTCTGTCTGCCTCTCTCTGCGTGTATCTGTACTCTTTCATGGTCATTAATAAACCCTTGTCACTGTCTGTGCAAGAAGTAAAATGGGGAGGAACAGGCGACACAAACATATGATACCATTCGCATAGTGATGATCCGGAAGGGGGTGAAGGGGAGTGTGTGTGTGTGTGTGTGGTGTGTGGTGCGTGGTGCGTGCGTGCGTGTGTGCGTGGTGTGTGCGTGTGTGTGTGTGTGTGTGTGTGTGTGTGTGTTTGAGAGAGAGAGAGAGAGAGAGAGAGAGAGAGAGAGAGAGAGAGAATTCAAAAGTCCATTGTCATCAAAGGGAGCAAAAGAAAGTGCTGTCGGAAAAGATCAATCATAAAACCAACAGCACAGTCCAAACCCTACACCAGTTCAGACCACCCCCATGGGGACTCAGTGCCTGCTTTACCCCTCCTTTTTCTTTTTTTCAGCTCAGTTGCAGCATGGTTATTGCAATAAAAACGCCACAGTAGTTACTTGGCACCACAAACATACTGCACTTCAGTTTTTGTGTATGTATTTTCCTTTTTAGTTTTACTTATATATTTGAAGAGAGCGTGAAATAAACTTATGATCTACCATCTTAGATTTAATCTGGGTCTCTTTAAAATTGTATCCTAGCACCTGTAACTCTGTGTGTGTGTGTGTGTGTGTGTGTGTGTGTGTGTGTGTGTGTGTGTGTGTGTGTGTGTGTGTGTGTGTGTGTGTGTGTGTTATCTGTAGATGCGTTTCTCATATGCTCCAATATTGTTGCTGATTTGTACATTTTTTAAACCTTTTACATATCCTGTGTAACTTCAGGAAGTATTGGGGCCCTTTTACTGTGACTTGAGTCAGTTGATACAGTGTAAAAGATAAGAATTCGTTCAGCGTTTCAGAAGTTACATCCTTGTAAACCTAATACTCTAGATTAGCTCAGCTACACGTCTGCTTCTTGCAGTTTTGATAAAGCTGGGTATGAAAGGGTTAATTGTCCGTGGTGAGGGCTGCTTCGTCATTCTATCACACTTTATCCAAACACACCACTACAGCAAGAAAGACACAGTAAACCAATACAGACGTCCAGCAAGGGGAAGGTCTGCCTCCTTAATCATTTAGGAATCGGACGACAGAAACAACACTCCACACTGTATCCCTTAGCAATGATCTCGTTTTAGGTTCTCTTCTGTCAAACATTTGGAAGAGGAGGGGGAGAGGAGTTGGGCAATGGAGAAGGGATATTAAAAAAATGAAAGGTATACGTAGTGACCTCAGTATCAATCTTATTACAGCTCTTGGTGTACTTGGTGAATAATAGAGTTGTAAACTTTCGAGAAGGTTTATGTCTTTAGTTATAAATCACACGATGCCTTTTCTTTCTGGAAAAGGGAGGATTTGTTCTTGTGAAACAGAGAGAGAGAGAGAGAGAGAGAGAGAGAGAGAGAGAGAGAGAGAGAAGAGAGAGAGAGAGAGAGAGAGAGAGAGAGAGAGAGAGAGATCCATCTAACAATTATATCCATCCTCCATCCTCTCTACTTCACGCACATACACATTCTCCAACTGTTCCCATCCTTTCTCCTCTCCCCCCCCCCCCCCCCCCCCCCACACACACACATGAGTGGGGCAAAGGCAGGAATGTTTGCTCATGCATCACTGTTTGTGTGCATTTCTTACCCCATCATTGATTTGGTAATGAAAACGTCCACTGTCCACACGCAAGCAATTAAACACAAACAGTGTCTGCCAACGACTCATCATCAGTAAGATCATCTGGTTTTCAAAGCAAATCAGGGAATACAAGTTGACATAGCCCAGAGCTGAAGATAGACTGAACTCTCATTCTGCCCACACCACTCTGTCCATAAATGGTTGTTGGCTGTCAGTGTGTTTCTTGCCTTTTAATTTTCCTCATTTCCTTCTCACACCTCACCCTGTCACCCTACCCCCCTCAGAATTCATAACCTTCCCTCCAGGACAAGGTGAGGTCTTGGCAACAATAAACCATGGGGGTCTCATGATTGCTAGGCTTGAGTTACAATGGAATCGTTTTCATAATTTCCCCTCCTCCCCTTCTCTCAGCCGAGTTTCTCTCACTGTCTCTGTCTATCAGTCTGTCTGTGTGTCTGTGTGTCTGTTGTCTGTCTGTCTGTCTGTCTGTCTGTCTGTCTGTTCTGTTGTCTCTCTGTGCACCTGTGCTCTCTCAATGTCATTATTAAGTCCCTGTCACTGCAAGAAAAAAAAAGGGAGG
>CM065720.1:14896473-14913973 GCA_033310375.1 Conus canariensis
GAAGCAGCTCAGAATACGGTGTGACTTGAGAACTGTACACCTCGAGGTATGATGCGATTAAACCAGCAGCCAGTTTGAGGTATGGTAAGATTTAGATAACTGCACACCCTGAGTCATGGTGAAACTGGAGTAACTGACCATCCTTAACTATAGTAAGACTGCGTATACTGACCATCCTGAGGTATGGTGGGATGAAACAAACTGAAATAACTAATCATCTTAATGTGTGGTGAGACTGACATAAGTTGCATTCTTAGGCAGAATGACGCTAAAAATCTGACCATTCTAAGTTGCAGTTTCAGTTTCATCAAGGAGGCATCACTGCGTGCGGACTAGTCCATATACGCTACACCACATCCGCTAAGTTTTGAGACCACACTACGCATGATTTGAAGCTGATGGATAAATGGATTAACTACAAAGATGAGACAATTGAAGAAGAGGATCTCGTGGCTACGACTCAGCGGATGTCTGACCTACGCATGAGCCCAACGCGCTGGTCAGACCTTGGGTGCCTACCCACCATGTTGTGTGTGTGTGTGTGTGTGTGTGTGTGTGTGTGTGTGTGTGTGTGTGTGTGTGTGTGTGTGTGTGTGTGTGTGCCATCCTAAGCTAAGTTGAAACTAAAATAGCTGTGCACCTTGAGTAATGGTGAAGCCTGAGAGAACGGGTCACCTGAAGGTATGGTGCGGCTGAAACAATCAACCGCCTTGAAATATTCTGAGACTTAGACAGCTGACTATCTTGAGGTATGGTGTGACTGAAATGACTGATTATCTCGAGGCACGATGACACTGAGAAAATGGACCATTCTGAAATGTGGTTGGTTTCCTTCCTTTCCCATAGGGGAGAGAACGAAAATCAGATACCCAGCAAATATCTAGGAGACAGGGTGATGATTTTCGTTCGCTCTGTTCAAGGGCTGTTTCTGCTCTACTGCTTGACAGGTGGTCGGTGGTCCTCTGACGGATTCTCTGGACGCATGGAATTTTGCACAGTGGAATATATTGTGAGAAATTAAGCAAGCAAGCAAACAAACACATTAAACATAGCCATACACAGATCATTTTATTCTCCATCTTCCCAGACTTTATCACACTGCAGCAGCGAGGAATAGGAGGAGTGAGGAGGATGTTGGCATGAAGCAGGAGAAGACAGGGCCGGGGGTGTGGAGGCAAATTGAAATTGCAGATTTCAGATGGAGGGAGGGGAGGGAGGGGGGGGGGGGGGTATAATTGATGGAGAAATGAGACAACTGTTTATCAGATCACTTTCACTGCCCTCCACTTCGGCGATCTGTCAGTTAAGGCTTCCCGTCGTCATCCTGGTGTCTGTAATGGTTAAATCAAAACAGAAAATGGTTTTTCAATGCTTTGCCCATTTGTCAGTCACATAATCTCTCTCTCTCTCTCTCTCTCTCTCTCTCTCTCTCTCTCTCTCTCTCTCTCTCTCTCTCTCTCTCTCTCTCCCCTCATTTTTTTTCGTTCCAAAATATCAAATTCAAACATACAAACATAAAAATGATTATATGATTAATGAACTGGCCTGAACCACGTTCACATCTGTCACGAGATATAAACCTAATCAATATTTAAAGGAGAATACAATAGAAAATTATGTAGTTCTCTCTCTCTCTCTCTCTCTCTCTCTCTCTCTCTCTCTCTCTCTCTCCTCTCTCTCTCGGAATGATTCGCTGGAATATTAAAAGGTTTTGTTTGGTGGGAGTCCTGGTTTCTGCAATAGTTAAAGCAAAGGGAAAAATGGAATGTGGAGCTTACCAACATGTTACTTTCTCTCTCTTTTTTTTGTGCATAACAGCCATCACTTTATTCAGTGTCAGTATTCTTCCGGTTACCTGCTTATGGCTTTCCCAGTAAGACACTCAATCAGAATAGTTACAGACAGCATTAACGACACTGACTCAAATTAACTTGATCCATAATGCACCGTAAGCTGTGAGGATTCAAAGTAGTTTACAAACAATTTGCTTAAGAGCCCGCAAAATCAAACACATTTTGATCTGTCCATAGTAAGTGATATTATATACTACCGTGTTCAAATAAACTTTCGTCTCGATACTAAAATAGTATAGAGTATTAGTCTATCAATGCTGTCCCATATTGGAAGTCTTGGTAGTACTGAGACTATCTGAAGACCCAGATAGGACCCTTGCAGTCTGGTGGCTATAAGCAATAACTGAAGTGTAATGCACGGAGAACGCGCACAAAGGTGAAACACATAAATGTGTCTACAGGACCAAATTTAGGTCCACTTATACTTGATATGGACTACTTTCAGAAGGATGGGGTGGGTGGGTGGGAGACATTTTCTATAATCATCTTTATGTAACAGGCATGTAATGAGAGATCTGACACAACTCATTATACCCCGTTCCTCGGCCCTGAGGTTTGCGATGGTCGACCATGTCATCCATTTCACAATCTCAATCCTCCGCCATTGCATGCATCCATTTTACAACGTCATTTTACCGAAATTTAGTACAAGCCATACTGTCAGCGATTGATAGTTAGGGTTAGAAGGTTAGGAGAGGCGGAAAGGGTCGGATGGATACGAGGAGCTAATTTCGTCCAAATGGATCTCTCTCTTCTCTCTCTCTCTCTCTCTCTCTCTCTCTCTCTCTCTCTCTCTCTCTCTCTCTCTCTCTTCTCTCTCTCGTACCCCTTACAGCTAAAGAATAGGGATGCTGGATTTGATGGTGCAGTGTCTGGTCATGATTTTATGCCTCGCCTGGATATTCCCAATTTTTCTAGTCTCAGAACTATGAACCAGAAAATTGTGTTCGGTATTTCTCATCAAAGCCTAAAGTATTTTCCAAGAAAAAAAGAAAAAAAAGCAAAGCGTACTTGGAAACTCCAGCACCCGCAACAGCTCTTCTTTTCCTTTTGACTAAAAGCTAACTGTCTACCATCAGATTATGTCAGTTCAGAACGATGTGAGTTCAGTAATTGTGTGTAGCAACATGCCGTATTCGGAAATGAAAGCAATAATGAAATGTGAATTGCTAAAATCTGAAAGAAAGCACAGAGAAACACGTTTTCATGTTAATTAAAAGCAGACAGTGGGTAATAAATGTGTTTATAGGTGTAAGAAATAGGTCATGTTTGCACTGTCTGTATGTCTGTCTGTCTGTCTGCCTGTCTGTGTGTCTCTGGCTGTCTGTCTGTCTGTCTGTTTGTTTGTCTATCCATCTGTCTCTGTCTCTCTGTCTCCATCTCTTTGTGTCTCTGTCTCTGCCTGTCTGTCTCTCTCTTATTTACATGAAACTCAAAGGCATGATATGCATCCCTTTGTGCTTTTTTTTATCAATGTTTGGTTGTCCTCGGCGCTATTTGGCCAAGGAATCGAAAGGTTAAAGAGCCGACGACACACGCATGAAATATTAATGGGTAGTTTTCTGGGGAGAGAGAGAGAGAGAGAGAGAGAGAGAGAGAGAGAGAGAGAGAGAGAGAGAGAGAGAGAGAGAGAGAGCACTAGGACTATTTCCACCAAAAAAATGAGCCAATAAACCAGCTTTACAAACCGATCAATCATCAAACCAATAACTCCAGTCTAAAACTCTGCAACAAATCAGGCCGTCTTCCTGGGAACGCTCCAACTGCTTAACGAACCATGGCGCATGCAGCTACGTCATCTTGTCTCGCTTCATCCAGACACGTCACACCAGACAGAAAGGCGGCAGCAAGCGGACACAGACTTCTACCAGGAGCAGGTCTGTTCTCATCCATCATTAGTAGGTCTGACAGCAGAAAGCATCACCTTCATCACTCCTCACAGGGTCCCGTGGCTGTCAGCTCTTTGGGTTCCCTTCCATCAATCAATGGGGGAGTGGAGAAGTGTGTGTGTGTGTGTGTGTGTGTGTGTGTGTGTGTGTGTGTGTGTGTGTTTTGTGTTGTGTGTGTGTGTGTGTGTGTGTGTGTGTGTGTGTGTGTGTGTGTGTGGTGTTGTGTGTGTGTGTGTGTGTGTGTGTGTGTGTGTGTGTGTGTGTGTGTGTTGTGTGTGGCGCGCGCGCGCGCGAGTGTGTGTGTGTATGTGTGTGTGTGTGTGTGTGTGTGTGTGTGTGTGTGTGTGTGTGTGTGTGTGCATGGAGAAGGGGGGGGGGGGGGGCGGGAGGTATGACAGAAGTCAATTTTTATGAGTTCAGCATAAAGGAATTTACTCCTCAGTCATGGATCAAAGGGGGGGGGGGGGGGGGCGGGGGCGGGGGGGGGGATACAAAATGCTAGTGGGGGGAATAGCAGCTGAAGAAAATACGAACGAAAGAACAAATATGTAAATCTTGTTGAAAGTTAATACTGCCGGATACCATTCAAGCTATTATTTTTCTTCTGGTTGGGGCGCTATTTCTTGTTCTATCACATGGATTAAACAAAAACTTAATCTTGAACTAAACATTGAGGGAGGTGATGGAAAAGAAGAACTAGAGAATAAAAGCTTCATCAGATAATGTATCCAAGTAATGCTAAATCCCATTTGGTTAAATGGTGGTAACAAGTTTTCCTTTTGACATATATTACCATGCCCTGACACAAGTTTACTGTCTACGTTAGTCGTAATCTCTTTTTTTTGTTTGTTTTGTTTTGTTTACTGAAAAGCTTTCTAAAGATGCAGTGCTCACCTGGGTACTATTTGTTTTTCATTCAGTGCGGTTATCAAACAAGTCGAAATAAAGATGTATCTACAGTGCATAATGTTTGTTTAGAATAATTTAGACAAAAAGATCATTGAGAACAGGACGTTAAAATCATAGAAGAAGAGAGAGAGAGAGAGAGAGAGAGAGAGAGAGAGAGAGAGAGAGAGAGAGAGAGAGAGAGAGAGAGAGAGAGTAGTCTGCTTTCAAAAAGGAAAGAGCTTTCTAAAAAAAAAAAAAAGGACAGAAAGATCAATCATAAAACCAATAGCACAGGACATAATCCTGCATCAGCTCAGGCCATCTTCAAAGCAACACACTGCATGCATAACTCTGGCACAGCCACTTTAGTTGCATGATTACTGCAATCAGAATGCCACATGCACGGTAGTCACTTGTCACCATGAGCATGCTGTGATTCAGTGTGTGTGTGTGTGTGTGTGTGTGCGTGCGTGCGTGCGTGCGTGCGTGCGTGCGTGCGTGCGTGCGTGCGTGCGTTGTGTGTGTGTGTGTGTGTGTGTGTGTGTGTGGTGTGTGTGTGTTTTCGTTTGTACTTGTCATGTTTCGAAGTGTATATGGAATAAGTGTGTATTGTGTTATCTTAAATTCAATCAACTCTTGTCAGAAATGGTATTCCAACGCATCTACTGCCGTCAAGAGCGCGTAGGATGTATTCTTCCGATATGGATACCATTTTCAAATCATATATTAAGAATACAGTAAACTATACCACCATCAGTTCAGATTGCTTTTGATATTTCGTTTTTTAGAAGGTGAATGCTTTCAGTAGTCGAACAATCTATGCGATTCGCTTTGGAAAGAAGGATTTGCCTGAGTGAAGAGAGAGAGAGAGAGAGAGAGAGAGAGAGAGAGAGAACAGACAGACAGACGAAGACAGACAGACAGACAGACAGACTGAGACAGAGAGACACAGAGAGAGATTTAAGTAAGTCCTTAGTTTCTTATGGGTGAGGACGGTAGCAGTATCTTAGGGATATCACAACATCCATTGGAACAACAATTGCAGTCTATTACAGTTACATGATGAAAAATCGTCATGAAAATGTTTTCCTTCACAAAAAAGCTTCATAACTTTCCAGTGCTAATGGGGGTGCATTCATCATTCAGTGGCAACATTAATTCAGAGAATTTGAAAAAAAGCATAGTGTTTAATTTTTGCTTGGAATGAATCTGACAAGAGCATGTTTCAAAGCAATGTGTTCCTTAGAGACATACAAGAGCATGTTTCAAAGCAATGTGTTCCTTAGAGAATACAAGAGCATGTTTCAAAGCAATGTGTTCCTTAGAGACATGAATATTTGACTTCCCCATTTCGATTTCCCATACAAAGTGCATATAAAAGCTATCAGATCTTTATAGTTAGTCGAGAGCACACACACACACGCACGCACACACACGCGGCGCGCACAGCTAGAGAGAGAGAACAGCAGACAGAGGTGTGTGTTCATCAAAAGAAGCAGGGAATGTTTGAAAGGCACAGTAACAAACAACACCAGCTAGCCGCGTTGAATGCAGCACCTCCTGCTTAATGAGCCATACGATTGCACCAGTCATCCTCTCACACCTTATCAAATAAAATGCGAACAATTAAGTGTGGGAAACAATGCAGTACATCTTCTGCGTTATAGTAATGACTGGCAAGATTTGAAATTTAAAAGAAAAAAAAAAAAAAAATGAGAAGAAAAAATGGGGAATATTATAAATACGAGAACTCACAGTGCGAGGAACAGTAACCTCAAAGGCACTTATTGATTCTCTAGGCTTTCGTCGGATCGATATCAGGAGACACGGCTGATGTGTCTGTGCCTGGTGTCATAGAGAACACACAGTCAGTTGTGTGTTCTCACACAAGGATTCAAAAAAGACTCCAACAGCACCTCAAAGCAGCAGCGAAGGCTTTAGAAATGGCAAACAAGTGGAGAGGGAAAAATTGCGAAAACTAAGCATATTCAACAGTAAATGTGGCAATCTTTGAGCCTATGCTGAGGATCCATTCAAGGATGCAAGGAATCAAAAGATATGACATCTGATGGTCAGCTCTGCTTTCAATACCAGCATTGTGAGGGCTAAAATTGTACAGACACTTACTGGTCTCCTAAGAATGCATCTCCCATGATGACCAAACAATATCTGACAATTAGTACGGGAAAACTTATTCAATACGTCACATCAGTCCAGTAATGGCGGCAGCAAGCCAACACATTCGTCCACATAGGGGAAGGTCTGGAGCTGAGACGTGGCGAACCACAGTTACCATCACCAACAAAATCCAGACTTTCATCATTCCTGACTGAGGCGCATACTGAGGATCCACTGGCCAACAGGATCAGCAACGAGGACCTGTGGCAACAGACGAATCAGAAGCCAGCCGATGCAGAGATTCTCCAAAGGAGATGGAGGTGGATAGGCCACACCCTAAGAAAGCCTGCTGACAACACCATCAGGCAGGCATTGTCCTGGAACCCGCAGGGGAAAAGAAAGAGAGGTCGCCCAAGGAACTCCTGGCGCCGAGACCTGCAGGCAGACGTGACAGCGTTGGGGAAAACCTGGAACCAGCTGGCGAGAATCGCCCTGGACCGTAGTGCCTGGAGGACCCTTGTCGGCGGCCTATGCCCCAGAAGGGGTTGTAGGCGTAAGTAAGTAAGTAAGGGGAAGGTCTGCCTCCTGTAGTATGTGGGGGAACTGACTGCAGAAAGCACCCCCATCATCACACTATGCTGCATGCCTAAGCCATGAACTCATTGGGTTCTCTTACATAAGTGTTGCAGTGGCCTGTGTGTGTGTGTGTGTGTGTGTGTGTGTGTGTGTGTGTGTGTGTGTGTGTGTGTGTGTGTGTGTGTGTGCGTGCGTGGCGTGCGTGCGTGCGTGGTGTGTGTGGTGTGTGTGTGTGTGTGTGTGTGTGTGGTGTGTGCGTGCGTGCGTGCGTGCGTGTGTGTGTGTGTGTGTGTGTGTGTGTGTGTGTGTGTGTGTGTGTATGTGTGTGTGAGAAGTGAGAAGAGAGAGAGAGAGATTATTTTACAGTATTCTCATCCATACTATGGTTTATCTGCAGTGACCTCATCCACTTCCGTGAGCTCCTTTTCAGTGACGTCATACATACTGCAGTTTATTCTCGGTGGCCTCATCCATGCCGTGGTTCAGTATCAGAGTCCACACCCTCACTGAAGTTCAATTCATTTTCAACGTCCACGTCCACACTGTAGATTCATTTTTCTATTATCATCAAGCTAGTCGGCCTTCAATGGAATAGTGGGGAGTTGATTTTCATTCTATGTGGATGACACATATCCCACCGACAATGACAATGCAGTTGTTTTGTTGTTGTTTTTTTCAATAACGCGTGACGTTCATGGACCAGTCATTGAATGAACAGCAGGAATAACAGAATGACATTTCATGTTTTTATATCATACATTTCTCTTTTTTTTCTTACATTCCAAACGATAGATTTACTATTGCTTTCATTCGCGGGCTACATATTCTGATTGGTGAGTGTTGCTTTAACTTCTTAAGAAATCGTATAGGTTCATCCGCATTACATTAATACAAACTGGGTGAGGAGGAAAACGATTCCAGCACAATTGCTGCCACTACTCTCTCTCTCTCTCTCTCTCTCTCTCTCTCTCTCACTCCTCACACACACCACACCACACACACACACACACACACACCAACACACACACGCCAATAGATAAATAGATAGATAGATAGATAGATAGATAGATAGATAGATAGATAGATAGGATAGGTAGGTAGGTAGGTAGGTAGATAAGGTATATAGATATAGCCTGACAGATAGAAAGATAATGGTTATGTGTGTATATAATCATCTCTGTGTCTGTGTCTGTTTGTGCGAGTGTGTGTGTTTGTGTGCTGGGGTCGTTATTCCCTAACAGTATGCAAGCTTGAAAGGCACTTGGTCATACAATAACACAATACATCTGCATGTAAAGAAGCCTGCCGATAATCACCCAGGGAGGCAGCTATATTACAAGTTCATTACTCGATCGAGAGAAAACAAACAACAAGTTTCTGTGTTCTCGTTCTTCCTCTTTGCTGTCTTAACATCATTCCCGTTAATTGAATGTAGATGATGACAAAAAGGAATCTTCTTGCCAAATCTGCGGGTTTGGGAAAACGTAGATACTAAATTGTTTATTGAACTGCCTTTTTGTACAGCTTTGAAATAGAGTAACTGAATGGAAGAATTCATCAAATTCTTCTGTTGGTGTGTGGGTAAGAGAGAGAGGAGAGAGAGAGAGAGAGAGAGAGAGAGAGAGAGAGACGACAGACAGACAGACAGACAGACAGACAGACAGACAGACAGAGACAGAGACAGACATTGACAGACAGAGAGACAAAGAGACACAGAGAAACACACGGAAAGAGCAAGTTGTATGGTTACCTGACAAATAGGAAGATGATACTCTGACCTGATTTACAGGGTGGCACGGCAAAAAAAAAAAATGATGGATAAGGGAACAGGATTTCATACGCAGCTGTCTGGTGACCCATTTGTTAGACATGATTACCTCGGGTCTGCACGAGCAGGATGTCTTTTAACACAGCCATGATTCTTTCCCCCCTCAGTTCTTCAACCACCTATCCCTCCCCTTCACCCCACATCTCCATGCCATAGACCTCCAGCCCCTTCTCATTCCCAGCCAATTCCGCTTCTGCGTTTTACAACCGAATGATAGCTACATAAGGTAAAAATACATTGTCCTTGGTAAACTTGTGGCACTCCATATTGTTTTCCCAGTTTCTCATGTCGATCATTCCCTTTGTTCTTTCATCATCATCATCATCATCATCATCATCATCATCATCATCATCATCATCATCATCATCGTCTTCATCGTCTTCTTTCTTCTTCTTCTTCTTCTTTTCTTTTTTCTTCTTTCTTTTTTCTTCTTCTTCTTCTTCTTCTTTCTTCTTCTTCTTTGAATTTCATCCATCAGAGATAATAATTTTGTCGTCAGAGATAATAGTTTCGTCCATCAGAGATGATAATACTGCAAAATGGAGAAACAGACCCATCACAAATGTCAAAGTTAATAAGTTTCACACCAGTAAAATTCAATTCATAAAAAGTACCACCTTTAGATGTATTCATCATGATTATAGATGTAAGAGGCATCACATTTGATATTGAAAATAGATAAGAAAAAGAAATAAAGCAGACATTGAGAAGGAAATGGCAAAATTATAAAGGTCAATCCAAAATTGCATGCCCTTCTTCTTTTCTTCTTCTTCTTCTTCTTCTTCTTCTTCTTCTTCTTCTTCTCTGTTCATCACAATTTTTAACACTATCAATTACCAATGAAAAACCCAATCGATCAATCATCAATTCTTCTTCTTCTTTCTTCTTCTTCTTCTTCTTCTTCTTCTTCTTCTTCATTTTTTAACACTAAAATGTTCTTCTTCTTCTTCTTCTTCTTCTTCTTCTTGTTCTTCTTCTTCATGTTTTAACACCATGACGAAATAAACTAAGGATAAACTTCGAGACTGAAAATAAAGTGCATACTACTGTTCGAAATAAAATGAGCAATCCAGGATAAGATAATAAAACACGTTTCCACCCTACAGAAAAAAAGGGAAAAAAAACCGCTGTAAGCAAAGAATTCAATGAGAGGCATGAATGACATGCCGTGGAAAAAAAAAAAACACAAACAAGATGTAAATTCAAAAGTTCACAGAGGACAGTTCATTCTTCACTTAAAGTAGATATCATCCGCAGTAAAATACAGCAGCAAAAATGTCTGGGAATGAAAAGGGATAAGAGAGAGATGGAAGGGGAATGAGGTGTGGGGAGGTGGGGGGGGGGAGAATGAATGGGACAATAAGCATTGGTGTATGAAAGGGCATCTCGCTCATGCAGACCCGAGGTTAATCAAGCCTCACCAATGGGTAATCAGGCAACTGCGTATCAGATCCTGTATCAGCCCTGAGTTGAAGCCGCTTATCCGTCATGGTTGCCATGCCACTCTTTAAATCAAGCAAGAGTGTCATCTGCTTGAATGCTTTATTGTGGGGTGATAGCTGCGTAAGATGAAGAATGAACTGCTCTCAGTGAACTAGTGGATTTAAGCTTTATTCCACAGTTTCTTACGTCGTTCTCACCTTTTTGTTTTCTCCTTTATCTTGTTGCTGTTGTTGTTGTTACTGCTGTTACTGTTGTTATTGTTATTGTTGTTGTTGTTGTTGTTGTTTTCTTCTTCTTCTCCTTCTTCTTCTTCTTCCTCTGTCTATGCCTGCCTATGTTCTCTCTCTCTCTCTCTCTCTCTCTCTCTCTCTCTCTCTCTCTCTCTCTCTCTCTCTCTCTCTCCCAACCCAAACCAGAACTGGACCATGTGTTAGATAATCTGATATCCTATGTTAACAATGCACAGTCCCTGTGGGGCTATAAAGGAGATTACATGTTGGCAAAAATTAACTCAGCACTAAATCAGTAACAGGATACAGGAAACGTAAAGGAACATCATCCATCTGCACTCAGAAATAAAAACAATATGCAACTCGGGAACGATACAATGATATATGTCAGTGTTAATTTTATTATTTCCAAAGAAGGTCAATTCATAATAAATAACCATTGTAGACGTTTTTATCATGGAAATGGAAGTAAATATTATGACAGTTAGTATGGAAAATAAATGAATGAATGAATGAATTAGAGGAGATATTAGAAAAGGACAAAAACGAAAATTAAGAGGGGGGGGGGGGGGGTGTCATAACATAATAATATGATCATCACATTACAAATAATCAATGATGAACTTTGGGGGACCTGCGAAGATCCCTTTCTTCCATTAAGAAAGGGTGAACACCGTAGTCGCACCTTCTCGCCACGTTAATGTGGGTGTTTCCTCAGGGGGACATGGGGCAGGTTGTTTTCACTAACGCGGCACGGGAGCGGAATACTGGCGCTATATCAAAACTAGATCCCGGCCTCTCCAATCAAGGAAAGCCGCAGGCTAGACCAGTCCAGATGGAGGAGTAAGGCCCCCACCAAAATGGAAGGAACTGAGTGAAGGCCCACCGGCGTGTGGATACGCCTGACACTGCTCCAAGCCTTACCCAGCCATGGGTTTAAATGGCAAAGCATCCAGCCTGCCGAAGCGGAGTGTGTCAGCTACGGTGCAGGTCCTGGGATAAATTAGGACACACACGCATCAACGATTATGGTCATGCGTCAGACTACCTTATTGTCATGGCGTCGTCCCTATCAGCGACAACCGGGGAGGGACGGAGCCGGGCCCTTAGCCTCAAAGGGGCCCACACCAAGCGACGGTCCTCTGTTAACCTGACGGTCGGGGGAAGAAACTGGCGGGGGGAGCGAGTTTACAGGCGCAGCTTTGGGGAGCCCGTTCTGACCTGGAGAAGACCGCGGGCTTCATCATGGCGGCGGGTTACAAGTCTGACGCATCCAGCTTCAATCGAACGCAGAAGAAGAAGAAGAACTTTGGGGAAGAAGGCATAGCTCTAGGACCTAAGGTGAAATAAGCCCATCAGAATGCGAAGGTGACAAAACATGTTTGCAACGTGGGAGTGGGACACTTGGTAAAAGCAAAGAAACATTGAAGCTAGTATCAGTGAGAGAGAGGCAAGTTACTAATCAAACCAGATGAAATGTTTGAAGAAACCAGATCCTTGTGTGAAGAACTATACAGAATACAGGAGTCAACGGACTTTAACATAAATGAGTACATTGCAAGTGAACCTAAAATTGACTCATTGCATTCAAATGAGTTGAAGAGGGAAATGGGAGAGCATGCTTATAAACGATATTGATTTATTCAGTGGTTCAGAAGTTACTGCCTTGTACATCTGGTATCCAAAATTAGCGGCTTGCAGTGTGCGTACAGCTGGTTGTAAAATGGTTAATAGACCCTGGTGAGTGCATCTACGCCTTTTTTTTTTTTATCAAACTTCATCCAAACACGTCGCAACAACCAGTAAGGTGGCAGCCACAACTACATCATCCTATCACATTTTATCCAAGCACGTCACAACAGTGAGTAAAGTGACAGCCAACTGAAACTGATGTGCAGCAAGGAGAAGGTCTCTCCCTTTAATCATTTGGGGATCTGACAGCAGAAAAAAAAAAAAAAAAAAACAACATCAACCCACCGCGCTGAGGCCCTTTGCAGTGATCTAATTGGGTCCTCTTCCATCAATTCAGGACTGAGAGGAAAGAGAGGGAGAAGAGTGGGGAAACGGGTGGGGTGCGGGCGGGGGGGGGGAGGGAGGGGGGATTGTGAAATTACTCAGTGTGACGACCTCAGCATCGTTCTTCTTACTACTCAGTGATGGACGAAATGAAATAGGGCAAGGTTGTAGTCAAGAGAAGAGAGGAAGTGATGAAAGTACTTGTGGGATAATAAACCTGTAGACTTTGGAGACAGTCTATACTTTCAGTTATCGATCAAATTATGAGTTTTCCTTTTGGAGAGAGAGAGAGAGAGAGAGAGAGAGAGAGAGAGAGAGGAGAGAGAGGAGAGAGAGAGAGAGAGAGAGATTCACAAAGCCTGAGTCCCATGTTCTTATGGGGTGTTAGTACGTATACTTTCGATATCATAACATATACTGGGATAAATATTGCAGTCTCTAGTGGTCATATCCATTACACGATCATTATGAACGTGTCAGACACAAGCATTTTTTTTTTTACAGCGGTAGACTCTATAAATAAATTCGTTCTTAACATCTCCATTTTGATAACCAGCGTAAATCTCATCAAATGTTCATGGTGGGACAACACCACAGAGAGAGAGAGAGCGAGAGAGAGAGAGAGAGAGAGAGAGAGAGAGGAGAGAGAGAGAGAGAGAGAGAGAGAGAGAGAGAGAGAGAGAGAGAGAGAGAGAGAGCTCTCATTTCGTCGAAGGGAGCAAAACAGAGAGCTTTGAAAAGGATCACAATCAGAAAAACAGCACCACAGTCCTCAACCCTGGGCCACACACACACACACACACACACACTGACGACTGACTGAAACCATTTACTGTCAGATTAACATAGTGTTGTACTGACAACACACACACACACACCACACACACACACACACACACACACACACACACACACACACACACACACACACACACACACACACACACACACCACACAAGAACGTATCCCCTGCTTCATGAGCCATGACAACTACAGCTATCACACTTCATCCCAACACGTCACAACAGTCAGTGAGGCGACAGCAGGCCAACCCATGCGTTCACCCAGGGGAAGTCTGTGCCCCCTTTCGTCACTTGGGGAACTGATGGCAGACATCATCACCAACACACCATTCTGCATCCCTATGCCATGAACGCATTAGGTTTTTCTTCCATCAGTTATGCATTGGATAGTGTGTGTGCGTGTGTGTGTGTGTGTGTGTGTGTGTGTGTGTGTGTGTGTGTGTGTGTGTGTGTGTGTGTGTGTGTGTGGTGAGTGGTGTGTGTGTGTGTGTGTGTGTGGTGTGGTGTGTGTGTGTGTGTGTGTGTGTGTGTGTGTGTGTGTGGTGTGTGTGTGTGTGTGTGTGTGTGTGTGAGAGAGAGAGAGAGAGAGAGAGAGAGAGAGAGAGTATGAGTGTGTGTGTGTGTGTGTGTGTGTGTGTGTGTGTGTGTGTGTGTGTGTGTGTGTGTGTGTGTGTGTGTGCACGTACGTACACTTGGGGACCTTTTAGTTCTAAAATAGCACAGCGTATAACGAATATGAAAAATCCAGCTGATAGTTGCTGGGGGAGGCAATTTGTCCTAAAACTTCATTAGCGTTCTGGAAGAAAGAGAAATAAACACTATGTTTTCAATGTTCTCTCTCTTCTTTGCTGTCTTCTTATCATTAGCATTTTATTAATTTAGATAATAACATGAATTGCCTAATTGGCAGCTTCTGGAAAACGAAGATAATCTACTGTTTATTAATTTAAAAAAAAAAAACTTTTTCCGTCAGTTTTGAATTAGGTTTAGTAGATGGAAATTTTCATCAAAGTCAGCCATTGATGTGTGGCTAGGGGAGAGAGAGAGGGGGGGGGAGGGAGAGGAAGAGAGAGAGAGAGAGAGAGAGAGAGAAGAGAGAGAGCGCATGGTTTTCTGACAAATCAGAAGATGATACTCCAGCTTGATTTAAAAGGGTGGCATGACAAGAATGATGAATAAGCGGCTTAAACCCAGGGCTGGAACGGGATCTGATACGCAGTTGCCTGGATACCCATTTGTTAGACTTTTTGATTACCTCGGGTCTGCACGTGGGAGATGTCCTTACTTGTTCGCCCATGTTTTCTTTCCTCTTTCTCCAGAACCCTGTCGACCCCACGCCACCCCCACATCTCCTTTCCGTCTGGCTCCAACCCCAATTCATTCCCAGCCAGTTCTTCTGCTGTGTTTTGTGGTGGGGGTAATTGCTATGTAAGATGAAAAATGTTTTGCTCTTGGTAAACTTGCAAATATCCAGCTTATTTTTTTTTCAGTTTCTTTCGTCGTTTTTACTCTTGGTTACTTATCCTCTTCGTCGTCCACCACACTTCCTCCTCCTCCTCCAGCTCCTCCTGCTGCTCATCCTCCTCCTCTCCTCCTGCTCCTGCTCCTCCGCTCCTCCTCCTGCTCCTCCTCCTCCTGCTCCTCCTCCTCCAGCTCCTCCTCCTGCTCCTCCTCCTCCTCCTCCTGCTCCTCCTCCTCCAGCTCCTCCTCCTGCTCCTCCTCCTCCTCCTCCTGCTCCTCCTCCTCCTCCTCCTGCTCCTCCTCCTCCAGCTCCTCCTCCAGCTCCTCCTCCTCCTCCTCCTCCTCCTCCTTTTTTTCCTCCTATCTTCCTCCTTTTTGTCCTCCTCCTCCTTCACCTCCTCCTCCTTCTCCTCCACATTTCTTTCTTTCTTTCTTTCTTTCTTTCTTTCTTCTTCTTCTCTGTCTGCCTGTCTGTCTGTCTCTTTTTTGCTCTGTCTGCCTGTCTGTTTGCCCATTTCTCTCTCTCTCTCTCTCTCTCTCTCTCTCTCTCTCTCTCTCTCTAATGAAATGAAATATTCATGTTCTGTTACTAAGTGGCAAAAAAGACTGCCATCAATGAACTGTTTTGTTTTGATGGGAAATGCTGATTTGCTCTCCGTGTAGAAGGACAAATCAGCATCATCATAGAAAGGACTGCAGGGGAGTTGGGAAAGAAAACATGTCGGATGGTGGAAAGCAGCAGGGTGGAGGAAGGGCCGGAAAGGAAGAGTGAAGAGGGAAGGACGAGGGGTGTGTGTGTGTGTGTGGGGGGGGGGGGAGTGGTAGGAAGGGGTTGCGCTTCTTCAAACCCTAGCCCTTCCGTACCCAACACCATCACCACAGTCTTCCTCGTCCTTTTTTTTTTTTTTACCTAGCCCCAAATATGATGACAGAGTGAGTGAGGTCATTACGTTGACGTCAGTGTTACATGTCCCCCACCCCAGCATGGCTGATAGAAAGGAAGCTAGAGTTTGCATACTGTGTTGTGTGGGTGACTGAGAGTTTGCATACTGTGTTGTGTGGGTGACTGAGAGTTTGCATACTGTGTTGTGTGGGTGACTGAGAGTTTGCATACTGTGTTGTGTGGGTGACTGAGAGTTTGCATACTGTGTTGTGTGGGTGACTGAGAGTTTGCATACTGTGTTGTGTGGGTGACTGAGAGTTTGCATACTGTGTTGTGTGGGTGATTGTGAGGTTCTTGTACTGTCACGTCCACAAATAACTGGAGGTTTTCAGATTTCGCTCTTGATAGATACCTGTGTCATTCTTGTTTGTTTCTTTCTTTCTTTTTGTACCGCCCATCCACTTCATTTGATGTGTTGTGATGACACATGATTGAATAGCATCACTGCACTCATCACGCCTGATTAAGCAATTGCGCATTTATTCATTTCTTAATAATTCGTTCGTTTATTCATGTCTTCATTTCTTCATTTCTTCATTCATTCATTCATTCACTCACTCATTTATTCATCGATACATTCAATAATTCATTCATTCATCATCATCATCATCATCATCATCATCATCATCATCATCATCGTCGTCGTCGTTATCATCATCATCATCATCATCATCATCATCATCATCATTCATCTTCTCTCTCTCTCTCTCTCTCTCTCTCTCTCTCTCTCTCTCTCTCTCTTCTCTCTCTGTCTGTCTGTCTGTCTGTCTGTCTGTCTGTCTGTCTGTCTGTCTCGTCTCTCTCTCTCTCTCTCTCTCTCTCTCTCTCTCTCTCTCTCTCTAAGCTAATTACGTGGACCTTGGCCATGTGACAGTCTGATTTCGCATGTTAACGATGCAAATGTCCTGTGGGGCTAAAGAAATGATCGCTTACTAGTCAAAATTAATTCAACAATAAATCAGTAACAAGAAAGAAGAACCTTGCGGACATTTTGTCCATCTTTACACGGAGACAAGAACAGTACGCAGTTCGAGTAAGAGACAATTGCAAAATTCACAGACAATAGTATAATCGCTGGTGTCATTTGGTTAAAAATAAATGACCATTTTAGACACATCTATCTTGGAAATAAAAGAAAGAACCATAGATAACGTATTCAAATGAATAGGTGAATAAGTGAGTCAGTTAGAAGAGGCATTTGAAACAAAAAGCTCTACAGTATTTAGGTACGTAGTCATACTACTATAACATCACAAAGAATCAAGGATGACTTTCAAGAATATGAACACTAAAAATGGACGGCACAGCACTAGGACTTATAGCGAAACGAGCAGTTTAGGATGAAAAGGTGACAAAACTTCTTCTTTTTCTTTTTTTTTTTCAAACTGGAAATGAGATACTTTGTGAAAGCAAAGAAATATCAAAAGTGGTATCAGTGAGAGGTACGTTACT
>CM065720.1:14921473-14928973 GCA_033310375.1 Conus canariensis
AGAATGATGGATAAGCGGCTTAAGCCCAGGGCTGGAACAGGATCTGATACGCAGTGTCAGGCCTGGCCTGGCTACTGATTTGTTTAGACGTGCTTACCTCGGGTCTCCACGAGCAAGATGTCCTCTCATACGCCTATGATTCCTTCCTCCTTCGTCTTTCTGCCTTCTCCTCCCTCTCCCTCTCTCTCTACCCCGCATCCCCCATCTCCCTACCCCCAACCCCGATTCGTGTCCGGCGAATTCTTCCTGTGTATTATTACGGGTAGTGGCTACGTAAGATGATGAATGAATTGTCCTTGATGAACTTGTGAATGTAGAGCCTGTTTGCCTAGTTTCCTACGCCGTTCTCAAATTTGTTTCTTCTCGTTTTTTTTGTTTTTTGTTTTTTAATTTTACATTTTTTTTTGGTCTGCTTGATCTTCTCGTTGTTCTCGTTCTTGTTCTTGTTTTTGTTCTTGTTCTTCTTGTTCTTGTTCTTCTTGTTCTTTTGTTGTTGTTGTTGTTGTTGTTGTTGTTCTTCTTCTTCTTCTTCTTCTTCTTTCTTCTTCTTTCTTCTTCTTCTTCTTCTTCTTCTTCTTCTTCTTCTTCTTCTTCTTTCTTCTTCTTCTTCTTCTTCTCTTCTCCTCCTCCTTCTCCTTCTACTCCTCCTCGACCACTCTCTCTCTCTCTCTCTCTCTCTCTCTCTCTCTCCTCCCTCCTCTCTCTCTCTCGCTCTCCTCTCTCTCTCTCTCTCCTCTCTCTCTCTCTTCTCTCTCTCTCTCTCTTACTCTCCTCCCGCTCTCTCTCTGTCTTTGAAGAAAAAACACATGTCGAGTACCTTAGTGACGGAAAGATTGCCACTAATCAACTGATTTGTTTTGATGGGAAACGCTGATTGCTCTCTGCCGAGGAGGACAAATCAATATCTCAGAGGAAGGAGAGGGGAGGGGGGGGGGGTCAGAGCTGGACAAGAAAGACAGGGTGGAAGGACCAGAGAGGAAATGTGGGGGAAAGGGGGGGGGGCGGATAAGAGGGGTAGAGTGGGAGTGGGTTCCGTGGTGGGGTGGGTGGGGGAGGGGGTAGTGGAGCTAAAAGGTGAGGGCAGAGGCCATTTCATCAACCTCTAACCCTCAATCAAAGACTACCACTATACCCTTCATCGTCCTTTTTCCCTTGACCCAGATGTGATTAAAATGGAGTGAGGTCACCACGTTGATCCTCCGTGCTTCCCTGTTTAATCAGCACAGATGATGGATAGGAACCTAAAGAGTTCGCAGCTGCGTTGTTTGGCGATGGTGACACGCTTTCTGCAATCAGATCCGCAAATGATAGGACGGTTCAAACCTTCCCCTTCATACACGTTCGACTGTGACGACATATATTGTTGGCCCAGAATACAATGCCCCTGGCGACAATGTCCCTGGAGCCGGAATAGCTCAGTGGTAGAGCGCCAGACTCGTAACTTGGTGATCCTGGGGTTGCGGGTTCGAATCTCCGCCGGGCGGTTTCAGTACAGGGGGATTTTTTCCCTCGGAGTTGACATTGGTTCTGGCTCCATTTTCCATACAGTCCTTCGAATAAGACTATAAACCGAGGTTCCGTGTGTGAACGCACGCATAGCATCTTGCACACACATAAATCCTGTCATCAACTTTCGGAAGAGAAGGCCAGTTTGGGCGTTGGTATGGATGACACGTTACATATAGCATACACCCTGCGTGAGAAATGGAAAAAAACGAAGGAAGTAAGGAAACTGAGTGAACGATACTGAACGATATTGACCGGATGACACGGTAAACAACTGAATGAAGCGTCAGCTGGCAGCTCTTCAGTCGGCACTACCCAGGTAGGCAGCCCGCTATGTAAACGCGTGTGGCTTGTAAAGCGCTTAGAGCTTGGTCTCTAGCCGAGGATAAGTATTCATATTAATGATAATGATAATAATAATTTGCATCAAATCAAACAGCGCATAATTGCCACCATGGGTCATGCTGTTGCCCCAACATATCCTGTGTGGTAGTCTGTGTAATCATCCTACTTACCTGTCAGTATGGATGCTTTTGGCTGTGGAGTTGTAACTCAGTTAACTTCCAGAAAGAATGTTTCCCATTTCATTCGTCATCTTCTACCACCCGGAAGTAAGACACATGAGCAGAACTGGCTGGGGACTGAAGAATCTTGGAAGGAGAGGGAAGGGAGGTGTGCAGTAGCGTGTGGTGGAGTAGGGTGCAAAGGGAGGGGAAAGAAGGACGGGTTCGTCAATGGACGCTTCGATCGTGCAGAAGAAAGAAGAAGAAGAAGAAGAAGAAGAAGAAGAAGAAGAAGAAGAAGAAGAAGAAGAAGGAGAATGAATGAATAAATGAATGAATGAATGAATCTTTAATGGGTTGAGAATTAGGCTCATTGAAGGCCTTTTTACAATTCTGCCCAACAACATCTACAATTTAAAAATAAAGTAAGGTAACATCGAGGAGGAGGAGGAGGAGGAGGAAGAAGAAGAAGAAGAAGAAGAAGAAGAAGAAGAAGAAGAAGAAGAAGAAGACGACGACGACGACGACGACGACGACGACGAAGAAGAAGAAGAAGAAGAAAAGAAGAAGAAGAAGAAGAAGAAGAAGAAGAAGAGAAGAAGAAGAAGAAATGCGAGTGCATGCGAACAATTTTCGGATACACCGTACTTTCCACGAATATCGATTTGATAAGTCGAGGCTTTGCAGTGGGAGAAACGAATCCTGTTCTGCAAACTAAAAGTCAGCAGAGGAGGCGCACTTAATGGGATACGTTGACGTCGCCGAGATTAAAGATTATGCAGAAAGACTGCAGACAAAATAGTAGGTAAGAGCCTTGACAGCTGTCCATCAGTACAATGGTTATTGTGCCCTTCTTCTGGGAATTCAAATGCTAACGCGCTCGTAAAATTTGCAGATAGATAGATAGATAGATAGACAGACAGACAGACAGACAGACAGACAGATAGACAGATAGATAGATAGATAGATAGACAGACAGATAGATAGATAGACAGACAGATAGATAGATAGCTAGATAGATAGATAGACAGATAGGTAAAGAGTGAGACAGACAGACAGACAGACAGACAAACCGACAGAGACAAAGAGAGGGAAGGTAAAGTAATAGCAACCAAAAAAAAATGTCAATCAAATCTTATAATATGGCAAAAAATGACTATTGTTTTCGTGCCTGTGACAACGAAAAATACGTGCCAAGACAGAATGGTGAAAACATAAGCTGAGTTATCAAAGTGTGTTGAAGGTCGCCCATAATCATTCTAACTTCGTCTGGAAGCGGCAGACATAATGTAAAAAAAAAAAAAAAAAAATACCGGTGCATTGAAGCAGTGCCTGAAACCTGAAAAAGGCGCCTTTCACAAAATCGATCATTGTGTATAGAACTGAAATGATAGTCCTCCTTGGGACACGCCACACTCGGTAGTCACTTTTATGAAGCAGGTTCATATTATCACTATTCTGTGAAAGCCAATCTGTCCACTATCGATTTGAGGATGGAAATGAGGCGAGTGCTCAGGAGAGGTAACGGAGGTGGGGAAGGGTTGTAGAAGGCGCGGCTTCATTTTCCTTAGATAAATACCTTGCATGAGAGAGAGAGAGACAGACAGACAGAGAGAGAGAGAGAGAGAGAGAGAGAGAGAGAGAGAGAGAGAGACAGACAGACAGACAGACAGACAGACAGACAGAGAGAGAGACAGACAGACGACAGACAGACAGACAGACAGACAGACAGACAGAGAGAGAGAGAGAGAGAGAGAGAGAGAGAGAGAGAGAGAGCATGCAGGAATGACGTTTTATTTCGTTAGCTCATGACGCTCTTTATTTTTAAAGCGACTTTTCCCTATTTTGTATTTTCTTTAGTATTGACAATTCTCAATTTAATGTGTCCGACTGGTCGTGTTTCTCGCACATCGGTTTCATCTCCACTGTAATCTCTCTCTCTCTCTCTCTCTCTCTCTCTCTCTCTCTCTCTCTCTCTCTCTCTCTCTCTCTCTCTCTCTCTCTTCTCTCTCTCTTTCGACTTTCGGAAAGCATTTGACTGTGTTTGGCACTACGTTTTATCTCAAATATCAAGAGCCTAGTTTCATGAAACCACCTGTAAAAGTGGCACAGCACTACTCTACACAAAGATGGAACGTCTTTCCCTTTGTAGCATCTGCAGAGACTTTTCCAAATCAGCTATAGGAGTCCCCCAAGGTTCGTTTCCCTTATTCGGTTCAACATTAACATGGTGCATATGATACAGGGTACGTTTCGGACTTCACCACTGCCATATCAATCTGAGGAAAACTTTGTGGAACCTTCATTATGTTGATGAGATTCACCTGTCGGAGGCAACGAAGCATTTTGGCAGGAACTTAAAACGAGACATGAATAAAGTAGAAAGAAACTCGTGGAGAGCGTGGCAGCAGAGAGTCCTCAGAAGAGAAGCCCCCTTCAAGCAAGTGTTTCGGCCCTTATCTCCTGACACTCTAGGGGGGTTGGGCCACACCCGGTTCATGACTCCGGATGTCCCTCTGCTGCCCCTTTTTTTTTTTTTCCCCATCTTGGGACGAGCCATGGCTGGGATTCGAACCCATGACCCTCTGGACATGCTCATTTTCCACTTAATGACTCGCGCTTTAACCACTGAGCCACAAGGACACCTGATATTTGTAGGGAAATTAAGCCTTATGAAGTTCACTTTTGTTCCTCCTTGACCAGATCCAGCTTGAACACCTCTCCGCCGCTTCTGCCATTGCTTTCAGGGCTCTGGTTTTTTCCTTCCCTGCAACTGAGACTGTTTCATGAGGCTGTATGCAGACGTTCCTACAAACCCCCTAGCTCCAATTTCTGCAGTGAGGACTTTGACCTGATAGCCTTCTCTCCTCAGGCTGTTTGCCAGATCAGCATACTTTTCAGTCTTGTAGATTTAAGCTGCCTCCATTCTGTTCTCATATGGCACCGTGAGCTCGATCATGATCAGCTGCTTGGTTGACTTAGAGTGGACTACTATGTCTGGTCTCATGCCACTCTTGCTGATGATCTCTGGGTGACTCTTCCATTCTGGGAAGTCTGCAGTGCACTCCCAGTCATCTGCCCCGTCCAGCAGACTCTGCCTGCATGTTTCGAGTGGCACTGTTGTTCTTGGCCATGATTTGCTGCCTCCTGCCGTGAAGAATGTTGCGGGTGCTTTTGGAGTCCTGATTTTCCCTTTTGTGGTGTTGGTACTAGCCCAGACTACTTGTACAATCTCTTTGAGCACTTGGTTGTGCCTCCATGTGTACCTTCCTTGAGCCAGGGCTACTTTACATGAGCTTAGGACATGCTCCACTGTTTGTTTTTCATGGCAGAGGGGGCATGCAGGATCGTCTGTTTTCCCCCACTTCACCAGGTTTGCATTTGAGGGCAGAAGGTCATAAGCAGATCTGAGAATGAAGCTGATCCTGAGAGGGGCCATGTGCCAAATGTCATTCCAAGTGAGACTTCTTTGGAGTGCATTCTCCCACGTTGTCCATTGCCCTTGCTGGCTCTGCTGGACTGCTTTTTGGAGTCTCTTTTGGTCTTCTTCTTTTCTCATCTCCTGAATCATCATGTCTCTTTTGACTTTTCCTTTGGCCTTTGACCACCATTCAGTTTTGGTCACCCCCAGTCCTTGTCTGTTGGTCTGTGTGTGTCCTGTTATTTCTCTGATCTTGAGACTTTCTTTTGCAGAATCCATCGCCTCTTGAACTTTCCATTTTCTGCCTGTCTTCAGCTGGGGCTTGATTGCTTCTACCACCTTGTCTCCTGAGTCCTCCAGCATGCTTTGAAGTCTGATCTTCCCTGCTTTGTATTCCTCCAGGATGGATTTCAGTGGTAGTTTCAGCTTTGCTTGGCGACAGTACAGCGCTATGTCAGTCAGACAGGGTGGGACACCAAGCCATTTCCTTGTGAACTTGTTGATTTTGGCTTCCATTGCCTCCACTATGCTGGTGCAGATGTCGTATATCATCAGAGGCCATAGGAGCTTTGGTATCAGCATGAACTGCAGACACAGACCTTGTATTTGCCAGGGAGCCCACACTGGTCAATGGTCTCCAAGCCTTCCTCCACCATCTGCTTGGTTTCTTTTGCTCTTTGTGTGTCTTTCAGCGTATCATAATACCATCTTCCAAGGCTCTTGACTGGTTCTTCTGTGACTGTTGGAATGGCCTGGTTGGCAACACTGAAGACCACAGATCCGGCCACTTTTCCTTTCCTCAGTGAGAGACTCCGTGATTTCTTTGGCTTGAACTTCATTCTGGATGAGGCAACTATGTCGTCCAGCCTCTCCAGCACATGACGTGTCTCGTCTTCTCTGGATGAAATCACTGTAGTGTCATCCATGAAGGCCTTGAGAGGAGGCATCTTGTATCCATCGCCAAGGTCTGTTTGTCTCGCGTTGTTTGTTGCTGCTTTCAAGATGAGTTCCATTGCCAGCACGAACAGTATTGGGGAAATTGCACAGCCCATTGCAATACCCACTTCCAAGTTGATCCAGTCTGTTGTGTACTCCTTGGTAGAGAACCGCATTGAGAAGCCATTGAAGTACTTCTTGAGCATGTCGCGGATGTTCTTTGGCACATGGTACATCTCAAGAGCCAACTGTATCATCTCATGGGGCACAGATCCATATGCGTTTGCCAGATCAAGCCACACTACGTCCAGGTGTCTCTTTTCTGTTTTTGCTTTTTGGATTGCGTCCCAGATCATTGTGGCGTGTTCACACAGCCAGCCACGCCTGGGATGCCACCTTTCTGGACTGACACATCCAAGTACTTGTTTTCCATCAGGTACTTGGTCAGCCTTGCTGCCATGACAGAGAAGAAGATTTTCCCTTCGACGTTCAGTAGTGATATTGGCCTGAACTGGCTGATGTCACTTGAGTTTTGCTCTTTGGGGATGTACACACCATCTGCCGTCATCCACTGGCCACTGATCTTCTGGTTTCTCCAAGCCGATCGCAGCAGCCTGTGGAGCCACTCCAGCACCTTGGGACATTTCTTGTAAAGCTGGTAAGGTATTCCGTTTGGCCCTGGTGATGATTTGGCTCTGGCTTTGTCGACCACCTTCTTGATTTCCGCCAACGTTGGAGGCTTGCCATTGAACTGTTCCTCAGGGTTGGTTGGCCACACCAGACCTTGAATGTCGAGTGGTGCTTTGCTCTGTGGGTCAGAGTATGTTTTCCTCAGATGCTGCTCAAGAACTCCTTTGTCCACACTTAGGGTCCCAGATTTTGGCTGCTCAAACAGTGTTCTGGCAAACTGGAAGGGGTCTCTGAAGAAGCGCTCTTGTGTCTTCTTCTTTTTGCTCTTCCTCTTCCTCGCAGATTCCGCTTTGCTGAGGGCGCTGTGTTTTTCTTTCAGGTCTTTCCACAGTTTTTCCAAGCCTTGTTTTTCAGCTGGCAATGCGGTCTTCATTTGCATCTTGAGGTTTTTCTTTTGGACCCTGATCTTGTCCATCTTTTCTTGGCGTCTGGATTTCTTTGGAG
>CM065720.1:14933973-14936473 GCA_033310375.1 Conus canariensis
GACAGAGAGAGAGACAGAGACAGAGATGAGAGAGAGAGAGAGAGAGAGAGAGAGAGAGAGAATGTAAAAAGAAGAAGAAGAGAAAGAATGATGACGATGATAATAATAATGATGATAATAATAATAATAATAGTAATACAATAATAATGATAATAATAATGATAATGATAATAATAATGACAGTAACGATGATAATAATGATAAAGATGATGTAATGATAATGATATAATGAATATAATAAAATAATAATAATGATAATGATAATGATAATAGTAATCAGCGCTGCATGTGATCCAGTGCTTGCTTCTTGCAGCACATTTTTGTCAACACAAACAAATCAAATATAAAACATCATACAGAAAAAAAGAAAGAAAGAAAGGAACAAGCAAACAAACACACAAAAAACAACAGACGAACAAACAAACAAACAACTCATCAACGATTTACTTATCAAAACGAAGAAGAACACAGAGCCAGGGCTACTTATTCTGACCATCAAACGCCACAGTACTAAATGTATAATAGTGCAAGTACAGTCGCAACTAGAGCAGGTACACACATTGTAAAGTCAGTCAAAGAAAACACCAATAACAAAGACAGAGCTACGTTTAAGGGGAAGAGGGCACAGAAAGAATGTTGCCCTTTTAACGCTTGTGTCTTTTTTTCTTTTTAAGTTCTTGCAAAGTGAAGGTCTTCAGGATCGCCAAGCAATAGCTGTTTCGTACCGTTCAAAGTTAACCAGGCTTGTGATTATTTCTGGATATTTTTGCTGCTTCAGGCTGATGAGACGCACATATGCATATGTCAAAGGGCACAGAGATCTATCCAATTTTTAAAAAGAATCCCTTGTGTTTAGTCTGAGGGCCGGGTTGGGGATGACGGGCACTGTTGTGTGTCAGATAAGCACCAGACGTGACCCAAAAGGAGAAGGGGGTAGACTGCCCTTTGGTGCACACCAGTGCTGGCCCCCCATTGCCACCCTCGGGGCTGTTGTGATTTGATGTGATGACGCGTAACACGATGACGCAGCTGCACGCGTCACGCCTCATTGTCGTTGCCTAGGAGATGTCCCAACAGCTGTGAATTGGTTGGCCGTGATATTGGTGCTATGATTGATGACGTCCGACATTTCTTTTTAAAACCATTTGAAACTCAGAGGGGTTATTCATATTTTTTCCCCTTTAGTACCACCACTAGTTCCACTTCCAGCTGAACCCTCTCTTCTGACCCGCCATCTCTCTCTCTCTCTCTCTCTCTCTCTCTCTCTCTCTCTTCTTCTTTTTATTTAATACGAACAACCATACAATAGCAGCGTGATAAATTAACTGATACATCCTACCTAAAATTCATCAAAGCTGAAGTAACCAGTGATGTTAATTCAAAGAAAAGGCTTGCACCCGTGTAATTGATTTTCTGATGCGTTCAACATCTCCGACTCAAGGAAAATGTTAAAGATGAACCCACTTAAGTAGAATGCTTTCCGTGACTTTGGAAGTAGTTTCATTGCTAAAAACTGACATTCTTGGAACGAACGAGAGTAGAATTATCTCCCTTTGTTCTTTCATACCTAATCGATGTGAGTGGAGTAAAAACGTAAAGGGTTGATTCTCTCTCTCTCTCTCTCTCTCTCTCTCTCTCTCTCTCTCTCTCTCTCTCTTCTTAATAGTGACATATATTCCACATATTGTTCTTTCAAATCCTTATAGCAGCCTGAGAAATATGTAACTGATATTACAATTTCTAAATTTCGCAAAGTGTTCGTGAGATTTCGAGTTGGTATTAGTGATTCGAATGTCCTTAAAAAATGCACACTAAATTCCAAAAACTGTCCATTCTGTAATCAAATCGAGGACAAAATACATTTTTGGATTGTGTCTCCATCCTATAAAGATGTAAGAGATAAATACATTTTGCCTCATACTAGAAATGTTCATCAAGTATTCTTGCTTCTTTTGCTGCAAAATGAAGAGAGAATTGGAACTCGCTCTGTAGCTATGTTCATCTTCAAAGTACTAAAACGAAGAGAAGAACTGCAATCAGTTAACACATATGCCAGAGCAATTTCAGGAAGAACATTTTGTTATGCAAATATTTTCTTTCATAATTGTCAGCATATTCGCCGAGCGCGTGTGTGTTCTACTTTTGATTTTGACCTCATTGCAGAGAGGTCGGTGGCCTTTGCAATTGAATTATTTGAGTTTGAGTTTGAGTCTCTCTCTCTCTCTCTCTCTCTCTCTCTCTCTCTCTCTCTCTCTCTCTCTCTCTCTCTCTCTCTCTCTCTCTTAGTCGTGGGCTCGCTCTCTTGATTATGTATTAACAGTCTTTGTTTCTGCTTCCTCTCACAAAGTACTTATTGGTTTTCGCTTTTATGCGCGTGCTTGGTGTTTTCTTTTGTTTTCTTTTTCTTTTTTTCTTTGTTTAATGATAACATGCTTCATGCATTTTGTTAGCCTGATATTATGCACACATTTATTATATTTGTTTCCATGTTTTTCTTGAA
>CM065720.1:14943973-14946473 GCA_033310375.1 Conus canariensis
AGATAAATCATGCAGTCATTCTGCCCTCGCCACTCTCTCCGTAAACGATTAGGGCTTGTTTGTGTGTTTCTTTCTTTCTTGGTCTTTTCTCCTTTCCTCCAGCTTCCCTCAGAAATGATTATCTTTCCTAAGAGACCAGGTCGATATTCAGCAACAATGGACCATGACTGCTGATGTTTTCCTGGCTCAGTGGCTCTAAGATCGTTTTCATCATGTTCCCACCTCCCTTTTTCCCCAGACCACTCTCTCTTTGAGTCAGTCGATTAGTTTCCAGAGGGTGCGTTTTCAAAAGATATTACTGGTGTTATACTTCTCTCCCTCCCCCTCTCCCCACCTCCCTCTCTCTCTCTCTCTCTCTCAGAGAGAGAGAGAGAGAGAGAGAGAGAGAGAGCATGGTTTTCTGACAAATCAGAAGATGATACTCTGGCTTGATTTAAAGGGTTGCATAGCACGAATGATGGATAAGCGGCTTATACCCAGGGCTGGAACAGGATCTGATACGCAGATGCCTGGATACCCATTTGTTAGACTTGATTACCTCGGGTCTGCACGAGCAAGATGTCGTCTCATACCCCCATGCTTCTTTTCTCCTTCCTTCTGTACTCTCCCCCCACCCCCACCCCCCACCCCCACCCCCGCACCCTCTACCCCACATCTCCCTTCCCTTTTCCATCCTCTAACCTCTTTCCATCCCCAGCCAATTCTTCCTCTGTGGATATTTTGTGGGACGATAGCTACAGAAGATGAAAAATGAATTGCCCTTAGTGAACTCGCAGTTTCGCAGTCTTCTTTCGTCGTTCTTAATTTCTGTTCCTTCTTCTTCTTCTTCTTCTTTCTTCTTCTTCTCTTCTTCTTCTTCTTCTTCTTCTCTGCTTCTGCTTCTTCTTCTTCTTCTCTCTCTCTCTCAAGTGAAACGCACATGTCGAATACTTCAGTGATGCGATATGTGCCATTAATCAATCGATTTGTCTTTATGGGAAATACGGATTTGGCTCTACAGGGCAAATATTAATCTCAGAGGAAGGAGAGTGGCAGAGCTGAAAACAAGAGACAATTGGGAGAGGCTCATGGGGGAGTGGGAGGAGGGGGGGGGGAGGGTAGTCGGAGAAGAGGGGCAGAGTGGGAGTGGGGAAACAGATGCAGATAGATGAAGGTAGAGGGCGTTTCATTTAACCGCGACACTCACTCAACACTATGCTTGATCCCGGTGTGATTAAGGTAGAGTGAGGTCATTACTTTGACCATCAGTGCTTCCCCTGAACTTCCAAGACAGATGAAGGAAGGGAAATTTAAATAGTTCGCGAGCTGAGTTGTTTGGCAGGATGGTGACACGCTTTCTGCTGTCCTGTCAGATCTGCAACTGATGGGATGGTTCAAACCTTCCCCTTCATGGACGTTTGACTGTGGCGGCACGTATTGTTGGCCCAGACATATTGTCCCTGGCAACAATTTGAATGTACCCAAATGGCACACACCTGTCACACCAGCATCCCTATATCCTGTGTACTAATCACCATGTCTGTTGTTCCGTCTACCCGTCAGTCTGGATGGTTTTGACTTTGGATTTGATTTGTAACTTAACTAATTTTCCATCAAAATATTCTTATGATGACGAAATGATTATGCAAGTTTTCAACAGTGGTCATTCTTCACAGTGGACATATTTACTAATATATAACCAACTGCAGATGTACATTTACTGATACACTAACATATGACCACCTACTTTTGTTTAAAGGTCCATTTCAAAATGTCACAGCTGTTCAATAGTGAAAAGGAGCAGGGGAGGTGGTGCTAGTGGTAGAGCGCCGTGCTTCATTTGTGGTGACAGATGTTCGATTCTTCGAAAGTGTTTACACATTTAACTTCACATTTATACAATCCGTCCTGGCGTGTCATCATGCTGGTACTTTACTGTAGCATATTCATTAGTTCTCACACATCACCCCCTCCCCTCCCCTGCATTCTCCACCCTGAATCACTGTCCTAATTCAGGGCATTCCACAATATTTCTGCGCCAACACACACACACACACACACACACACACACACACACACACACACACACACACACACACACACACACATGCTGATTTTATTATTATAGTTCCTGATGTCATAGAGGGAAAGCCGGCGCATTGCAGCATCGTTGGAGACAGAAAAAAAAACCCTCCTTCCATAAACTCAGTCATCGTGGAACAGAAATTTGACGACAATGAAGTAGGAGGAGATAATAGTCCTCCTTGTGGTATGCCACACTGGGCAATAACTTCCATGCAGCAGGTTCATATTCCCGCCATTGTGTGTGTGTGTGTGTGTGTGTGTGTGTGTGTGTGTGTGTGTGTGTGTGTGTGTGTGTGTGTGTGTGAAAGCCAATCTGACAGCCATCGATTTAAGAATGGGGATATGTGGAGGGGCGAGAATGGAGGTGACGGGGGGGGGGGGGGGGGGGGGGGGGGGGCTGCAAAATGGCAAGGATTCATTTTCCCTGGAGAAAGAG
>CM065720.1:14953973-14973973 GCA_033310375.1 Conus canariensis
TGGGCATAAAGCATCAGTAGCATTACTGATGGCACATTTCATTTACTAATTATAGATCACATCATTTTGTGGAAAAATGTAAAATTAAAGTACTACTACTACTACTACTACTACTTACTACTGCTACTATTACTACTACTACTACTACTACTACTACTATCACTACTATACTACTACTACTATCTACTACTACTACTACTACTACTACTACTACTACTACTACTACTACTACTACTACTAATTTTTTCTTATTACACAGCCCAGAAACAAACAAGCCAACAAACAAACATGCAAGAAAACAAAACCCATGGCATGGCCAGCAGGCCTGCTTTCTTCATATATAGATAAATGCATTCATACTTAAACAGAGTAGACAGACAGATAAATACACAATGTCAGACTGACAGACGGACAGATGGACAGACAGCAAGTCAGATAGACAGATAGACAGATAGATAGATAGATAGATAGATGGATGGATATATGGATGGATCAAGAGAGAGAGAGAGAGAGAGAGAGAGAGAGAGAGAGAGAGAGAGAGAGAGAGAGCCCATAACTCAGAACTCAGATGGTTTACTTCATATAAAGGCCATTGCCCCTTATGAAGGGGGGTATGGAGAACATAACAACATCAATATGAGAATTATACAGAACACAAGAAAAACTGGATGGACTACTCCGTCACGAAGTCATGACTGATCTAAACTGAAATACCTTGAATAAGTAAATTGAGAAATTTCTTACTATGCTTTCATTCTGAGATGCCATTAGCAGGCTTTACCGAAACTGACAGGGATCCTTGGAAAACGTTGTCGGTACATATTGTGCTCTTAGACTGGATAATTTACAACAACATAAAACAAAATGAAGTTCGTCCTCTTTTCCATTTTTGCATAATGGACAAGTCAAATCCACCCCAGTATATTTACTGTAACGGCCCCGGTGTTCTGCTATGTTTGAAATTCCCAGTCTGAATTTGGTCATTGTCAACTTCAAGTGTTTACCTAAATCCGTTTGCAGGAAACGTTTGACATCGTGTACCCAACAAAATATCCGATGCATGGTAAATCTATCACTATTTTTTACATGAAAGTCCCATTCCTGCCACCTGCATGCAATCAATCTGTCCTTTAAATTCACATAGAAATGATCTATCATTGTGCACGCCTTGGTTTATCCAAACATAACCATATCCAAATTGATATAATTTGCAACGGACATTTGAAGCCCAATTTCTTTTGTCTCTTGCATCTAGGTCGTATAACATCATGTAGGCTTTCCGAGGTAATCTGTGATCATTCATTTTTGTTAATTTCACCCAGTATTGAATACAGCTTAACACAGAATTTAAAGAGATAGGATATCTATTGGTCTCCCCATAGACAAAGTCATTGGGTGTTCGCATTTCAACCCGTAAAAATTTCTTTAATGCAAAGAGATGGACGTTTTCACAACGGCGGGCTGCATCATCTAGTCCCCATAGTTCTGCGCCGTATAGAGCAATGGGTTGAACCTGTGAATCAAATAACTTCAACAATAAATCTAAACTAGTGTTCTTCAAAATAGAAGAGAGAGAGAGGAGAGAGAGAGAGAGAGAGAGAGAGAGAGAGAGAGAAATGGCAGAGATTGCCAGACAGACAAACAAACGTACGGAGAGACAGACAGAGAGACAGACTAACTGGCAGACTGACTAACAGTGAACTGAAAAATAATGAAAAAAAAAATCAGTCGAAAGTGTCAATACAATTACAGGACTGTATCGCTCACAGGTCTGTGACAATGAAAAGCCTATACCAATACAACGATGTCAACATACAACTGATCTTTGCAGATATTCTCATTGAACCCTTAAAAAGGCAAGTGCACCAGAGGAAGCAAAGCCAGTGCATGGAGGAAGCGTTCAAGACAGGAGAAACATTCTGTACACACACAAACACACACACACACACACACACACACACACACACACACACACACACACACACATACACACATACACACACGCGCGCGCGCGTGCGCGCGCGAGCACGCAGGCACACACACACACACACACACACACACACACACACACACACACACACACACACACACACACACACACAACAAACACTTAAATCATCAAATAACAAATTTCGTGGGCGTCGGGGTTGGGGCAGGGAATGGAGGAGAAAACAGTCCTCCTTGGGGTATGCCACGCTGGGCAATAACTTCCATGAAGCAGGTTCATATTCCCGCCATTTTGTGAAAGCCAATCTGTCAGCCATCGATTTGAGGACGTGGATGGGTGGAGAGCGGAGAAGAGCAAATGGAGGGAAGGGGGTGAGTTGCGGAGGGCACAGATTCATTTTCCCCTGGGAAACGCCTGGCAGGAGAGAAAGAGAGTGGGCAGAAAGAGTCTGACAGGAAATGACGTTTTATTTGGTTGGCTAATGACACGTGTGCTTTTTTGCTGATATCTTTTTTTTTTTTTTTCCTCGTACTTCTTCCGCCCTTGACAGTTCTCAGTTCTATTGGCCTCATAGATTGATTGGTCTAGTTCCGTTTATATTGATTTCTCTCTCTCTCTCTCTCTCTCTCTCTCTCTCTCTCTCTCTCTCTCTCTCTCTCTCTCTCTCTCTCTCTCTCTCTCTCCATTGATTCTCAACCTCACTTTTACATTCCCTTGCCTCTCCGCCACCCCACCCCCACCCCCATCCACCTATGTTGCTTTCTCTGTCGACTCGTTCAGAGACTGACCAAGCAGACGTACCATACCAGCCCATTACCTGATCATTCCCTCTTTGGATGGAAGGAAGCGGGTTGGCTTCAGTCAGTCGAGGAAACACGATGTGCATGTACAGATGTGATGGAGCGATAGGGGAGGAGGGGGGAGGGGAGGGGGGTGGATTAGTGGTTGGGATGGGGGTGGTGGGAAATAGTTGAATTTGTATTTGAAAAAGGCTGGATTTCAGACTTGTTAAATGATTCGTCTTGTGCCGTTCCGTGCTTCTTCGGGTATTTCATTTTACTAGAAATTAAATCGGTAGCCCATTACAATTCTTCATACGTCACATTCAAACCTTGATCTAAGTGATCCCTTTCAAAAATGAACGACTCTTTGAGTCGCTTTTTGTCTCCTTTTAGGGACACAGACTAGAGAGGAAACAAAAACCCATGCGCGCACACACACAGACACACAGACACACAGACACACACACACACACACACACACACACACACACACACACACACACACACACACACACACATTGTTTAATTTCTTAGCTATAATCGGCATTAAAATTTGTGTAATAACCAAATCCCGATTCTGTCTCTTTCTGTGTGAGAAATGTCATGATACCTTTCAGACAACTTGTCTCCTTTGAAGATACCCAGACTTTGGTTTCGGAACAGTACTGTATACATTTTATGCCCTCTCTGTGGAGATAAAATAAAAGTGAAGTACCTTTCGTTCTAAAATGTCACAGATTCTTAGTCATTTGTGAACAATGCACGCTGGAAAATATTACAGGCTATCAAGTTGAGGATCTTATTTTGTCTCATTTTCTGGTTCCAAGACACAAACGGTCATTATGACGTCTTGCTTCCAATATATTCAGATCGTTTCTTAGTCGTAAGAAATAACAGACTGTTTATTTGTCGGTTCTAAGTTGACATTTATGTAAAATGATGAATCGCAATTATTCCTGAAGTTTGGCGATAAAAAAAAGTTTCGCGTAACAACGCTTTATAAAAATCTACACAAAATAATGTTTCTGGTGTTAATTCCGTTATGATATTTTCATTGTTGCTCTGATCAAAATTTGTTCCTGTGTGCGCCCACCCGTTAAAATGCGATTGTGTTATTACTATTAACACAAACTCCTCTCTCTCTCTCTCTCTCCTCTCTCTCTCTCTCTCTCTCTCTCTCTCTCTCTCTCTCATTGCTGTTGAAAGGCCTTCACTTGATTTTTTTAAAATTTTCCTATACAATATCTTCAAGATACTCACCCCAGTGAATGTCAATGATGATTGTGATAACGATGATGATAATGATGATGATAATGATGATGATGATGATGATGATGATGATGATGTTGTTGTTGTTGATGATGATGATGATGATCATCATCATCATCATCATTATCATCATGATGAACATGATCATGATCATGATGAACATGATCATGATGATCGTGATGATGGTTGTGACGACGGTGGTGATGGTATCGCTTGTTATTATACATATCTGGAGAGATACTCTCTTTTGATCATGGAATGGCATTCTGTGTAACATAATCAACGACACTTACGACATCGTCAAACACAATATAAAACAGAACACAATGACCACGAAGTCCAAAACCCCATTTTCAGCCTCTGCGCTTAGCAACAGAGCGCCATGACCATTTCTACATATTTGACCACTAGGAGATGTTATTTGCCCTTTGTTTCAATCGTGGCCAAGCCAATCTGTTCATAAACTGCTGATGAGAATCATTTCCCTCAGGAGACAGCAGAGCCAGAGTGAGTTTGACGGACACCAGCGGCCACGGGGGCATTAAAGTAAACACAATGAAATTCTGTTCCTCCGACTTTCCTCTTCCCAGTCATACCCCTTCTCTCTCTCTCTCTCTCTCTCTCTCTCTCTCTCTCTCTCTCTCCCCCTCCCTCCCCCTCTCTCTCTCTGTGCGACCAGAGCCCCTAAATGTTGAAGGGGGTAGTAGACCTCCCTGTGTTGCACGTCTTGTGGCTGTTGGGGTTTGCTGTAACGGCGCGTCACAGGATGACGCAGCTGCACTCGTCACGCCTCATTGTCGTTGCCTAGGAGACGTCCCCACAGCTGTGAATTTATTGGCCGTGGTATTGGTGTTATGATCGATGATGTCTGGACTGTTTTTGTTAAACTGTTTGGAACTTGGAGGGGGTATTCCATTCTTCATCCAGTATCACTATTCCCACTTCCACTTCCACCCACACCCTCTCTCATCCACTCATTCATCTCTCTCTCTCTCTCTCTCTCTCTCTCTCTCTCTCTCTCTCTCCTCTCTCTCTCTCTCTCTCTCTCTCTCAATACAGACAATCATACAATAACAATGTGATTAGTCAACAGATTGATCCGGGCTAGATTCCACCAAAGGCGAAGTAACCAGTGACGTTGAGTCAAAGAAAAGGCTGGCACCAAACTAATTGGTTCTCTGATGTGTCCAACCCAGGGTAAATGTCAAAGATGAATCCACTTAAGCAGAACGCTTTCCATCAATTTACAAAGTAGTTTCATTGCTAAAAACTGCCATTCTTGGAGCGAAGAAAAGCAGAATTATCTTCCCTTGTTGTTTCATTACTAATAGATGGGAGTGGAGCTAAAGAATTAAAGGACCGATTACTCTCTCTCTCTCTTTCTGTGTGTGTGTGTGTGTGTGTGTGTGTGTGGTGGTGTGCGTGCGTGCGTGCGTGCGTGCGTGCGTGCGTGGTGGTGTGTGTGGTGTGTGTGTGTGTGTGTGTGTGTTTGTTTCTATATGTTTGTGCAGCAGAGGTAGTGAGAAAGAAAAAAAAAAGGCAGACCAGACAGAAAAACTGATTTTCTCTTAACTTTTCTCCCATGTTCAATAGTTCGTGTCTATAAATCAGAACTAGCAAAGCACGCAGAATTTCAAAGTATACGTCCATTAGAGCGGTTTTCGTCTTCGGTTCTTACTGTGGTGCAGCAGAGAGTAAGGATGAAGAGAAACAAGTTTACGTGGCTGTCAAAAAAAAGGGAAGAAGAGGGCAAAGGAGATGGTGTACGAGCATGAGTTTTGTATTACAAAACTCATCTACATGCAAACATCAATTGCCAAAGGTTTTGCCAAAGGAACTTGTATTCAGAGTGTACTGGAACGTTCCATGATCACTGATTCTGTATTTGCTAGTTGCTCAATGTCCAATATTTTTCATTCAACCAATTCATATTTTTTGTTTCGTTAGTCAGTCATATAACCTGTCCTTGTTTTCTTCTGTCATTATTTATACCTATGCGTATCTGTCACAAGGTGTGCATGTCTTTTTGATCTAAATGTACATCTCTCTCTCTCTCTCTCTCTCTCTCTCTCTCTCTCTCTCTCTCTCTCTCTCTCTCTCTCTCTCTCTCTCTCTCGGACGCGCGCGCGCGAGTACGCGCTTTAACTTGTTCATGCATTAACAGTTTTTTTTTCTCCTCTAACGATGTATTTTTCTCGGCTTTTAAGGCATGCTCGTTTTCTTGTGATGATGTTCCTGCGTTGTGTTAAGTCAATATAATGCACACATTCATCATTTTTGTTATTATACTTTTGTTGAATTTCTTAACATTTCGGGTGAATTGTAACAAACCATTAAGCACACTTTTAACCTTCATTTTGGGTATGAAGATTGAGAATATCGTTCCTCGCTTATTTATGGGCATGCTCGTTTTCTTGTGATGATGTTCCTGCGTTAAGTTAATATAATGCAAAAATTCACCATTTTTGTGTTTATACTTTTGTTGAATTTCCTAACATTTCGGGTGAATTGTAACAAACCAATAAGCACATTTCTAACCTTCATTTTGGGCATGGAAATTGAAAATATCGTTCGTCGCTTTTATTTGTGCTTTTTTCTGTAACTTGATGATGAGGTTGGAGATCTGAAACAGTGGAAGAATTGAACTGCACTCTAAATGTATTTTCCTGAGGCTACAGACGTTCTTGCAAAGGAGGATCAGCATATGAACAATACAGGCCAACCCCATGCAACACCTCAGGACCACCATCAAGGATATGCAACACAGGTGATGTTTACAACAATATTTTGCGTTACACACAGAATGACCCATACCACCTTGCTGACAATGATCCAGCAAGTACAAACTTCAGGCTGTGGACAGGTCACAAATTCCACATCAGTCAGGCAGACCAGCGCCTCTGTCAGTCTGACAGCGTGACAACGGAACATCTGCTGCAGTCATGCCCACAAGACAAAATCTTCAGACATCGGGTCTGGACAGTGGAGACATCGGTGGTGATGAAGCTCTCCAGCAGTCTGGGGGACCTGTGGTGCTCTGTAACCTTTACGTCAGAGGCTGCGCCCATCTGACAGTGTTCGAGAAGAGGAAGAAGAAGAAGAAGAAGAAGAAGAAGAAGAAGAAGAAGAAGAAGAAAGAAGAAGAAGAATGAATGAATTGAATGAATCTTTAATGGGTTGAGAATTAGGCTCATTGAAGGCCTTTTTACAATTCTGCCCAACAACAACTACAATTTAAAAAAGTAAGGTAACATCGAATTACAAAATAACATCAATATAACGATTTCATGCTTAAAATCTCTCTCTCTCTCTCTCTCTCTCTCTCTCTCTCTCTCTCTCTCTCTCTGTCCTCCACGCCCCCTCTCTCTCTCTCTCCCTCTCTCTCTCTCTTCTCTCTCTCTCTCTCTCTCCTCCCACACACACACACACACACACACACACACACACACACACATCTCAATCAACTGCATCGTTTATCAGCAGTACACTTTTTTTTTGTCTCCGGTATAGTCAGGCTAATCTCTACGCATAGGTCAGTCATGAGTATCAAAAAGAAGTAACTTTACTTCATTTTTGAAAGCTGATAATTGGGAAATATTCCTGTGTTTTGCTGGAAGTGTGTTCCATTCTTTACAGCCACAGAAGGAGAAACTTGTTTTGAATAAATCTAAATTAGCTAGAAGAAGAAGAAGAAGAATGTGGAGCTACAAGTGTGGTTTGTTATTGGGATTTATGTGACACTAGTCACACTGCCAGTTTGTAAGAAGAGCAGCATCACCGTTTTATGTGTGTGTGTGTGTGTGTGTGTGTGTGTGTGTGTGTGTGTGTGTGTGTGTGTGTGTGTGTGTGTGAGAGAGAGAGAGAGAGAGAGAGAATGTGTGTGTGTGTGTGTGTGTGTGTGTGTGTGTGTGTGTGTGTGTTGTTCTCTCTCTCTCTCTCTCTCTCTCTCTCTCTCTCTCTCTCTCTCTCTCTCTCTCTCTCTCTTTTGCACATATGACTTTTTAACAACTATAGATATCTCACTGACTTCTTTCTTTCTTTTCTTTCTCTGTCTCTTTGTTTGTTTCTTTCTTTCTTTCTTTCTTTCTTCTTTTTGTCCTCTGACTCCGTGAAGAGTTACTGGGGCGTGGTAGTAAAGAGCTGTTTACCAGGAATCTCCAGCTCTGCTGGTTATGACCCAAGGCCTGCATCTCAGCAAATGGCTTCCCTGTCCATTCCGAAACCATCCCAGTTCATCTTTTTTTCTTTCTTTCTTTTCTTTTCTCTTTCTTTTTTTTCTGTCGTCCACCTTCCCCGTTCGCTTCTCAGCCCCCTCCTGGCCAAACTCAAAGACACAAACAACCTTTCTCCCTACGCAGACACATAAAGGAGACTGGGAAACGAAACATTCTGGTAGCAACACTGCTCACCCACTCACCCCCCCCCCTCCCCCTTCCCACCCCTGCCTGGTCCCCTCTCCTCATCCACCTTCAAAGGAACCTACCGAGTTTATGGTTAAAGGTAGGAACAAATGAGTGGTGGGCTGTGTTGTGTTGTGTGTGACAATAATGAACGGTCTTCCCGCGATCACAACCTCCGGGGGTGGAGGAAACAGATCTTCGCCTTCGGTGACGTCTTGGTCGGCTTGCTGCCCTGCCTGCCACCCGTCTGACTTGTTGTGACGTGTTGTGATGACGTGTGATAAGATGACGTGTAGCTGTTGTGGGAAAGCGTCATACTCATTAGCAAGATTGCGTGTTGTTGCTAAGGCGACGAGAAGACTGGTGTGAAGTTATCGGGCTTGAATTTGTTGATTTTTATTGTCTTTTTGTTGTTGGTGTTGTTGTTGTTGTTTAAAAACATATAGAAAAAGGGAAAATGCCGGACTCTTTCGAACATCACGGAGTAATTACATTCATTCCTCCGTTTCCCGCCCCCTTTCACTCCTAGTGTCATTCATTCCCTCACCTCTCCTCCTCCTCCCATCCATCCCCCGTAACATCCCCCACACCCCAATCTTTTCATCCTAAGCACCTCTCTCTCTCTCTCTCTCTCTCTCTCTCTCTCTCTCTCTCTCTCTCTCTCTCTCTCTCTCTCCATCAAAAAGAGGTCAACTCCGGACACACAACCTTTTGATAACTTTGTGAATAATAGTGTAATTAGACAGCAACAGACTCCAACGAAAGGGACGTAACTTGTGAACAGTAAATAAAGAAGAGGTTGATACCAAACTAATAGTCTTTCTTTTGTGTCCTACTTCGTCTGTGTGTTAGAAAATGTGAGATGTAAAGCCAATTCATCAAAGCGCTTCTCAAAAACAAAAAAAAAAAAGAAAAAAAAGTAGCTTTCTTGTTAAGACTTAAAATAAAACGGAGACAGAGTAGTTATTACTCTTGCCTGAATTCCTATTCCTTGTAAGTGGGAGTGAAGTACAAGATTGTAAAATTGTTTACTCTCTCTCTCTCTCTCTCTCTCTCTCTCTCTCTCTCTCTCTTCTCTCTCCTCTCTCTCTCTCTCATACGACATTGCGCCCGAAGAATATGCAGGCTGGGCTAAAGCCAACATTGTAGAAATTATGAAAACAATGTAGAGTTTGGGAACAATGGATAGAAGTCTTTTTTGTATAACTTTTCGATGCACAAGTGAAACCTATGCTTTTATATGCAGCAGAAGTCTGGCGACAGACTCATCTACATGTAATTGAATTACCTCACTTGTTTGCATGCAAACGCTTTTTATGTACGCCACACACCCCAAATGCAATGGTATACGGTGAGCTAGGGGGGTATCCTTTTTATGTAGATGGTGCAATAAAATCATTGCGCTACTGCTTTCAATTGCAAAGGCTGTCACTCGCTAGACTACCAAAACAAGCATATGAAATGGAAAAAAATCAAAATTATTTCAATGTACAAGAAACTGGAGTGTACAAACAAGCTGGGTATCTTCGATAAAATATTATTCAGATACTTTTGGCTTTTCTTTTGTTTGATTAAATCGTGGAGTGAATTACGAGAAAGTGTTTTTACGTGAACTTAAACAACGCATTATTGACCGTTATACACAAAATTGGGATAGTAAAATATCTAACAGTGACATAATCATATTCAACATATCGTTCCTTCAAGTCCTTATGGCAGCCTGATAAATATTTAACTGCTATTACAAGTCCTAAATTTCGCAAAGTGTTCGTGAGATTTCGACTTGGTATTGGTGATTTGACTGTCCATCAAAGATATACACTAACTTAAAAAAAACAACAACAACAAAAAAAACCCTGTCCATTCTGTCATCAAATCGAGGACGGAATACATTTTTTGATTGTTTGTCCAACCTATAAAGATTTAAGAGACAAATACATTTTGCCTCATGCTAGAAATGTTGATCAAGTGTCATTGCTTCTTTTGCTGCAAAATGAAAAGAGAATTGTAACTCGCTCTGTAGCTATGTTCATTTTTAAAGCACTAAAAGGAAGAGATGAACTGTTATCAGTTAGTAACAAATGCCAGAGTAACTTCAGGAAGAACATATTGTTATGCAAATATTTCCTTTCATAATTTTCAGTATATGCGCCGAGCGCGTGAGTGTTCTACTTTTGTTATTGACCTCACTGCAGATAGGTCTGTGGCCTTTGCAATTAAAATATTTGAGTTGAGTTGAGTTGAGCTGAATTGAGTTGAGTCTCCTCTCTCTCTCTCTCTCTCTCTCTCTCTCTCTCTCTCTCTCTCTCTCTCTCTCTCTCTCTCAATCATTTTAGACTGAATATCGTGGAACATATTGGATAACATAAAAAGTGCAGTCACAAACACATACCCAATGTCATTTTACTGTTAGCAAGAAACTGTGATGGCTTCCCCAACACGCATCTCCCTCACCCAGGAACAAATTGAAGAAGCAGATGCGTCCCACTGATAGCTTCATCAGCCCCTCCCGAGCACTCCTGAAGGGACACTGATGAGGTCATTGTGTGGGAAGGGTCTGGGAGGTGGGGGATGAAGCCACGGAAGGGGTTGTGCGGTAATGATGAACCGCTGGCTGCTATCTGATCCTGGAATGATGGAGGTGACAGACCCTCCCCTTGGAGGACGCCTTTGGTGGCCTGCCGCTGTCGTCCCTCTGCTACTGACTGACCGCTGTGACGTGTTGTGTTGACGCGTGATAGGGTGAGGTCATTGCAATTGTCATGCCCTGTGAAGTTGGTTGCTTTTGTTGTAGTCGGGGACACGGTCTGACTGTTGTGAAGTTACTGTCAATGGTATTGGTTTTATGATTGATAGGGCTGGCATTCTGCTTTATCAACACACACACACACACGCGCGCGCGCGCACACACACACACACACACACACACACACACACACACACACACACACACACACACACACACACACACACACACACACACACACACACACACACACACACCTATCGGGTTTGGAAGGCCTTTTCCATTCACTTTCTCAATTTCATTCCGCCTCCCGTCTTCCCCCTTCGCCACTTCTTCCATCCTCTCATCTATCCTTTTTCACTCTCTCAGTCTCTCCCTCACAGCCCTCCCTTCTTTCAATAATTATACACTCAGTTCTGTCTTACTTTGTAAATCTCTCTCTCTCTCTCTCTCTCTCTCTCTCTCTCTCTCTCTCTCTCTCTCTCTCTCTCTCTCTCTCTCTCTCAATCATTTTAGACTGAACATCGCGGAACGTATTGGGTAGCATACCATTCGCAGTCACAAACACATTCTCACTCTCATTCAATCCGTAACATTGTCAATAAACTGTGATAGCTTCCCCCAACACACACCCCTCACCCAGGAACAAATTGAAGGAACAGATGCATCTCCCTGATAGCTTCATCAGCCCTCCCCCCCCTCCCCACCCCACCCCTACCCCAGTCCTCCTGAAGGGAAACTGATGAGGTCATTGTGTGGGAAAGGTCTGGAAGGTGTGTGTGTGGGGGGAGGGGGGGGGGGGAGAAGCGACGGAACGGGCTGTGCAATAATGATGAACCGCTTGCTGCTATCAGATCCTGGAATGATGGAGGGGGCAGACCCTCCCCTTGGTGGATGCCTTTGTTGGCCTGCTGTTGTCCCTCTCACTCCTGTGACGTGCTGTGTTGACGCCTGATAGAGTGAGGTCAATGCATTCGTCATTCCCTGTGAAGTAGGTTGATTGTTGTAGTCTGGGACACGGTCGGACTGTTTTGAAGTTACTGTCAATGGTATTGGTTTTTATGATTGGTTGATGGAGCTGGCATTCTGCTGTCTTTGTTGTTGTTGTTGTAGTACTCTGGCTAAAAGACTCCAGGGATCATTCGAACAGCCAAAGCACTTGAACACTATGGTACAAATGCATCAGCTGGGGATGAGAACATTTACGTGTGTGACCGTTTTTGATTAGCCCGCCACATGGGCAGCCACGCTCCGACTTCGAGGGATTTTAGAGACTGATAATGTTATGCTAGGAGCTTGTCACGACTGAAGACAATCCCCGCATAACTATGCAGAGCATAACAACATTTTGATGTAGCCTTGGTGTTCTAGCCTATGTCAATTGGTCTGACACAGCCTTAAGCCAAGGCGTTGCTGTCTTTAAAGCTCTGTCGAGTTTGTAAGGCCTGTTCCATGTCCTTTTCCCATTTCCTTCCGCCTCAGGTCCAGCCCCTTCCCCACGCCTTCCGTCCTCTCATCTGCTCTTTTTCACTCTCACAATCTCCGCTTCACACCCCCTCCCCTCATATATACACAGGTTTTTGTCTCGATCTGTAAATCTATGTCTCTGTCTGTCAGTCTGTCAGTCTGTCTGTCTGTCTGTCTGTCTGTCTGTCTGCCTGTCAGTCTGCCTGTCAGTCTGCCTGTTTGTCTGTCTGTCTGTTAGTCTGTCTCGCTCTTTCTGCTCGTCTATCCTTCCAGCTTAGCCAAACAAACACTGAACTGTCCCTCTCATCCATTGTCAGGGGTCATACCCTCTGACCCTTGAACTTGGGCCATCCACCCCCAGCCCACTCTGCCCTTCCCTTGTGCATTCTACTCCCTTAGCTAGTTTCATTCAGGTTGAATGTTCGTTCTTAGTTGCGGTTATATGGCGGACGGGAAAAAAAAAAAAAAAACCCGGGAGAGTGGGAGGAAAGGAGTTGGTCTCACATTACACTACACTGCACTACACTGCACTACACTACACTACACTACATTACACTGCACTACACTACACTACACTACACTACACTACACTACACTGCACTGCACTGCACTGCACTACACTACACTACACTACACTACACTACACTACACTACACTGCACTGCACTGCACTGCACTGCACTGCACTGCACTGCACTGCACTGCACTGCACTGCACTACACTACACTACACTGCACTACACTACGCTACGCTGCACTGCACTGCAGTGCACTACACTACACTGCACTGCACTGCACTGCACTGCACTGCACTGCACTCACTGCACTCACTGCACTGCACTGCACTGCACTGCACTCTCCACTCACTCCACTCCACTCCACTCCACTCCACTACACTCCACTACACTACACTACACTACACTACCACTCCACTACGCTACACGACAGTACGCGACGCTAAACTACGCTACGCTACGCTACACTACACTACACTACACTACACTACACTACACTACCTACACTACGATACGCTACAGTACACTTCACTACACTACGCTACACTACACTACACTACACTACACTACACTACACTACACTACACTACACTACACTGCACAGGGAGAGTCCGACCTGTAGTTGAGTACGGGACGTCAGCATGGGCATCAGCTGCAAAGTCTAACCTCAACCACCTCAATAAGATACAGAACCAAGCTCAGCGTGTCATAATTGGCGCCATGAGATCCACCCCAATCCTGAAGATGGAAGAGACCACTGGGCTACAGTCATTGGAGGACAGAAGGGACACAAAGATCCTCATCCAAGCAGCAAAATTCAAACGCCTTGAAAACCATCCAATGAACAACAGAATGAGCAGACCCACCAAGAGCCGGTTGAAAAGAGGCAGCTTCATCTGCCAGTCAAGACGCCTTGAAAGACAAAGCCCAGTCTTGATGGAACACGAAGCAAAGCCTATCCCGGCAAATGTCACCCACCCATCTTGGAAGAGGCAGGTGTTCCCAACAGTCGTCACCAGCATTCCCGGAGTGGAGAAGAGAGGAATACAGTCAGACACCCAAAGGAAGGCCCTGGCCATGGAGTACATCTGCAACCAATATCCCCAGGAAGACTGGACCCATGTCTTCACAGATGGCTCCGCCACAGAGGCAACGAGGGATGGTGGAGCTGGAATCTTCCTTCGATACAAAGACGGAGATGAAGAAATTGCAATTCCAACAGGAAAATACTCCACCAACTTCCGAGCTGAGCGAGAAGCCCTCTGTGAGGCAGCCACAACAGTCTTGCAGAACTCCAAAAGAACAACAGGGCAGGTGGTGGTCTTCTCTGAAGCTCTCTCCGTGCTCCAAGCCCTCAAGAACTCCCGCTGCAAAGAACAGAACCATATCACTTCAGCCCTTGTTGCCCTGAGTGCCAGAGTGGAGAAAGTGGTGATACAATGGGTACCAGCACACTGTGGCATCAGAGGCAACGAAAAAGCGGACATTCTGGCAAAAGATGGTGCACAGAAGGAGCAGGCCAACAACCTGGTGTCATACGATGAAATTAAGACAATCATCAAGGCACAACAAGGAATAAAATGGCGCCTCCTGCATCCCAAATACAACCCAGAAGACACATACCATTTGCTGGGACGACGGGAACAGGTCAAGATCTTCCGCCTGAGGACTGGACACAATCGCCTGCTCCACCACATGCACACAAAATTTGGCATTGGACAGAGTGGAGAGTGCCCTTGTAGTGAGGGACCAATGACAACTGACCACATCCTTCAAGTCTGTACGACGTATGCAGCATCCAGGAGAAAGTACTGGCCAACACCGACAGCAGTGGAAGCCAAGCTGTATGGCACCCTGGAGGAGCTGCGACGGACGGCAGCCTTCATCGAGGACACCGGGCTGCTCATCTAACGGGATGGCGAACGAGGAAGAAGAAGAAGAACTACACTGCACTACGCTACGCTACACTACACTACACTACACTACACTACGCTACAGCACACTTCACTGCACTACGCTACTCTACACTACACTACACTACGCTACACTACACTACACTACACTACACTACACTACACTGCACTACATTACACTACACTACACTACACTACACTACGCTACACTACGCTACGCTACACTACACTACACTACACTACACTACACTACGCTACATTACGCTACGTTACGCTACAACACACTTCACTACACTACGCTAGGCTACACTACACTACACTACAATACACTACACTTCTCTACACTACACTAAACTATAGTATACTACACTACAGTACACTACGTTACGCTACGCTACACTACACTACCAGACGACAATTAAACATGGTAGAAAAGTACTTTTTTTTTCTGTGCGTCGTAATTCAAATGCTCAGCAAGCCGCGAGGAATTCGGTGATTTATCCAAGCAAGATACCAAGCATCAATTATCTTTCGCCCGTTAACCCATTAATTATCCCACTTTCTGTATTATGCACCCTTGTCCACGCCCACCCACCTTCTCCTCCACCCCCCCCCCCCCACCCTTCCCCTTTATACCACTCCGCCGCCATCCCACCTTTCATCCTGTATGAATGTTTGTATGTATGTATGGCTGGATGTATGGCTGGATGGATGTATGTATGTATGTATGTATGTATGTATGTATGTATGTATGTATGTATGTGTGTATGTATTTATGTATGTTTGTATGCATGTATGTTTGTATGCACGCATTTATTTACTCACTTACTTGCTTTCTTATTTACTTTCAGTAGTAGTAGTAGTAGTAGTAGTAGTAGTAGTGGTAGTGGTGGTTTTTCCTTTCCTTTCTTTCCTTTCATTCTCTCTCTCTCTCTCTCTCTCTCTCTCTCTCTCTCTCTCTCTCTCTCTCTCTCGGGGGAGTTCACGGAACTTAAACGGAGTCGGACGTGTTGCGGTGTATGTCCTGTTTATGGTAAAATTACCCAATTTACCAGTTACGTACAGTTTTGAAATTTGTACAGAGTGCAGCTAACGCATCATGCCGGAGGTGGCTCTGAGTTTCAGAGCAAGATGTGGCTCCTTCGTGGCAGTCTACATCAATTTCATGTGTCGCCGTGCAAAAGAAAAGATAGCCATGCGATGTCGGACATTGAGAGTGACAAGTCGAGCGGGCGGTGTCATGGTGGGGTTGCTCCTCACTGTGATTTTCTTCAGCAACCTTTTAATGCAGTGTGGCGACGTCGAGGCAAACCCCGGACCTCCCAAGAGGGACACCAAGCAGACATGTCTGACCGGTTCTAGTGGTGGCCGGAGACTGAGTGTGGAGAGAGGCCAGAGAAGCCAGGGGGACAGTGCACAGTCGTCCTTGCAGCAGAGAGTTGATAGTGACACTGTTTTTGAACCTGCCTTGTCCATGCTGTCTTCCATGAGCAATAAGTTTGATAGCCTTCGAGAGGACCTGAGCGAAATTAAAGAATTCTTTGTCGGTCTGAAGGAGGAGGTCGAAACACTGAAAAGTGAGGTGGCGTCTCTTAGGCGGTCAAATGATGAGCTGGCAGAAAGAAACAAGAAACTTCAAGACAGTGTGCAAAATTTGGAGATGAAGACCAGTGAGTTAGAGGACCGTTCTAAGAGGAATAACATTATTGTGCACGGTATACCCAGACAGGCCAATGAGACTAGTGAAGATTGTGAACACTTGCTGAAAGACTTGATTTCCAACAAGTTAAAATTGAGCGACGACGTAAGTTTTGATAGAGTTCACCGACTGAGTGCAAAACCCAACTCGCCCATCGTTGCTCGATGCACATTCTACAAGGAAAGAGTGAACATTTTGAAAGCGAAAAGAAATCTCCGAGGAAGCAATGTGTTCATCGGCGAGGACTTTTCTCCGCGGGTCAGAACGATCAGGAAGAAGCTGTCTCCTCACCTTAAGGCGGCCAAGGACCAGCAGAAACGGGCAACGATGATCTATGACCACCTGCTGATAGACGGAAAGAAGTTCGTCCTTAACGAGCAGGAGACCGGCATCATCGAGCTCACCTAGAGGTGTGGCCGCCCCTGGATCAAGAACCGACGCCTTTCTGCCCATAGACTCAATGTAAGAAAGGTAGACAAAAAAAGACAGTCACCGGTGTCAGCGAGTGTGACAAGACAGCGTAGCTTCTGGGCACGTGGAAGTGATGAGACAATTCATGCCACTACAGCGAATGCACTGCCACGCGCGGCGCGTGCGGACATGTTAACCATGGACAGTGTTACGTGTGCGTGTGTGACCACGAGTGACGTGCGGTTTTCGGGAAATAGTTATGGGCAGACAAATACCGAAGATGAATTTGATAATAAATCGGAAAATTCAGTGACGGATGATAACAAACATAGAGAATATAAGTTTCTCCACTGGAACGTCAGCGGTTTAATGTCTAAGCTTTCAGATTCTGTTTTTGTACAATATGTATCTTCGTTTGATTTTATTTGTTTGGTAGAAACTTTCGTGGAAGATTTTATCAATACAGTGTTCACTGAGCACACGGCCTTCATTCAGCCTGCCGTCAAATTGTCACACAAGGGAAGGTGTTCAGGGGGGTAATATGTTTGATTAAAAATAGCCTTGTTGCAAATGTGAAGCGACTCGATGTGGGTAACGGGAATTTTTTACTGTTTGTGCTTGACAAAACATTATTTAATTTTTCAAAAAATGTTCTGTATATTTGTGCATACGTTCCTCCAGAACACTCACCATACTATGCCGCATTTGATGTTGAAAATGGAATTAGCCAGTTAGAAGATTGTTTAATTGATCATTTTATATCTATAGAAGAGTTGTCCTTACTGATGAGTGGTGACTTTAATGCCAGAACAGCGAATATTATCCCTGAGTACAGTGATGAAGTTACGATGTACTCTTATTTTAAGAACAGTGATAGAGTGACTGTCAATAGACGTTCGGAGGACAGAGTATTGAATACCTATGGAAAATCTTTTTTGAACATGTGTAGTACTCTGGGTTTATTTATGTTAAACGGTGTATGTAATGGCGACCAGACCGGTCGTTTCACATACATTTCTGATTCAGGTCATAGCGTAAATGATTACTTTGTATCTTCGTGTGATTTGTTTGACTATATAACTAAGCATTGTAGTATGTTTGTCACAGATAAAATTGAATCCGACCATATGCCTTTGGAATTCTGTATGAACATGTCCGATGTTGGATTAGGTGTAGTTGAAAGTTTTGATGAAAAGGAATATGTAGAAAAATTTGTGTGGAATGATGATCATGCTGAACATTTTTGTGACATGATGAACTCCGAGCACATTCGTGAAAAGCTTTTATCAGCAATAATGTCTATTGATGTTAATGTAAACAATGCGTTGCACATGTTCAATGATATTGTGAAAGATGTTGCAGACTGTATGAAACGGCGTATTTGTGTTAACAGTTCAAACAGACAGAATGTCTGGTACGATACAGAATGCAAGGCAGAGAAATTAAAGACGCGCAGACTTTTAAGAATATTTAGGAAAACGTCTGATAAAGAAGATGGGGTAGCTTTTTGTAAAGCGAGGAGAGAATATAAAAATTTATTGCTTAGAAAGCAGAAGTTGCATAATGATTTTCAGTTTATGAAAATACTTAATTCTGTGAATAATCAAGAAGAGTTTTGGAAATCACTGCGCTCAGTATACAAAAAGAAATCACAGCCTCGAAATAATATTACTATTGAGGAATGGCACCAACATTTTAAATTAGTGTTAGAGAAAGATGACCCGCCTCAAGCAGTTCAGAATGTTGCAGATGACGTGTACATTAATTACATGGACCAACCTATCACAAAGGAAGAAATTTTATTAGCAATCAGGAAGTTGAAAAATCGAAAAGCTCCTGGGCCCGATGGCTTGATAGGGGAATTCTTTAAGAATTTGGGGGGATGTGCTGTTGACTTTTTAGTGAAATTGTTCAATGCGCTGTTTGACAAAGGAATGTATCCAGAGGGCTGGTCAGAGTTTATGATTATGCCTTTATATAAAAAAGGTGAAGTCAACAATACTAACAATTATAGGGGAATTTCCTTATGTAATATATCAAGTAAACTTTATAGTTCAGTTATAAACAGTAGACTTTCAAATTGGGCTGAAATGAATAACATCACCGGTGAACATCAAGCTGGGTTTAAAAAAGGTTATTCAACGACTGATCATATGTTTACTCTTTTGGCAGCTGTACAAAAGCAGTTCGCAAATAATCGAAAATTGTACGTAGCTTTTATAGATTTTGAAAAAGCTTTTGATTCGATTTCGAGAAAACTTTTATGGCCAATACTTAGAAATAGCGGAATAAAAGGAAAACTTTACCGTTGTATAGAAAGTATGTATCAGGATGTCAAAGCTAGAATCAAATGTGGTGCTAGAGTTAGTGATCTAATAAAATGTACAAGAGGAGTAAAACAGGGCGATGTGTGTAGTCCCGTTTTGTTTTCATTTTTTATTAATGATTTGGCTCAACAAATTAATGAAAATGGTAAACATGGAGTAACATTTGATTTAGTAGAAATATTTATTATGCTTTTTGCAGATGATATTGTGTTATTGTCTGAAACTCCGATTGGTCTACAAAATCAGTTAAATCAGTTATATGCGGCAGCGGAGAGACTGGAGCTAAAAGTGAACATGGAAAAATCTAACATCATAGTTTTTCGCAAAGGTGGGTATCTAGCGGCACGTGAAACATGGTTATATGGAAGAAGTCAGATGTCTGTGGTGAATGCATATAAATATTTGGGATTATATTTTTCAACTAAGCTAAGTTTTAGGTTTACTTGCCAAGATTTGGTCAGTCGAGCGAAAAAATCTGTTGTTTCCATTTTGTCCTTAATGTATAAGTTTAAAAACCACTCCCCA
>CM065720.1:14981473-14983973 GCA_033310375.1 Conus canariensis
AGAGAGAGAGAGAGAGAGAGAGAGAGAGAGAGAGAGAGAGAGAGAACAAACGAACGAACGAACGAACGATCGAAATTTTATTTTTATTTTCCAGCGTAATTGCACATGCTTTTCTCCACACAGCCCTGCAGAGAGAGAGAGAGAGAAGAGAGGAGAGAGAGAGAGAGAGAGAGAGAGAGAGAGAGAGAGAGAGAAGAGAGATTGAGTGATGGGAACAGAGACAGATACAAAGACAGACAGAGACCGAAACAGAGATTAGTGAATAAACAAATCGTGTCCATCGCATCTAAAAACAGAACCATGATCTGACACCTTCATGAACTGCCTTGTCCCTCTCTCTGGAAAGGAGCTGAAACGCCGACATCCAAACCAAATTTTCTTGAAAACAAAACAAAGTAAAAGAAAGAATGAAAGAAAGAAAGAAAAAAAGAAAGAACATAATATGCCGGTGTGTGATTCGAACTCCCGACCAGCGATCCCACTTCTTGGGCGAGCACCTTGAGCACCGCGCCACCACCGTGACACCGGCGCGTGGCAGTGACGTATTAATCTTGCAAGAAGGTGTGAGGACGTCAGCGCTGACCTCTTTCCGGCTTCCTCGGCTAATTGCGCTTTCACACTGTCCGACCGAGTCGTGACAGCTCTGCAGCAAGCGAGAAACGAACGCGCAATGATTGAGCGCCCCTGCCGACCGCAGTGTAAAACAGCCCCTGTTGTCTGTCTCTCCTCTGTCCTTAAGGGTTACAGGGCCCATCATCCGTGCTGTCAACCCTCCCAGCCCACCCCCAACCTCACCCAACCCGCATATCCCATGTCATCCTCTGTCTGCCTGTCTGTCTGTCACTGTCTGTCTATCTGTCTGTCTGTCTGTTTGTCGGTCGGTCGGTCGGTCGATCTGTCTGTTTGTCTCATGCTCTGTCTCTGTTTGTCTCTTTGTCTGTCTGTCTGTCTGTCTGTCTGTCTCTCTCTCTCTCTTTCTCTCTCTCTCTCTCTCTCTCTCTCTCTCTCTCTCTCTCTTTTCAAACATTGAGATGGTAAAGTAACATTGCTACTGTTTGTGACGATGTCATGCTAATATTTGTGCACATTCTGTGACTTGAAATTGTCATAAAAAGGTAGGATGAGGGAAGGAAGGACGGAAGGAAGGAACGAAGGAAGGAAGGAAGGGAGGGAGGAAGAAGAAGAAGAAGAAGAAGAAGAAGAAGAAGAAGAAGAAGAAGAAGAAGAGAAGCAACATGTTTTACACATTGCCTCTATCTCAATACATGAACAGCAGCGAAATATCCAAATTGCATTCAAATGCGCAAAGTGTGTGAGATGTCTGTCTGTCTGTCTGTCTGTCTGTCTCTGTCTGTCTGTCTGTCTGTCCGTCAGTCTGAATCTCTGTCTGTCTGTCCGTCCGTCCGTCTCTCTCTCTCTCTCTCTCTCTCTCTCTCTCTCTCTCTCTCCTCTCTCTCTCTCTCTTTGTCTCCATATTAAGCGTTTAACGTTGATGAATGCAAATACCCAATGGAAGAAACACATCAGGAATTAGTTCAGGGCAGAAGGGGACGTAGAAAGTGTTAGGAGAATTTTACCTTCACGCGAATGGTGCGTTCGTCATTCTGTCTAAATCGCTTTTCATAAAGTCATTGTTGTATTCGTTCTTTTCTTTGTACGCGCGCGTGCACACACACACACACACACACACACACACACACACACACACACACACACACACACACACACACACACTTGCAATCTTGCATCCAAAATTCGTTTTCTTCTGATGCCCACCGATCCCCGCCTTCCCACCTCTCCCCCCACTTTCTCCGGCATCTTCACACCCGATGAATCTAATTTTCTACCCTTACTGTCTGTTTACGTATTTCACTTCTCTCCTGCTTCAGTCACACACATGCACATACCCTTCCTCTCCACCCCCCCCCCCACACACACACACACAAACATCCCCACCTTTTTCCCTCTGCCCTGTCCATGACCCCCATCTTCCTCAGCCAGCTACCCCCCCCCCCCCCACACACACACACACCCATCTCCCCACCCCTCTCTGCCGCCTAAATCCAGCTTTCTTTCTTCCCTGCCTTTTCTCTCTTTTCTTCCTTTTTTTTTGTTGGCACTGGTGATTTCATTAATTGTCCCACCCTGCCCACACCCCCACCCCACCCCCACTCCCAGCAGTTCCACGCCGCCAGAATGAGTCGTCCGGAGCTGTGGGCACCCCTGCACTGTCTTGGTTCGTTCTGCTGCTGTGTGGACATGCTCCCAGCCTGCGGCTTTCTGGTGCCAGGATTGCCACGTGATGGGGGGCCATTTTCTGCCGGCAGTTATCCCCTCTTGGTTAGAGGTGCAGCAGTGTTTTGGGTTTACCTCCCCTGAGGCGGGGAGGGGGAGTCGGGGGGCGGGTATTTCTTTGATCACCCTGTGTCTTGCCGGGGAGCTGGAGAATCTGGGAGGACACAGGCCCGGGAAATTCAATGATTAGAAGACCCCCCACACA
>CM065720.1:14988973-14991038 GCA_033310375.1 Conus canariensis
CAGCAGCTTTTAGTTTATCAAAATGTATCGGGTATGGAAAGGAAAATATAATCTATTATACAGCTTGGCCTGTTTCTATAAACAATATTCTGGTTTACTACCCTGCTGAAAATCTGATCTACACAAGCACGCGCCCTGGCGCGCGCGCGCGCGCGAGTGTGTGTGTGTGTGTGTGTGTGTGTGTGTGTGTGTGTGTGTGTGTGTGTGTGTGTGTGTGTGTGTGTGTTTGTTTGTTTGTGGTGTGTGTGTGTGTGTGTGTGGTGTGTGTGTGTGTGTGTGTGGGTGCGTGCATGAGTGTGTGTGTGTGTGTGTGTGTCTTGTCTGTCTGTCTGTCTGTCTGTCTGTGTGTCTGTCTGTCTGTGTGTGTTCAGCTTGATTCATGCTGTCATCGTGTCCAATCATTATATCGTGGCTGAAATATATGTGCATGCACCCATGATCCAGCAGTTGATTTAGTTTATTATAGAGGAGGGGAAGGGTGGGTGGAGGAATTATTAGGAGCAAGTTTCTGGTTGTTTATCCCAACGTGCCACCCGCATAATTCAGGCGCTTTAGTCTTACGCTCCGCTTACAACGTATTGGCCAGCCGCTGGGGCGTTATAACTGTACCGACTGTCCACCCGGTCACGGTGACATTCCTTACCAATGTTGCGGCGCGCAACGTTACCCGCGGTGCAAAATGTCATCCCGGAGAGCACATACTGTTAGTTAGGCAGAATTATCTACCACTGCAGATATGAATGCTTATCTCCCCCTATTTCTTCAATCTAAGACGTAAGAGCAAGCTTTGTTTATAATTCAATATTTCTTGCGGTCATTGCAACACCAAGCTGTGCCTCTGTAAGTTGCTGGAATGGTGCTCGGTTACTTATCCTTGGATATTATTAGTTTATTGTAATTTCAGTCTCTTGCGGATTCATTCCAAGAAATGGCCCTCGAGCACTTGCGTCCTAAGAGTTATCTTTTTATGCTTTCTACTTTTCAAAAAGAAAATGTAGCTTGTTTTGCTGTTTCATGATTTTCTTTTGCTTCTTAGGTGGCACCTTTGGTAGGTTTTTTGAAAACTCAACAAACATACTATGGTATTACACACCAGCCTTTTTCTGGGATAGCATTCTTCTTAAAACCGAAAAGGCAGAGGAGTCAAATTAACACTTTCTGCAGTCACTGAGGAGAAACAATCAGGTTTCGAAATACCAGTATCTGACCAGGATTTATGATATGTTAGTGAGTTTTCTCCGCCTTGGAGACCATAAGCTTGCTGAAGATTTATTATGACAAGCTGTATTAATCCCCATTCACCACTCATAATCTACCACTGCAGATATGAATGCTTAACTCCTCCTATTTCTTCAATCTAAGACATAAGAGCAAGCTTTGTTTATATTTTTTATATTATAATATATATATTATATATATACATATATGTGTGTGTGTGTGTATAGAAATGAAAAGTGGTATTCTTACCTTCGGAGATAATCACGATCGAACAGGTTCCAACAAAACTGCCTGCGAGGGGCCAAGTAAAGGAATAGCCAATCATAGTCACTAACAAGCAGTAAGAAGTAAATAAAGAATAGTTAGTATGGACATGAACAAACATCTTATTTTATACTGGAAGAACTAAAACAAAAAATGCGATCGCCGGCTGAGAACGGGCACCCTACTTCCCCACCCTCACTCCTGTACAGTACATCAAGACCGACGTTTGCCTGAAAATCACCCCACACACACACCGTGAATAATGTAGACACGTGCCAATTTTGGGTAAGTTTGGGCACGTGCTTATATACCTACTCCATGGAGTACCTCTTACCCCATGCCCCCAATCACTCACTGGGCAGTGGTCGGAAACAGGGTGGCGGAACAATTCTGGCTCCGGGCCTGAAACACCACCCCCCCTCCTCCACCCTCTTCCCCGAAAAGTCAGGAGCAAAAAGTTCTTTTATTAAAATTACTTCTGATTTGTTTGCTTCGGACGACAAAATCTAGAGGAGAGGAATGATTTGGGAAGAAAGGTAGAGAAGGGACAGGGCGGACTGAATCTTCTACTTGGGAGTGATTT
>CM065720.1:15011138-15033638 GCA_033310375.1 Conus canariensis
GAGAGAGAGAGAGAGAGAGAGAAGACAGACAGACAGACAGACAGACGGACAGGCAGGCAGACAGGCAGACAGGCAGGCAGACAGGCAGGCAGGCAGACAGACAGACAGACAGACGAGCGTAGGACGGGGTGGGAAAAGGATTGATGGTAGCCATCTTTCAAGAAGTTGTCTTATAGAAAGCCTTAAATGGTTTTTTGTTATTATAATACAATGAAAAAAACAAAACAAACAAATCTTAACCGCTTTTGCATTGTTAGAGAAAGAGAGCAATGTTAGAAAATGGAACATCATTGTTTCTTAACGTCTTTTATTGCCTTTGTTTTGGTTTTAGGGGGATTCTGTTATCGTATCGTATTGATTGCCACTTTACAAAGCGTTGTTTTAATGGATGTGACTCCCTTGTACACGCTTTTCCACCAATGTATTAAGTTTAATATCATCATCAGTCTTACAAAATGATCCAGGTTTTTCTTGGCATCTTGCAAGAGCTTCCATGAAGATTACGTTAAACTTGGTTTTTCTCTTTTCTATCTTTGTTTTACTCTTTCCCCCCCATTGTTGTTGTTGTTGTTGTTCGTTTATTTCCTTTGCTCCTTTCTTCCGGAAAGCTTTTATAAAGATTACGTTATACCTTTTTTTTTCTCCTTTTCTTTTCTTTCCTTTCCGTCTTTGTTTCTCTCATTCCTTTTTTTTGTCTTGTTTTTCATTCTTTTTCTTCGTTCCTTTGTCTCCTTTACTCCTTTCTCTCACACTGTTCTTTCTTTTTCTTTCTTTCTTTCTTCCTTCCTTTCCTTCATTCTGTTCTTCCCTTTTTCTTTTCTTTAGTTGTTGCTTTCTTCCTGTTGTATATTTTTTTTGTCGCTGTTTTAAACCTGATGTTATCTCTTCCCTTTTTACCTTTCGGTCTGTCTGTCTATTTCTGTCTCTGTCTTCGTTTCTTTGTCTGTCTCTGTTTCTATCTGTCTCCCCATCTGTTTCTGTCTCTGTCTCTTTGCATCTCTCTGTGTGTCTCTCTCTCCCTCTGCCTGTCCGTCTGTCTGTCTGTCTGTCTATGTATCTGTCTGTCTGTCTGTCTGCCTGCCTGCCTGTCTGCCTGTCTGTCTGTCTGTCTGTCTGTCTGTCTGTCTGTCTCTCTCTCTCTCTCTCTCTCTCTCTCTCTCTCTCTCTCTCGCTCTCTCTCTCTCGTGAATTTTTTATCAGGTCTATGGCTTAGGAGAAACTAAGCAGACGGTTAACTTAAATCTCCGTACAAATAAATGAACCAAGTTTGCCAAGTGATCCAATCAGGATACAGACAACACGAAACCACGGCAGAACAGTCCAGAGACATAACCCAACGTCTGAACTGTGAAGATATAGGCCTATTGTTGATGAAAGAGGGGAACACTGCTTTGTTCTGAGTTCATGTGGAGATGTGAGCGCGCACATTGGACTTGGAACTTCATGATCTCGCCATAGACTTGCAGGCACATTCATTAACACTTGTGCTTTGGGCAGCGACAAACAACCAGCTTCTTTTTCAAGCTGCAACAACTGAAGTACATTACACTACAGTAACCCAAGTGCGATTCATGAGATAACATGTCCATAAAAGCTCACAACGTGGGTTGTCAAAGCCTTTAAACATAACCTCGACCCCCAGATACTGTTGAACGTACTCGTTGTGATGCGACATGAACAAGATCATAGCTACGATTTAGACCTGGGATGACACACCGTACATCTTGCAACACAGCCTTTTCTTCACCTTTTCTTTGAGGAAGTTGACTTTTTTCTTTGTTTCTTTGTTTCTTTGTTTGTTTGTCTGTTTGTTGCTTTGTTTCTGGAAAGGTTTACAGTGCACATCACCATAAAAAGGCGAGCGCGAGCGTGTGCGTGTGTGTGTGTGTGTGTGTGTGTGTGTGTGTGTGTGGTGTGTGTGTGTGTGTGTGTGTGTGTGCACGTGTGTGTGTGTGTGTGTGTGTGTGTGTGTGTGTGTGTGTGTGTGTGTGTGTGTGTATATATATGTGTGTGTGTGTGTGTGTGTGTGTGTGTGTGTGTGTGTGTGTGTGTGTGTGAATGAGCGAACTATCTGTTAGATCTGTGCCTTCGAAGTAACTCTCTCTCTCTCTCTCTCTCTCTCTCTCTCTCTCTCTCTCTCTCTCTCTCTCTCTCTATTTCATTTATTTCATTTTTATTTTTTATTTTCTCTCTCTCTCCTCTCTCTCTCACACACACACACACACACACACACACACACACACACACACACACACACACACACACACACACACACACATCCACAGAAACACAGAGTAAGGTTATCCTGTGGAAATGACTGAGGGACAGACCTATAACACTCACCTCCTATCACTAGGAAGCAAACTATGACGTCAGTGTTGTGGGGACAGGGGCGTGTGTGTGTATGTTTGTGTGTGTGTGTGTGTGTGTGGTGCGTGCGTGCGTGGCGTGCGTGTGTGTGTGTGTGTGTGTGTGTGTGTGTGTGTGTGTGTGTGTGTGTGTGTTTTGTGTCTGTGTGAGTGTGTATGGTGTGTGGGTGTGTGTGCGTGAATGAGCGAGTGTGTGTGTGTGTGTGTGTGTGTGTGTGTGTGTGTGTGTGTGTGTGTGTGTTTGAGTTTGTGTGTGTGTGTGTGTGTGTGTGTGCACGCGCGCGCGCGCGCGCGCGCGCGTGTGTGTGTGTGTGTGTGTGTGAGTTTGTGTGTGCGTGTGAGTGTGTGTGGTGTGTGTGTGTGTGTGTGTGTGTGTGTGTGTGTGTGTGTGTGTATATGTGTGTATGCGTGTGTGTGGCGTGCGTGCGGGCGTGTCTGCTTGTGTGTGTGTGTGTGTGTGTGTGTGTGTGTGTGTGTGTGTGTGTGTGTGTATGTGTGTGTGTGTGTGTGTGTGTTTGTGTGTTTGTTTGTGTGTGGGAGTGTATGTGTATGTGTCAGAGAGAGAGAGAGAGAGAGAGAGAGAGAGAGAGAGAGAGAGAGAGGAAGAGAGACAGACAGAGAGACAGACAGACAGACAGACATACAGACAGAGACAGACAGACAGACAGACATACAGACCAACATTCAGACGAATAGACAAGCAGAATAAAAGAAAAAGAGTGATAGTAGACATTTTTCCAAAATTCATCTGGTTGAAAGGTCTCCTGTAATATTTTGTAATAGGATGTGAAACATATCTTAAAACAATTTGAGCTTTTGCATCGTCAATTCAGACTACTAGTATTCCGTACGAAAGGAAATAAAAATGAAAAGGATGTCCTTTTCAGTTTCTCGGGTTGTTTTGTTTTGTTTGGGGGACTGGTATTTTAATGTGAGCCACTTTACGTTGCAAAGCTTGATTTCATGCACATGATTTTCTTGCTCACGTTTTCCCCTCACCCATGTATTAAATTTGATAGCACCAAGACTCTTACAATGTGACAAGGATTTTTCTTCACGTCTGGCAAGAGCTTTTAAGACAATTACATTATGCGCGTGCTTTGTTTTCTCCCCCTCCTCCCCCCCCCCTCCCCACACACACACCTTTTTTTTTCCTGTTTCTTTCATGTTTTCTTCTTTCTTTCTTTCTTTTTTTTTCATCTAACTTTCTTTCCTTTCCATTATTGTCTTTCTTTCTTTTCATCTTTTTTTGTATGTTCATCGCTGCATTTCTTCATAGTGTCGTCCATTGCATCTCTTGTGCTTCAATCGCTTTATCTCTGTCTGTTTGTCACATTGTCGATTTGTATTTATCTGTGCTTAAGTCTCTCTGTCTGTCTGTCTGTCGATCTGTCTGTCTGTCTGTCTGTCTGTCTGCATGTCTGTCTGTGTTACGCTGCTTCTCTAGGTCTCTGTCTCTCTGTGGCTGTCTCTGTCTCTCTGTTTTTGTTTGTCTCTTTCTCTGTCTGTCTGTAAGTCTTTCTGTCTGTCTGTCTGTCTCTCTCTCTCCGTGTCTCTCTCACCTTGTCTCTCTCTCTCTCTCTCTCTCTCTCTCTCTCTCTCTCTCTCCTCTCTCTTTCTCTCTTTCTCTCCTCTTCTCTGTCTCTCTCTCCATCTCTGTCTCTCTGTTTCTGTCTGTCTGTCTGTCTGTCTCTCTGTCTCTCTCTCTCTCTCCTCCCCCCCCCCCCTCTCTGTCTCTCTCTCTTTCTGTCTCTGTCTCTGTCTCTGTCTCTGTCTCTCTGTCTCTCTCTCTCTCTCTCTCTCTCTCTCTCTCTCTCTCTCTCTCTCTCTCTCCACTCTCCTGCTCTTTCTGTATAATTGTTATTTTCTTTGGGGTTTTCTTTTTTAGTCTATCTGCATTTGCATGTGGCGATGAGCGGCGCAATGTTGACAGTTCCCCCAAAAGAGCCAGGAGCCAGGCTGAACAGGCCAGGCGAAGTCGTACAGAATAAACTACATGACCACCCGGCAGAACCCATACCCTGTGCCTCCTTCTTGGACTATCTCAGATGAAACAGACCATCCTTTAGTAATCGTCAAACTTTGTCGGAAGTATGTGTCCGACACGCCTTCAAGCGATATTCCTGCTGTGTCGTGTATTGAGGAAGCAGACCACCCCATAATGCATTTCGTCATACTGCATGGTGTATTGATGAAACATACCATCCTGTAGTGTATTTCTTCCTATTGTATGGTGTGCTGTTGTCCGTCGAGACGACGAAGACCATCTAGTCATCCTGGGATCGGGGGTGAGTGCGTAGATGGCTGGTCAGGCCGATCTGCGCCCGGAAAGATCTATCACAGACGGACAGGGGATGGTGGGGCAGTTGGAGATCTGTTGACACTGGTCTTCCTGATCATCCTGCGCTGCTCAGCTGCAGCAGTTCTGCTGCTTTCACAGGTCTCTGCACCTTTGCGGACAACTGATCGCCACCCGTCTCTGTCCTGGGCAGTATGCTCCCATGTTGTGTGGCTGATGTTGAAGGCCTTCAGGGGGGATTGTATGGTGTATTTATGGAAAAAAAAGACCCTTCGATAATATATTTTTGATACTGTATGGTGTATGGATAAAATAGGCCGTCTTCTATTGCGTTTTTTCATACTGTATTAAGTTTTGATGAAACGGGCCGTCCAGTAGTGTATTTGTGTAAACTGTATAGTGCATTGATAAACGAAACCATCCTATATTTCATAACACTGTATAATGTATCAATGAAGGAGACCATCCTGTAATGTATTTCTCCATACTGTATGGTGTACTGATGAAGCAGACCATCCCATAGTATATTTCTTCATACTACATTGTGTATTGATGAAACAGACCACCTGATAGTGTATTTCTTCATACTACATTGTGTATTGATGAAACAGACCACCTTATAGTGTATTTCTTCATGCTGCATAGTGAAGTAATGAAAGAGATCATCCTATAGTGTATTTTCTTGTGGATGAAGCAGAACACCTTGCATCTGGACCTCATAAAGAGAAAAAAAAACTTACTGAGAGAGAGAGAGAGAGAGAGAGAGAGAGAGGAGAGAGAGAGAGAGAGAGAGAGAGAGAGAGAGAGAGAGAGAGAGAGAGAGAATCGCTTGCCTGTGAACGTGAGATACGGATGCACAGAAAGACGCATCGATAGCACAGAATGATCAATGCGTTTGGGGATAGGGTGGAGTCAAATGTGAAACATTCATAAGATACACATGAAGCTAGATCTGTCTGTTGAATGACCTTTCCATTACTGGCATAGCAAATTGAACTTTGAGATATTCAAAGAAGGGGGTTCTCTGATTCGTAGCCTGAACAAACGGGACAGGAATAGCGCCATGGAAAAACAATGGAAACGATGGGACCTAATGAGGTTATGCAACGTGACGAAGAAGAAGGAGAAAGAAGAAGAAGAAGAAGAAGAAGAAGAAGAAGAAGAAGAAGAAGAAGAAGAAAAGAAGAAGAAGCAGCAGCAGCAGAAGAAGAAAAAGAACAAGAACAAGAACAAGAAGAACAACAAGAACAAGAGCAAGAAGGACAAGAAGAACAAGAAGAAGAGGAAGCAGAAGAAAGAGAGGAGAAGGAAAGAAAGAAAGAAAGAAAGAAAGAAAGAAAGAAAGAAGAAAGAAAGAAGAAGGAAATTAGAAAGAAAACTGGAAAGAAAGAGAGAAGAAAAATGGAAGTCTGAAATAAAAGGTTCACTCTGGAGACAGAGAAGCAGACACGAAATGTGTCATATTTGCTGGAGAGAGAAAAAAAAGAGAAAAGAAGAGAAAAGAAGGCAGCGGAGACTCCCCATGGAACCTGTCAATTAGTGGGATCATCTTTTGGTTCTTATTGCTTCCTGCTCCCCCAGCATAACGTATGGGGAGCGGCACAATGTAGACCTCTACATGCAGCCTGAACGTAGAAAAGGCAAACATTAGAAATGGTTGGAAAAATAAAGAACACAGAGCCTGATAAAGACACGAGGCAGTGAAAGAGAGATACGGAGATCCTTGAAGGAAAAATATGAAATGGGAGAAGAAAGAAAGAAAGAAAGAAAGAAAGAAAGAAAGGAAGGAAGGAAGAAAGAAAGAAAGAAAGAAAGAAAGAAAGAAAATAAGGAAACACTTTACTGGATGACGTTTTTGACTACACAGACTCGATCGTGCGGGTCGCCCAAGACCCACACATTTTATAGAGGATTTTCCTATTGCTTATCCCTATTCAGATCGCGTGGGTCTTGTAAGGCCCACACCTGATAAAGGGCTGTTCAGCAACTTATTCCTCATCCGATGGCGTGGGTCATGTGCGACCCATTAAAATGTATAGGTCCTGGGGGAACAGCGACTAATTACACTGAAAATTGATTGTGCCCATGCATGAAATTTCTGTGACCAAGGGCTATTAAGATCGTTGAGGAACTCCTACGATTTCGTGAGCATCGCTCTATCTGTTCATAAGATATGATGTTTTTGATGGAGTCACTGGGTCATGGAAGACCCAGGAAGCACGGTAAAGGCTAAAAGGATAGAATCAAAACAAGACAGAAAGACAGAAGGAAATACAAACTTTGAACAAACAAAAGAAAAAAAAAGCTCGCTGCGCCTTCTCTTTTCTGGCATTAAGTGCCGGCTTTTAAGTCAGTCCTTTTCGAACTAGGTGATAATCAAGGTTCTGTAGCGTCTACGTCAAGACCGTTCAGACTAGTTGACAGAAGGGGGTGCGTTTGATACATAGAAAACAAAACATGAACGAAACAGACTGAGTCAGAACAGTAGGTTGCACTGAAGTATGGCCACTAACTCTCACCAATTAAATACAGAGACCAAAAAATGTAACAACAACAGAATCATCGAATTTGTCACATTACAAATGAACCAAATACATTTCGATACATTATCACAAAGTCGAAGACGATCCAGAAGCAATACAATCTAACACAATGACAGAATAGTTAAAAACACTTTCAGGTAAAACACACGACAACGACTAGTGCTTATTGCCATACGTAGACCCACACTGACTACAGTGTGTGTGTGTGTGTGTGTGTGTGTGTGTGTGTGTGTGTGTGTGTGTGTGGTGCGTGCGTGCGTGCGTGCGTGCGTGCGTGCTGTGTGTGTGTGTGTGTGTGTGTGTGTGTGTGTGTGCGTGCCCCGCGCGCGCGCGCGCGTGTGTGTGTGTGTGTGTGTGTGCGGTCTACTGCTGATGAGAGGTTACGGAGACAGTTATCTTAAATCTCAGTACAAAAAAAAATACTCCCGAGTTTCCCAGGCGGGAAGCAGACAGCACGAAGTCTTGGCAGAACAGTCCAGAGACATATCACAGCGTTTGAACTGCGAATATATATAATCGGACAAAGAGGGGAACACAGCTTTGTTCTGACTTTCCGTGAAGGTGTGTGTCCATACCTTGTACAGAGGATTTGGAGCGTCATGATCACGCGATAAACTTACAGACACTTTAACACCTGTGTGAAGGCAGAGACAAAGTACCGGCTTCTTTACAAGCTATATCAAGTGCAGCACATTACAGTAACCTAGGGGAGATTGCTTTCTTCAAATAAAACATATGTAGGTCTTCAAAGCCTTAAAAGATAATCTTGGTCGTCAGATACTGTTGAATGTACTAGTCGTGATGCGACATGAACAAGATCATAGCTACATTTTATACCGGGGATGACACACTGTACGTCTTACAACGCACCCTTTGCTTGACCTTTCTTTAAGGAAGCTGATGTTTGTTTTGTGTGTGTGTGTGTGTGTGTGTGTGTGTGTCTGTGTGTGTGTGTGTGTGTGTGTGCGTGCGTGCGTGCGTGCGTGCGGTTCAGATTCAGATTCAGATTCAGATTCAGTCATTTATTGTCTTTGAAAACCGTAACAGGTTTTATATGACACAAACAATAGTAGTAGTATTAGTAATAATAATAATAAAAAAAATAAATAAATAAATAAATAAATAAATAATAAATAAATTGACTAACAACAAATAACGAAGCGTTAAATGTAAGAAACTGAATAGTTATAATACGATTTTTTTTTTTTAACTTTTAAACATCTTGTTCTTGCTTGTATTTGTTTCTGTCTATTAACAACTGCTGAACTGCTGACACTCATAAACATATTTTGCAACCTCGCTGATAACATTGTCATTCGATATTAAATTGGTGGGCAACGCATTTTGTATTTTGTACTTGTCTTCAACACGTTTTAAAAAGTGTTTTCTTAAATCGTTATATTTAATACAATTATCTAAGAAATGAATTTCATCCTCAACTATATTACACTTCATACATAATCTTCTTTCTCTTGGCGTTTTAGTATATCTGCCTTTTTCTATTTGTAGGTCGTGACAAGAGATTCTTAATTTACATAATGATTGTTTTTGGTGAAACGTTATGAAAGGATTTGCTAGGTATGGTTCCATTCTATAATCTCTAGTGATGCTATTGTAAAATTTAAGCTTTGATTCTGTTTGTGACTTTCTTTTCTTCCAAAATGATATGTATTCAGTTTTCAATTTAGTTTGCACTACATGGCACAATTTATTAATACTAAAAGTATGCTGGTTATTCCAAACATGTTCCAATCCAATTAGTTGAAGAATGTGTTTAACAAATTTAAACCAAGGTGTTTGGTAAGTTTCATTGTTTAACATGCTTGTGTATATGATTTTGATAAGAGTGTTGTCTTCAGAATCCAAAATATGGTACCAGAACTTTATAATCTGATGAATTATTGTTAAGCTAATTGGTGAACTTCCAAGCTCCCCGACAACAGCCAAGTTTGTAGCTTTTTTGTGGACACCTAAGACTTGCTTAAAAAACTTATGTTGAGTATGCTCATGAGGTAATCTATTCGAGAGGCACTCATTAAATATGTTTTCTAGAGTGAAATTTTCACTTAATTTTATGCAATAAGGTAACCATACATCTGCGCCGTACATTAATATTGGTGACACAAGACTATCAAATAATTTTAAAACAATTTGGAAATTGATATTTTCATTTCTAAACGTTCTTTTTAGGGTATATGTTGCTTTGTTGCCTTGCTTACTAAGATGTTCTGCTGCCATGTCAAGTTTTCCTGACTTATGAAAAATTATTCCCAGATATTTGTATTGTTCTGCTGTTTCAATGAATTTTGTACCACATTTAAAAAATAATCGAGTTTTGGGTTCTGTTTTAGAAAATATTATTACTTTAGTTTTTTCAATGTTAATTTGCAAGCCCCACTCTCTACAATATAAATGTAATTTATCTAATTTTATTTGTAAACCTTGCTTAGATGTTGCAACGAGTATAAGATCATCTGCGTATAACAAAGTAGATATACACGTATTACTTGAAGGATCTAATGTTGGTGAATCAACATGTGGAATCCAGGTTGTTAAATCGTCTATAAACATGTTGAATAATGTTGGACTTAACGAGTTTCCTTGCAAAATTCCTCTTCGTATACAAACTGAATGGCAACTTCCATTTTTTCCAGCAGAGTAGATTTGTGTATTTGTGTACATGTTTTTAACCAAATTAAAGCATTTACCGTTGATGCCAAATCTTTGTAATTTCATTAATAATCCTTTGTGAGAAATATTATCAAATGCTTTCTGAAAATCAACAAAACATGCATATAATCTTCCAGTACGCGATTTCAATGTGTGGTCTACTATACTCTTTAAAATAAAGATATTGTCCGTAGTTCTATGGCCCTTTCTAAAACCTGCTTGTTCCTTAGATAAAGAATTGTTTGATTCTAAGTACGTGTTTATTCTATTGTTTAGTATTTGACATAAGACATTACTTAATGAACAATTAAGTGTGATTCCTCTGTAATTGTTGGGGTTCGATTTGTCTCCTTTATGAATAGGAACTGAAATGCCTTTTTTCCATAAATCTGGATATTGGCCAGTTTGTAAGATTAAATTAAATATATTTTTCATTGTAGGTAATAGCTCTGAAATCCCTGCTTTTAGGAATTCATTTCTTATTCCATCTATTCCTGGTGATTTGTTCTTCTTTAATTTCTTAACAGTCTTTATAATTTCTGTATCGGAAATCTCATAATCTACATTAATATCATTCAAACCTGCTTTCATATCTTCCATATTTTGATTATCATTTGTGACAACATTTTCTTGGTTCTCTAGTTCAACTTCTTTTCCTATTAATTTTTCGAGATGCGTGATCCATTTTTTAACAGGCAGTGAGTGTGTCTGTTCTTGAGTCTCCATGGTTTGTAATTCTTTCAAGGTTTTCCAAACTGTATTTGGATTTTCAGACAAGTTTTTGTTTAATAAAGCTAATAACTTAGCTTTGAATATTTTCTTCTTTTTCTTTATCATTTTGTTGTATGCTTTCCTTGCAATGAAATATTTCTGGTGAAGTATTTTGTTAAATGGGTTTCTGTTTAAAGCGTTTAATAAAGATTTGGTTTCTCGACGGTGTGATTTGCATTCCTTGTCAAACCATTTTTTATTCTTTCTTTTCCTTTTCTTCCATGTTCTTGTTATTTTGTAGGTAATACTTTGTTTACCAGCATCATGTAGCATTTGTGTGAGTTCTTTAACTACATTATTGACAGTTTTGGAAGAATTGATAGGTTTTTTTTTATCGTCTAATGCGATATTATTGTTTATAGAATTCAAACGCATTTTCATTTCTGGAGATATCAGTACTCGTTGAAGTTTTATATCGGATTTCTCATCCCAAAAGAAAATAACATTTTCTCATCCCAAAAGAAAATAACATTTTCATCCTTGAGTGCGTGAGTGCGTGCGTGCGTGCGTGTTGTGTGTGTGTGTGTGTGTGTGTGTGTGTGTGTGTGTGTGTGTGTGTGTGTGTGTGTGTGTCTGTGTGTCTGTGTGTGTCTGTGTGTTTGACACGTGCGTGCGTGCATACGTGCGTGCGTGCGTGCGTGCGCGTGTGTGTGTATGTATGTATGTGTGTGTGTGTGTGTGTGTGTGTGTGTGTATGTGTGTGTGTGTGAGAGAGAGAGAGAGAGAGAGAGAGAGAGAGAGAGAGAGAGACAGGCAAACAGACAGAGACAGGCGCAGATAGAGAGAGAGAGAGAAACAGGGAGAGAGAGAGAGAGAGAGAGGGGGGGGGTAGGGGCGGGGGGGCGGGGCAGACAGACAGACAGACAGACAGACAAACAGTCAGACGAGTAGACAAACAGAAGAGAAGAAAGGAGTGATAGTAGACATCTTTCCAAAATTTATCTTGTTGAAAGATCTCCAGTAATTTTTGTAAATGAATGCGAAAAATATCCTGAAGCATTTGAGCTTTAGCATTGCCTGGTCAGAATACCAGTATTCCTTACAAAAGGAACACCAAGAACAAAAAGAAATGTCCCAATTCAGTTTCTCTGTTTGTTTTGTTTTGTTTTGGGGGGCTGTTATTTTAATGTGAGCCACTTTACTCCACAAAGCTTGATTTAATGCACATGATTTTCTTGCTCACGTTTTTTCCACCCATGCATTAAATTTGATAGCACCAAGGCTCTTACAATGTGACAAGAATTTTTCTTCACGTCTGGCAAAAGCTTTTAAGACGATTACATGTGCACATGCTTTCTGTCCTCCCCCCTCTCCCTTACTCACCTCCTTTTTTTTCTTCATTCTTTCATGTTTTTTTCTTTCTTTTTTTCTTTCTTCTTCATCCGACTTTCTTTGCTTTCCACTATGTTCTTTCTTTTTTGTTTTCTTTTTTTTTGTATGTTCATCGCTGCATTTCTTCATTTTATTGTCCATTGCATCTCTTGTATTTCAATCGCTTTATCTCTGCCTGTTTGTCACACTGTTGATTTCTGTTTTTGTCTGGGCTTAAGTCTCTCTCTCTCTCTCTCTCTCTCTCGGGGGTGAGCTGTCGTCATCCAAGAGGAGAAGACGCGTTTTCTTCGGCTGTGCGATTAATTAACGTTTTCAGTTAATTTATCCAGTTTTCATCTGTACAGTCTTTCAGATCAGTGACAGTATCAACATGCCATCAGCAGCCCTCGATTTCAGAGGTCGGTGTGGCGGATTCGTCGCAGTCTTTATTAGTTTTATGGCAAGAAGAGCCAGGTTTAAGATGTCCATGTCGGTGCGCGTGTTAAATGTACACACCCGTGTCACCGGTGTCATGGTAGGCTTGGTCCTCACCGCCTTTTTCTTCAGTGATCTTCTGCTCCGATGCGGCGACGTGGAGACGAACCCCGGGCCAAAGTCGTCCAGCTCCAGCTCCACGAAGCAGTCCCGCCTGGCTCGTGATGGCTCTGTACGCCGAGCAAGTACGGACTCTTCCATGACACCTGACCCTGACCAAGCTCCAAGTAAACCCGAACCCACGAACCGTGACATCATGGCTGCCCTGAACTCGAGAAGCGACCAGATGGACGCCAAGCTGGACGCAGTCAAGCAGGAAGTCCATGATCTGAGGGAGGACTACGCGACCCTTCACAGTGAGATGAGGGAGCTGAAGACAGAGGTGACAGAGCTACGGAAAGATAACGGGGATCTGCAGAAGAGCAACAACGACCTGCGTGAAAAGCTGGAAGATTGCGAGAGGCGTATAGACGACCTTGAGGGCCGTTCTAAGCGCAACAACCTGATTTTCTACGGTCTGCCCCGGAGAGACGGCGAAACCAACGCAGACTGTGAGGGCTTGGTGCAGGATCTTCTGACGGAGAAGCTGGATTTGACTGACGATGTGGAGTTTGACCGTGTGCACCGACTGAGTTCCAGACCTGACTCCCCAGTGATCGCCCGATGTGCCTTTTACAAGCAAAAGGTGAAGATTCTTAAAGCTAAGGGTAAGCTGAAAGGTTCAGACGTATTTATTGGGGAAGACTTTTCAAAAGGGGTCAGGGACATTCGTCGAAGGCTGACTCCGCACTTGAAACGCGCTAAGCAAGACGGGAAAAGAGGCACGATGGTGTACAATTACCTTTTGATTGACGGTAAGAAGTTCTCCATCGACGCTCGTGACAGGCTCGTAGAACTTAAATAGGAAACCGGCCAGCCCTATTTTGATGTACATAAAATTGATCTCTGTGAGGGAACATTTCCAAAAGCGACACCGGTATCACCGTCCAGTGCAGCCCAGAATGACACTCAACGTGCACGTGATTTTGATGTTGATGGCAGTGAGAGTGTTTACCTGGATGACGAAGACTCCCTGTGTGTTTCAACTTCTGTGTGTGCTTCTGTGATTGATCGCTGTGAACACAGGCGCTTGGAAGATGTAACTAGCCATAAACATGACAAAAGTAGATCGTTATCTTTCCTGCATTGGAATGTCAATGGTTTACTATCAAAATTACAAGACAATGACTTTGTTAACTTTCTTCGGTCCTTCGATTTCATTTGTTTAGTAGAAACATTTACTGATGAATTTAAATCTGATGTATTCTCTGCGTACAAATTGTTTTGTTTACCTGCGATAAAACTGACGATTAAAGGGAGACGATCTGGTGGAATTTTGTGTCTAGTTAAGAATATGTATGCGTCTTATGTCAAACAAGTTGAAATAAAATCTAATATTTTTGGTGCACTTATTATTAATAAAACATTGTTTGGTGTAGACAAAGATGTATTGTATGTATACTCATATGTGCCTCCAGAAGGCTCCCCTTATTATACATATTTTGACTCTGAAAATGGAATTGCATTATTGGAAGACTATTTGTCCAGTTGTTTACTAGTTTACAAAGATGCATACGTATTGTTGTGCGGGGATTTGAACAGTAGAACGGGTAATGTTTCACATTATTGTCAAGGAGTATCAAGTACTTTCGATTTTCAACATGCAAGTCATCCAATCAACGCTAATCGATTATCTGAGGATTCTGTACTGAATAATTACGGCAAAATGATGTTGAATATGTGTACTGCACTGGATTTGTGTATTCTTAATGGTATGTGTCATGGCGACCGTCAAGGTTGCTACACGTACGTTTCAGACCATGGATGCAGTGTAAATGATTACTTTGTTATGTCGTGTGATTTGCTTGCATTATTATGTGATTCATGTGAGTTACGAGTGTCTGAGAGATTCGATTCGGATCATATGCCTGTGGAATTTCATTTGAGTTACGGCAGAGGTAATGTCAACTCGGAGATAAGTCCTGAACACAGTTTTACATTGGAAAGGTTTATATGGAATGAAGACCGTGCTGATGTGTTTATGAGTAATATTTCCACGCAACAGACTCAAGAAAAAATCAGATATGCAGTTAGTGTTATTGATGTCAATGTAAATGAGGCGTTGAATGTTTTCAACACCTGCATCAAAGATGCAGCACAGTGTATGAAGAAAGAAATAAGAATTAATAATTCAAAATCAAAAGATTGGTTTGATTCTGAATGTCATGACAATAAAAAGAAAGTCCGAAATTTATTTAGAAAATTTAAACGTACGCATGACGACAAAGATCGTGATTTCTATTGTAGGGCAAGACGCGAGTACAAACACTTGCAAAGGATTAAAAGGAAGCAATTTAACAACGCATTGCTGACAGAACTAATTGCATCTATGGAAAATCAGAAAGAATTTTGGAAGAATGTACATCGAATTTCATTAAAAGAAAACAACCAGTGAACAGCATCAGTATTGAAACCTGGTACGAACATTTTAAGTCACTTCTAACGAAAGACGTAGATCCTAACAGCGGGTTACAACTGGATCATAATGAAGGAGAGGATGATTATTTAAGTCGTCCGATTTCAAAAGAGGAAGTAATGTTTGCTCTAAGAAAAATTAAGAAATGTAAAGCTCCTGGACCAGACGGTATAATTGGTGAGCTGCTGAGGTATGCTTGTAAAACTGACCTGATTGTGAACTTTTTTGTAACCTTCTTCAATTCTTTATTTGATAAGGGAATTTATCCTGAACATTGGACGGAAAGTATTGTTCTACCACTGTACAAGAAAGGCAACGTGAATGATCCTAATAACTATAGAGGAATTTCTTTAAGTGACGCTAGTAGTAAATTATACAGCACTATTATCAATCGCCGTTTACAGGAATGGGTTGAAGATAATAATATCACTGGCGAATATCAGGCAGGTTTTAAGCGCAATTATTCAACTGTTGATCATATATTTACTTTGATGGCTTTGGTGCAAAAACAGTTTTCTTTAAATCGTAAGCTGTATGTCGCTTTTATAGATTTTGAGAAAGCATTTGATTCTGTTAATAGAACTATTCTGTGGTCTATTCTCTTAAAAGCTGGTGTTCATGGAAAACTGTTTAGATGCATAGTTAGCATGTATTCCTGTGTTAAAGCTAAGGTTCGGTGTGGAGGAAATATGACTGACTACATTCAATGTACATCTGGTGTAAAACAAGGGGATGTGTGCAGTCCTGTTTTATTTTCTCTTTTCATTAATGAGTTAACATCAGAGGTTGTTAGAAATGGAAAACATGGTGCACAATTTACTTGCGATGCTCTTGAGTTGTTTATTCTTCTCTTGGCAGACGATGTTGTTCTGATGTCTGAAACTATTATTGGCTTGCAAACTCAACTAAATAATCTATCACGATCTGCATCTTCACTTCAGTTAACAATTAACATGTCAAAAAGCAATATAATTGTGTTTAGAAAGGGTGGGTTTTTAGGAATTAGAGAAAGGTGGACTTATAATGGAGTGTTTATGCCTGTGGTCAACGTATATAAATATTTAGGAATATATTTTTCAACGAAATTAAGCTTTACTTTTGCATGCAAGGATCTTGCCAGTAGAGCTAAGCGTGCACTACTATGTATCATGCAACACTTATCAAAATTAGAAAACCAGTCTTTGAAATTATTTATAAAATTGTTCGATTCTCAGGTACAGCCTATCGCTCAGTATGGAGCTGAAATCTGGGGTCTTTATGATTCTGCTGTTTATTGTGAAAATGTCCATTTATTTGCATTGAAAAAGTTTCTAGGAGTGAGCATGCGAACACCTAACGATTTAGTCTACGGCGAAGTAAACAGATATCCAATATATTTGAATTCTGCGACAGCTTGCATACGTTATTGGTTGAAAATAACACAAATGGAAATTTCAAGGTTGCCCAGGAAAGCATATAATATGTTGTATGATTTGGATGGTAGAGGGAAAAGAAACTGGGTTTCTAACGTGAGGACTAAATTACATAAACTTGGATTTGGCTATGTTTGGCTACAACAGAGCGTTGGGGACATAAATGGATTTCTACGTGCATTTCGGAATAGATTGATAGATTGCAGATGGCAAGAATGGTCATGTCACGTTCATGAAAGTGATCGATTTGCTTTTTATAGACAGTTCAGATCTATACATTGTGTGCCGGTGTATTTATCTGTTGAAATGGATAATCATTTAAAGTATATCATGACAAAGTTCAGATTAGGTATTTCTGATCTTTCTGTTCATTATTATCGTTATAAGAAGCATAACAAACTTGATCTGACATGTCCGCTTTGTAAATGTGCCGAAGAAAATGAAGTTCATTTTGTGTTGTGCTGTCCCGCTCTAAGTGACCTGAGGAATCAGTTCATTCATCAAAAATATTGTAGACATCCTTCTTCATTTCGACTTTCATTACTAATGGCATCTACAAATGAAACTACTGTAAAATGTTTTGCTATTTTCTTGTACAAGGCATTTAAAATTCGAAGTATAGCATGTAGTTAGGCATTGGTTGTTGTATGTTGTTTCATATCGTGTATGCTTTTAATTGTGGATGCCTAGATGTTTGATGATTTGCTTATTTCTGTCTGAAACGATTTGATCTCAACACCCCCTTCATTAGGGGCCATGGCCTGTATGAATAAAACATCCGTATCCGTATCCGTATCCGTATCTCTCTCTCTCTCTCTCTCTCTCTCTCTCTCTCTCTCTCTCTCTCTCTCTCTCTCTCTCTCCGTCATTCTGTATCGATCTGTTTCTCTGTGTCTCTGTCTCCCTGTGTCTGCCTCTGTCTCTCTGTTTTTGTCTCTTTTTCTGTCTGCCTGTCTGTCTGTCTTCCTGTCTGTCTGTCCATCTCTCTCTCTCTCCCTCTCCTCTCTCTCTCTCTCTCTCTCTCTCTCTCTCTCTCTCTCTCTCTCTCTTCCTTTTTTTCTTCCCCCCCCTGCTTTCTGTATGATTGTGCTGGTTGTCTCTGTCTTCATTTTCACATGGCGATGAACAGCGCAATGTTGAAAGTTCTCTCAAATGTCAGGAGCCAGGATAAACAGGACAGACGAAGTCGTACAGAATAAACTATCTGACCACCCGGCACAACTATACCCTGTGCTTTCTTCTTGTACAATCACAGAGGAAGCACACCATCCTGTAATGAGTTTCGTTGGAGTGTATCGTGTATGAATGATGCAGACAATTCTATGGTGGATGTGTTCATACGGTATGGTGTACTGATTAAACAAACCACCCTATAGTGTATTTCTTCACATTGTATGGTGTGTTGATGAAGCATATCATCCTATAGTGCTTTTTCTGTAAACTGTATCGTGTATTGAGGACAAAGACAAGCCTATTGTCTATTTCTATATATTTTTGAAACAGACCATCCTATAGTGTATTCCTTCAAACTGCATCGTGTATTGATGAAGCAGACCATCCCAGAGTGTATTTCTTTATACTGCATCATGTATTAATGAAACAGACCATGATATAGTGTGTTTCTTTATATGGTATTGACACTGTGTGCTACTCAGCGGTGAAGGCTGAAAACGAGAGGTGACAAGCACACAAACACTTCGCCAGCACACTAATGGTTTCACACTACCAGACACGCATAAGCTGAAGAGCTCCCTCTGCCCTGCTATTTGCCCACAGCTGGGAGTTCGGTTCATGAACGTCAGTGCATGTCCACACGCTGGTGGGCCTGCACGTTTCAAGCTTAGGAGCCAAACCTCATCCAAGTCCCCTGTAGTTTGGCCTGGGGCCACAAGGCACCCAGTGGACATGCGTTGCCACGTGGAGGCACAACATAGGGCTTGTATTAGAGAGGCTATGCACTGGCAGGAGAGACTTACGCACTCGGCTCTCTTTTCACAGTGCAGTTCATCCATCCCTCTAGGAGACGGATACTTCGAACAACACAGCTGCACCTTCTGGAGGTGTCCTACACGTGTCAGCATCTACACCTGTGGGGCAATGAGCCCCCAGAAGGCAAGAGGGTGAAGAAGAGACAGCACAACTCTCCTTCACCTTAAAAAGTCCTATGTGCTGGTCAGGCAAGCAGGTACGCCAATAAACCCAAAGGCAACCCTTACCAGGTTCTTCCAAGTCCTGCGGCGATGGAGAAGTGGTGATGGGGAGAGACAAAGGATGTTGCTGGAGGTCTCTAGCTACAGCTCTGCACGTAGGCGGTTGTAGGCTGATGGTCGTTCATCGTACACCAGATTCAGATGCAGATGCGGTGCCCATATCCTCTTATAGCGACAGTGCAGCCCTGTTCAGGGACATGGGGAGGGGGAGATAAAAGGATCCCTAAACAAAGCCTGCCTTCACTGTACCTGACAGCTGACCGCGCCTGCTTGGTTATCCAACAAGGTGGTCGAGAGACAAAGCACAGAAAAACACAGATGCCCCTGACATTTGGGGGCATGGAATGTCCGAACCTTACTGGACAAAGACGACAGACCATATCGTCGTACCGCTCGGATTGTCAAGATGCTGGACCGTTACCAGATTGACACAGCGGTTGTGAGTGAAACAAGACTTGCGGGTGACACACAGCTTGAAGACGTTGGAGGAGGCTACATCTTAATTGCATTGGGAAGCCTGAAGAAAACCCAAGAAGTCCAGGTGTTGTATTTGCCATTCGCAAAAAACGTTTGCCCGGAAGCTGGATAGCCTGCCAGGTGGCATTGCCTAATGGTATTGCCACGTAATTGCCTGATAATATTGCGGCTTAGACTTACAGAGGACGCTTTGCCACCATTATCAGTGCCTACGCTCCAACAATGACAAACCCAGATGACATCAAAAAAGCCTTCTGTGAGGAACTGAACCGTGTCATATCTGAGGTCAACCACAAGGACAAGCTCATCATCCTCGGGGACTTCAACGCTCGTGTGGGAAGGGACTACTCCACCTGGCCCAACGTTCCTGGACACCACGGCACTGGAAACTGCAACTCCAATGGTCTGCTGATGTTATCACTGTGTGCACAGCATGAACTTTCCATCACCAACACCATCTTCTAGCAGGCAGACAAGTTCAAGAACACGTGAATACATCTCCGCTCCAAACAATGGCACATGCTTTACTGTGTGATTGTTCGCCAGAGGGACGGACGTGATGTTCTAATTACATTCAGCATGAGGGAACTGATTGCTGGCCAGATCACCGCCTGATCAGGAGCAAGATGAACATACAGCTTGCCCTGAAGCACAAATCGGCCAGAGATAAGCCCCCAGAAGGCTGAGCATTGCTCGCCTGTGTAACAGCAGAGACATTCTGCAAGAAAGAATCCAGGAATGTCTGCCGAACATCAACCTCGCTGGAGAAGATACTGGCGAGAAATGGAAAGCCTTCAAGCAACCCCTTACAATGCTGCTCCTGACAGCCTGGGCTTTGTTGAACACAAACATAATGGCTGCTTTGACGAAAACGACCCAGAGATCAACAAGCTCATAGATATGCTCCACAATACCCACAGATATCAACTCAGCGTCAAGACCTGCGAGAAGAAACAACAGAAGTACCAGCAAGCCAGGCAGCTCACCCAAAAGAAGCTTCGGCAGATGAAGAACTATTGGTGGGAAAAGAAAGCAGAAGGTCTGCAAGCTGCGACTGACATCAACGACATGAAGACATTTCACGAGGGCCTTCGCACCATCTATGGACCAAAAACTACTGGGTCGACACCCATTCGTGCCTCTGACCAGACCACACTGCTGAGATATAAGACTGACGTTTTTGCTCGCTGGGCTGAGCACTTCAATGCTCTCTTGAATAGAGTCCCGTCTATATCGGAAGAAGCCATCGCACCGCTCCCCCAACTGCCAGTGAAGGATCTCTGGCAGACCCACCCTCCAGTGCAGAGACTGCGAAGTCTCTGACGCGACCACGTCCGGTAAAGCACCAGAAATGGAATTCCAGCAGACATCTAGAAGAATGGAGGCGAGGTACTCCTGGAAAAGCTGTCCAGCCTCTTCCAGTCCATATGGGAAAAGGCAGAAGTGCACCAAGACTTCGAAGACGCCTCTATTGTACACATCTACAAGAGGAAGGGTGATAAAGCGCCCTATGACTAGCATCGTGGGATTTCCCTCTTGCGTATGGCAGGAAAGATTCTTGCCAGTCATCGTGAACAGCCTCATCATCCACATAGCAGATTCCATCGTCCCTGAATTACAGTGCGGGTCTTGAGCAGGCAGGGGCACAACTGACATAGTATTTGCTGTTCGCCAGCTACAGGTGAAGTGTCGGGAGCAGAATCAGGAACTCCACATGGTGTTTGTTGATCTCACCAAGGCCTTCGACACCGTTAATCGGGCTGGCTTGTGGAAGACCCTTCATAAGTTTGGTTGCCCGGAAAACCTCTTCTCACTGATAGTGTCATTCCACGATGGCATGCAGGTGAGGCTGCAAGAAAAAGGAGATACCTCTTGCCCATTTCCGGTGAAAAATGGAGTGAAGCAGGGATGCGTATTAGCTCCCACCCTTTTTTCCATTCTGTTTGCTGCAATGCTAATTGATGTATTCCGGGACTGTGACAACGGGGTATACTTCCAGTTATGTTCAGATGGCAACCTCTTTAATCTTCGACGACTTCAGGCCAAGCCCAAGTTTTTGATGCCCTTCTGAGAGAGTTCCTCTTTGCAGTTGACTGTGCACTGGCCGCGCACTCCCATGAAGATATCCGATGCATCTCAGATCGCTTTACAAGGACCTGTCAACGCTTTGGACTTACAGTCAGTCTTAGTAAGACCGAGGCTATATTCCAACCTCTACCGTCTGCTGCTGGCAGTGTTCCACGACCACCTGGCATCATCAGTAACACAGAGACCAAAACTGTGGACAACCTGTAAGCAGCAATGGATTGCTGGATGCAGAAGTGATGTTGCGCGTTTCAAAGGCCAACACTGCCTTTGGCAGACTCTCAAAGAGTGTGTGGACAAGAACCACAGTATCAAATTGCGCACAAAGGTTGCTGTGTACAGAGCTGTGGTTCTGAGTGCTCTCCTCTACTGTTGTGAGACTTGGACCACGTACCGCCGACACATCCAGCATGTCGAACAGTTCCATCAACGATGCTTGCCAAGATTTGCAGCATCAAATGGCAAAACAGAGTGTCCAACCTCAGGTCATGAAGAAGTGTGGCTTACCCAGCATTGAGTGTATACTCATCAAACGCTAGCTCCGATGGACAGGACACGTTGTCCGTATAGGAGGCAGCAGAATTCCAAAACATGCTGCTCTATGGACAACTTAAGGAAGGACAACGTCTCAAGGAAGGCCACTCAAGAGATACAAAGACACCTTGAAGGCCAGCCTCAGAAGCTGCAACATTGACACTGCTTCCTGGGAAGATGTCGCCCTTGACAGAACACAGTAGAAGCAACAGTGTACCAGGGTACAAAGACAATTGAGCGCAACCGAGCAGCTGCGATCCAGGAAAAGAGGAATCGGAAAAAAGAACGGGGCCCATCTTTGCAGGACTCCATTCCATGCGGCTTCTGTGGAAGACTGTGTGCCTCAAAAATTGGTCTTCATTCCCACATGTGGACTCACATTAGCAGTTGACCTGCCTGCCTATTTATCCGTCGGACACGACGGGAAAATCTATCACGGACATAGTAGATGAAGCAGACCACTTTGCATTGGACCTTAAAACAAAATATTGACAGAGAGAGAGAGAGAGAGAGAGAGAGAGAGAGAGAGAGAGAGAGAGAGAGAGAGAGAGAGAGAGAGAGAGAGTGAGCACTGCTCGCCTGTGAACATGGGATACGGACACACTGGAAGACTTATTGATAACACAGAATGATCAATGCGTTTGATGGTATAGAGACAAATATGAAACTAGACCTGAATTTGGAAGGAGGTATATATTTTGGAGTACTTAATATTCAGCTACAAGATATTGAAATGAGTTCTCTGATAGGTAACCTGGATAAACGGGACAGGAATGTAGCCATGGAAAAACAATGAGATTGGAATGGGA
>CM065720.1:15038638-15041138 GCA_033310375.1 Conus canariensis
TTTTTTCTCCCGTCCTTTCTCTTCTCCTTCCCCATCTTTTAACCCTTGTCCACCTCCACATCTCTGCCCATGTCCACATCTCTGCCCATGTCCACATCTCTGCGCATGTCCACATCTTGCCCATGTCCACATGTCTCCCCATGTCGACATCTCTGCCCATGTCGACATCTCTGCCCATGTCCACATCTCTGCCCATGTTCACATCTCTCCCCATGTCCACATCTCTGCCAATGTCCACATCTTTCCCCATGTCCACATATCTTACCTGTCCACATCTCTGCCAATGTCCAAAAAAACAGCACAGAAGTTTTATGAAGCAAAGACTTTATACTATGTTACTAAGGCACCCTTCAGTACGATGATATCGTACCAATATTGCGGATGTCACCTTCCACACACATGGATCGTCAACACTACAGACACACACTGAATTCTCATTTTCACCGGTTACTTTTTTTACCACCACGCTTAAGGCGAGCGCATTACATGCGCTGGTCTATAATTATGTTAGATACTCGGATGACGGAAGTTACTACACTAGACTTTGTCGGTGGTCAGAGACGTCAGCCGTGGGAGGACGATGTCTTGATACCGACACGGATTTCTGAGCCATGCGTTTTATCAATTCGCCGTCAACAGACATGCTTTACTATCGATGCTCGTGGGGCTGCTACGTCACATTGTCATCACCACATATGCATACGCTCGACGAAAACTCTTTTACCACTTTTCTCCTCTTACTTGTTTTGTGCGGTAGGGAAACACTCCACACTGTGAATTGCATTATGATCATTGCTATACGATTTTGTTTTAACGCATAAGCACTCTCTTTACTGAAATTCATAACTGGATGAGTGTCAGCCACAACATGATTTTTTTTTCTTAATTAACTAAAGAGTGGAAGGAAATCAGCAACGAAAGAATCGCATGGGTTATCTACCCCTTATTCAGAATATAACCCAACCAGATCGCGATGCTTTTTTTTTGTTTTAAGTCTCTGTCAATGTTCAAGAGATTGTGACAGTATGTAGGTCTGGACACTTCATAGGGCACGAACCACGCAAGTTGCTACTTGTGCGGGTACTCAAAGGAATCTGGAAAGAGCGAAGATATTGCCTAATGTGAGGAGGCTTTTAGGCTTCACGTCACCATGCTGTAAACACCCTTTCCCCACTCCTGACGGCAAGTAATGTACAGACGGTCAGACAATTACAGCGCTCTTCTGACTACCAACAAAATCATTTAGAAGAAGAAGCAAAGAAGGAGGAGGAAAGCACAGAACAGTTAATGAGAGTGGTAGGGAAAAGGTCAAAGCTTCAATCGAGCTATTTCTGACCAGTTGGTTATCGGTTCCGGTGAGAACGTAGAAAGCAGAGGAGAGGGTTGGAGGAAGGGTATTTCTTTTCTTTTTTTATTGAGCTTATTCTCTCTCTCTCTCTCTCTCTCTCTCTCTCTCTCTCTCTCTCTCTCTCTCTCTCTCTCTCTCTCCTCTCTCTCTCTTTCAAAGTCGAGTTAAGTTCTCCCGAGAGCCAGTATCAAAGCTGAAAACTTTTTTTTCCCCAAGTCAACGCTGGCATTTCTAAGCCAAAGGTCAGATCAGCCTGATCGGCAACCAGCGTTACGAACTGAAATCTCCCTGGAATCTAATGTTGAACACAGCTAAGTTCACTGCTGATCTACACAGAGATAAAACACGGACTGTGTTTTCTGCCCATCTACACAGAGATAAAACACAGGCTGTGTTTTCTGCCCATCTACACAGAGATAAAAAAAACGGGCCGTGTTTTCTGCCCATCTACACACAGATAAAACACGGGCTGTGTTTCCTGCCCATCTACACAGAGATAAAACACGGGCTGTGTTTTCTGCCCATCTACACAGAGATAAAACACGGCTACTTTTACTGCCCGTCTACACTGAGATAAAATATGGCTACGTTAACTGTCAATCCGCACAGACAAAAACACAGCTGTGTTTACTAACTATCTACACAGAGATAAATCACAGCTATGTTTCGGCCCATGTCCTGTATTCGCTGACGAATCACATCATTAAATGCTCTCACAATCATTTCAGTCTGCCTCAAAAACGGTTCAGAAGGACGCAAGTTACATCATAAATAGTCCAAATGGGAAGAACGAGTAGGTGGAACGTGACATGAGAGTTCAGTCTCTGAAGGCAGTGTCAGGCGATCCCTGTTTCGAGGTGAAATATCTATTCCAAACACACCCACGTGCTAGACAAGTTCCGGAAAACTTGGGGGCGAGTGGCTGTTGCGGGGGCAAACAAATCGATTTTCTGACCTCTAATGCCAGAGAATGTCGCTCAAGCACGTAGAGTTTTACCCTCCTCTCTGTGACTGGTTTGCTTTTAACAGTCACACTGGAACCACTGGCTTAACCCTTTCAGTACCAGTAAGGTTCAGCGTTGACGCTGCATTTCTGTCCAAACTCAAGCGATGGTACTATAGATTGTTGGCTCTTCATTGTGGGAAAAAGGA
>CM065720.1:15048638-15056138 GCA_033310375.1 Conus canariensis
CTGTAAAATGGCGAGGGGAGTCAGCATGGAATGTTTTGATCTTACGTGATGCGTGAGTTTCCATAAACAAAACGGTTTTGACTAAACAAAAAACACTGTGAACGTCTCCGTCCAGACACCTATGGACATGATGAAGAAGCTTCGGTTCAAAACCATGGTATAGGGAAGTCTGCAAGTCGAAAACTATGGATATGGTGAAAGAGCTACAGAGCAACACCTACAACGGTATATGGAAGTCACTGTGTTGAAAACTATGGACATGCTGAATAAGCTACAGTACGAGGCTACAGTATAGCGGCAGCCTGCGTTAAACGACTAACAAAGACACGATCTGAAAGGACAGGTAGTAGTCATTTGTAGTGTGCATGTTTTTTTGTTTGTTTTGTTTTGTTTTTTTAGTGCGCAGGGTACCGACGCGTTCACCGATGCATTTGTATAGGGGGGGGGGGGGGGGGTCGATGTTGACTGAATAAAGAACCTTTGTCACTGAATGCACGTAGCCGTCTTTTGTATTTCCAGGCGTGCCGACAGGGTTGACACGGAGAAGTTTGATTGCTGGGTTGTTTTTTTCCTTTCAGATATTTAGTCGTGAACATTATCATGGTTTCTTAAAAAAAAAAATCTCCCCAGTGTCTATAAATTAACAGAAAGCCGAAAATCATCATGAGTATTGTAAGAAAACGAATGTATGTAATTTGCTTACCTTTATTTATTCATTTATTCATTCTTTTATTTATTTATGCATTTACTTATTTATTTATTTATTTGTTTCATTTATTTATTTGTTTATTAACTAATCATTTTTTTCAATTCATGTACTTATTTACTTATCTATTTATCTTGTTGATTTGTCTATTTATTCACCTGTTTCTTTTTTGTACTTTCATTCGTTTATTTATTTGTTCATTACTTTATTTATTTATTCGCTTATCTTTTATTTATTTATTTATTTATTTGATAATTTCATTTATTTATTCGTTCGGTCATTGTTAATGCATTTTAGTCTTGATTTTTGACAACAAAGCACAACGGGAACGACAAATTGTTGGGGCGGCAGTGAACGCTATAAATTGTTTTACCTTTCGTATTTCTCTTTTCTTTGTTCTAATCTCTTTTTTTTTCTTCCGTCGTCAAGCATCGCTTTTCCTTTCCTTCCTTCGTTCCTTATTTCTTTTTACTATTCTTTCTTCGTTTTTTTTCCCCTTTCTTCTTCTTCTTCTTCTTCTTCGTCTTTTCTCCCTTTTTATACTGTCTTTCTGTGTCCTCAGAATCTCTTTTTTCCATTTCTTTTTCTCCTTTGTCTTGTAACTAGTGCCATACGGAGGCTTTCCCACTGAACATACTTCTTGATCAGCTTCATCGGACAGGCAAACGGCGTGGATTTGTAGGCTGTCGGAAACACATGGGGGGGGGGGAGGGGGGGGGGGGGGGGCAGGGGGGCGTCATAGAGAGGCAGGAGAACAGCCTTCGCTCCCATCGTTAGCTGCAAACCTACGCAACCTTTTCTTTACCTGTTTGTTGGTTTCTTTCTCTTGTTGAGCTGTCCCCAGTCTCTGTAGTTCTCCCCTCCTTTCTTTATCGGGTACAAAACTCTAGAGACGTTGCGTTTCTGGACAGGCTCCGTGTCATTAAAGAACCAGTTTCTTCAAACGGTGTAGGTGGTAATAGCAAAGGTTTCCTTACAAGTGGTGTACCTAGTGTAGACTGAAATTCTGTGCATGATGTTCGTGCCTGGTTCATTTCGTAGTGGAAATTCTGTGTAATGTATTGCGCATTATTTCACATACACACACACACACACACACACACACACACACACACACACACACACACACACACACACACACACATACGCACGCACGCACGCACACACACACACACTAAAACGTAACAGTGATCCCTTTAAGTGATAAAAGATGAATGATATGGTTAATTTCTAATATAATCTCAAGTCGAATGTTTGAATTTTAGGGACTGGAGGGCACCCAGAACCGATTTGCTATCAGTACACACAAGCATTCGACAAGAATTTAGGGGGAAATGTAAAATAAATTCTAAAGACATCAAAATGGCAATGAGCTCTGCACAAAATATGGAAAGGATTTTACCAAGATTATAGAGTTTCTCTACATTCAAATCTGGAATAATAAAAGCAGCGCCTGCCACATTATCATCTAAAACAGCCATCAGTGAAAATCTTCCTATAATGTCTGTAATTTTCATCTAGATGAATATTGACAAAATGTTTTAATATATAGGGGATCTCTTTTTTTTCGTATTTCATTGGAACTGATATCAAAAGAGGCATTTTTTTGCACCCACCTGGGAATTGGTGAAAAGGATGGTTTCGCAAGCAAGCGCGCACGCGTGCGCGCGCGCGCGCGTGCGTGCGTGCGTGCGTGCGTGTGTGTGTGTGTGTGTGTGTGTGTGTGTGTGTGTGTGTGTGTGTGTGTGTGTGGCGCGCGCGCGCGCGTGTGTGTGTGTGTGTGTGTGTGTGTGTGTGTGTGTGTGTGTGTGTGTGTGGCGCGCGCGCGTATGCGTCTGCGTGCGTGCGGGCGTGCGTGCGTTGTGCGTGGTTGCGTGCGTGTTGCGTGTGTGTGTGTTGTGTTGTTGTGTGTGTGTGTGTGTGTGTGTGTGTGTGTGTGTGTGCGCGCGCGCGTGTGTGCTTGTGTGTGTGTGTGTGCTTGTGTGTGCTTGTGTGTGTTGTGTGTGTGTGTGTGTGTGTGTGTGTTGTGTGTGTGTGTGTGTGTGTGTGTGTGTGTGTGTGTTGTGTGTGTGTGTGTGTGTGTGTGTGTGTGTGTGTGTGTGTGTGTGTTTGTGTGTGTGTGTGTGTGTGTGTGTGTGTGTAGTGTGTGTGTGTGTGTGTGTGTGTGTGTGTGGTGTGTGTGTGTGTGTGTGTGTGTGTGGTGTGTGTGTGTGTGTGTGTGGTATATGAGAGAGATAGACAGACAGAGACAGAGAGAGAGAAGGGTGTATCGAGCAAACTGTATGTGCTTATGTCAGTGTGTGTGTGTGTGTGTGTGTGTTGTGTGTGTGTGTGTGTGTGTGTGTGTGTGTGTGTGTTTGAGATAGAGAGAGAGAGAGAGATAGAGGGGGGGGAAGAGAGAGAGAAATAACAAAAGAGAGCGAGATGGGGGAGGGGGGAGAAGCAATACATGGACTTATTCAGAAAATCCACGACCCCATGTGGAACGTAACGTTTACAAAAGCATGGAGTACACAAGGCACAGATATAATGATAGTACTCATAGATCCAAATACACTACATAATTACGGTTCTCTATTTAGTGACTTGTGCAGAAGCAGAACAATGTTTCTGACATAATCTTTCATTTTCCTGCTGACACACGTGACATTAATCGGAACTCAGCTGTTGTATTATATTTATAAAGGATATGTCGAGCTCTCAGGTTCTGATGATACACGGGGCAATATCAGATAAATGGACTTCATCCTCTAAGGTTGAACACGCAAAATGTGCCTCTTACTTTCAAATCTGCTACGTTTATACTTCGGACAATGAACACTGATAGATACTCCAAGTTGGCACTTTGTCAAAACATTTCCAGGAAAACGACACATTATTATCAAATGGATAAGATTCAGCTCAACGATCGGTTCACAATACCTACTCGAAGAGAATCTGTAAGTTGTCAGGGTTTGACGATACCAGTCTTACTCCAGGCATTCAATAACTCGTTATTTTAAATAAAGCAGGACACTCTTTTTTTTCTTATAGTGCAGCCAGCTCCCTAACTCCCATAACTACACAAACGATAGCGTACGCTAGTTGCCCTTGATTTGCGTCCATTTAAATCCAGCTTACAGAACCTCGTGTGCACTTCGGCGGGCAGCTTGTATCCATTCATTTGAACTATTTGTGGCTGTATTTGATGCCTGTTATACATGAATTTAGATATTTCCACAGTTCACTTGATACTTATTCATTCTAAATTATTCAGCCTACGTGCAGGAACGCTTTTCACAGCAAATATGTTTTCCATTTATTTTGATATCCTGCATGCAGTACTCAAAAGCCATCCCCATATTAAAACTGATTTTAACGTGAAACAATCGTTGAAGTACAGAGCCGCTGAGAGTAGCAGACATGGAAGTAACACGCTTTGATCTTGGTCTTCTTCGGACAGGACGACCACAGACAGACAATGGAAGTCAATAATTATGCAATGGAGAAAAAAACGGATGTGGGTTAAAGATTTCTCAGTGAATATATAAATGATTCAAGTCATTATACTTTTGAAAGTAAAGCAGTTGTACTCACAAATTAAACTGTTCTAAAAAAAAAAAAAAAAAAAAATCAGCGCCCATTTTGCAATGACGTGAATGGAGGTAAGCGATTAATCGTTCATTTCCCTTGTCCTGAGTGTTCTGTATCTTGCCTATAGAAGACCTAAGAGGTCGAAACGCGTCGCGTTTTGTCTTGTGATTTATGGGTCTACGTTTTCTTGGCGGTTCGCTATTAATTACATTTAAAACTAGTTCTAAAAAAGAAAAATACTATAAATTGAAAACAAAAACTGTTTAACAGTTGTGAAACTTGAACATTACAGAAAGAATACACGCGACAACGTTCTTTGCTTTGCACCTGGAACGTGCAGGCAGGGGAGGGAGAGGGTGGATAGGTGTGGGGGAGGGGGGAGGAGAAAGGGAGGGAGGGAGGGAGGGAGGGTTGAGGGCGTGGCCGAGCGGCGAGCGTTCGGCTGTGGCACTGGCAGTTGTGAGTTCAAACCACACGGACAGTCAGCTTTTCCCTAGCTTGAAGACCCACAGTCCACTCAGCGGTTGATGGAGAATGGATTCAGTTCAGAAGAAAATCAGGTAGTGGAAGTAGAGGGATGCAGGGAAGCCCCGTTTTTTTTTTGCCTGATGCCGTGCCCAGACACGGTGAAACTCCTATATTTCACCGTCATTATGATCATAATGCGAAAGTGTTTAAACGTTTCAAGCATTTAGCCTGTATTCAAAATGTTAGCTAGGAGAATGAGTCCAAAATATTTTCAAGCATTGAGAACTAACATGAGTCCAAAATATTTTCAAGCATTGAGAACTAACATTTGTAAACTTCTGAAAAACAAAACAAAAAAAAACAAAACAAACAAACAAACAGACAAAAATCGTCCTCATGGCATGGAGTATACGCCCTTTCGAAACATTAAATCTGATTTTTAAAACCATGATTATTTTCAGTTTCAATATCCGTTATGATCGCATCCAGAAGAGAGAGAGAGAGAGAGAGAGAGAGAGAGAGAGAGAGAGAGAGAGAGAGAGAGAGAGAGGTCTGCAGATGAATTTGTCGCCGTCTTTATTAAATTTTAATCGTGCTGTGCAACAGATCCAATTCATCTTCTGTCAGCTGAAACGCCACCCCGCATTTCTCGTGCGCGACTCTCCTTTGACACTTGGCATTTCACTGTCCCTCCCTCTGCCATCTTTCCAGTCTCGGTCTCTGACGTATCAGGTTCTGTGTTAATCACTCTCCATTAAAGCCCGCGTTCACGACTTCCAGCTACAGCAGATATTTGACTAGACTCCTGTCATTCTCTGTGACTTGCCTTCGCCGCTCTGTTTTCTTTCAGGGAGAGCAAAAGAGAAGAGAACGAGAAGGGGGGGGGGGGGGGGGGGGGGGGGGAGGGGGGGGGGGGGGGGGTGAGGGGTTAGCAGGGTGTAGAGTTTAGGGGCGAGGTTGGTGTGTGCGGAGGACAGTAGAGTAGAATTATGAGGATGGAGCAGAAAAATAAAAAAAAGAATTAAAACGCAGATGGGCTTCTGTCACTCACTCACTCACTCAGACACACACACACACACACACACACACACACACACACACATACACACACACACACACACACACACACACACACACACACACACACACACACACACACACACACACACGTCGTGCGTGCCAATGAACTAGGACACACACACACACACACACACACACACACACACACAACACACACACACACACACACACTCTCTCTCTCTCTCTCTCTCTCTCTCTCTCTCTCTCTCTCTCTCTCTCTCTCTCTCTCTCCTATCATTAGCATCGCAAGCAAAAAAATTGGGAGCTTGTCGAAACAGTGAAGAGGGAGGTGTGACTCACAACCAAAGCTTGCCACTTCCGTCAGTTCACCTGTCAATCACCAGCACGTGTCAATTTCCCCTCACCAGGTGAAAATGACGAAGAGCGCAGCCAACACTCAATAAAGGAATCATTGCTCACGTCACTGTTACAGTACCACGCGTGAAATTAACCGCAGTCATGTTTGACACTTAAACGAGTGTTTATGTTGTCTGCACCGTCTGTGTTTCTGATTTGAGTAGATTAGAGTGAAAACGTACCAAGAGATCCATGCAAAAAGTAGTAGTAGTAGTAGTAGTTAGTAGTAGTGTAGTATTTAGTAGCAGCAGCAGCAGCAGCAGCAGTAGTAGTTGTAGTAGTAGTACGGGTAGTAGTAGTTAGTAGTAGTAGTAGTAGCAGCAGCAGTAGTAGTAGTAGTAGAAGTAGTAGGATGAGTAGTAGTAGTAGTAGCAACAGCAGCAGTAGCAGCAGCAGCAGCAACAGCAACAGCAGCAGTAGCAAAATTAGTAGCAGTAGTAGTAGGTGTTGTAGTAGGAGTAGTAGGAGTAGTAGTAGTAGTAGTAGTAGTAGGAGTAGTAGTAGCAGCAGTAGTAGTAGTAGAAGTAGTAGGACGAGTAGTAGTAGTAGCAGCAGCGGCAGTAGCAGCAGCAGCAGCAACAGCAACAGCAGCAGTAGCAAAATTAGTAGTAGTAGTAGTAGTAGTAGCAGTAGCACTAGTAGTTGTTGTTGTTGTTGTAGTTCAGTAGCAGCAGCAGCAATAACAACAACAGCAGCAGCAGCAGCAGCAGCAGCAGCAGTAGTAGTAGTAGTAGTAGTAGCAGTATTGGAGATGGTGGTGGTGGTGGTGGTGGTGGTGGTGGCGGTGGTGGTAGCAGAAAAAGAAGATTAAGAAAAGAGAAAAAAAAAAGAAAGATGTAGGAATAGTAGCAGCAGCCATCACTGTCATCATCCTAGCAGTAATAGTTTTAGTTGTAGAAGTGGTAGTGGAGGTGGTGGTGGTGGAGGTGGTGGTGGTGGTGGTGGTGGTGGAGGTGATGGCAGAAGAAACTATGAGACCTTTCTTTCTTTCTTTCTGCGTACGCAGGCCGATACTCCTGCGGACACTGCCTGTATAAGATAGGCAGTGGAGTTTTGTGTGTATGACCGTTCTCTATCCCGCCATTATGGCAGCCATACTCCATCTTCGGGGAAGGTGCATGCTATGTGTAACGTGTCATCCATACCAACGGCCAAACTGGCCTTCTCTTCCGAAAGTTGGTGATGGGATTTTACGTGTGTGCAAGATGTTGCGCGTGCGTTCACACACGGAACCTCGGTTTACAGTCTCATTCGGACTGTCTGGGGAATGGAGTCAGAACCAATGTTAACTCCGAGGGAAAAATCCCCCTGTACCG
>CM065720.1:15063638-15066138 GCA_033310375.1 Conus canariensis
GGATTGGGCCCCTAAGAATAGATCCAGGACAGAGTAACCAGACTGAATTCCTACTTGCACTTTGTCTAGCAAATAATTCTAACAAACATTGTCAGTCTCTCATTTAGGACACTTAAAAAAAAAAAGAAAAAAAAAAAGAAAAAGAAAAACCTTCCATAGTGACTCAAGAAAGTGACGACTTGGCAGCTCTTATGGTCATCAAGCAACACATCATTGTCAGTTGCAATGTGAGGCGACTGCAGTTGACAATGTAAACAAAGCTTTAAAAAAAAGTGTTTAAAATCAACTCCGCCGAACAACATGGACAAACGACTCACAAGACAAAACGCGACGCGTTTCGACCTCTTAGGACTCCTTCAGGCAAGATAAACAACACTCAGGACAACGAGTGTTCATCATTTTCCGCTTTCCTGCCTGCTGTTTATCTTGCTTGAAGAGGACCTACATGGTTGAAATGGATCGTGTTTTGTCTTGTAATTCGTTCGTTGAAGAAGACCTAAGAGGTCGAAACGCGTCGTGTTTTGTCTTGTAATTCGTAAGTTGAAGACCTAAGAGGTCGAAACGCATCGTGTTTTGTCTTGTAATTCGTTAGTTGAAGAAGACCTAAAAGGTCGAACGCGTCATGTTTTGTCTTGTGATTCGTAGTTGAAGAAGACCCAAGAGGTCGAACGCGTCGTGTTTTGTCGTGTAAATCGTTAGTTGAAGAAGACCTAAGAGGTCGAAACGCGTCGTGTTTTGTCTTGTAATTCGTTATTTGAAGAAGACCTAAGAGGTCGAAACGCGTCGTGTTTTGTCGTGTAAATCGTTAGTTGAAGAAGACCTAAGAGGTCGAAACGCGTCGTGTTTTGTCTTGTAATTCGTTCGTTGAAGAAGACCTAAGAGGTCGAAACGCGTCGTGTTTTGTCTTGTAATTCGTAAGTTGAAGACCTAAGAGGTCGAAACGCATCGTGTTTTGTCTTGTAATTCGTTAGTTGAAGAAGACCTAAAAGGTCGAACGCGTCATGTTTTGTCTTGTGATTCGTTAGTTGAAGAAGACCTAAGAGGTCGAAACGCGTCGTGTTTTGTCGTGTAAATCGTTAGTTGAAGAAGACCTAAGAGGTCGAAACGCGTCGTGTTTTGTCTTGTAATTCGTTAGTTGAAGAAGACCTAAGAGGTCGAAACGCGTCGTGTTTTGTCGTGTAAATCGTTAGTTGAAGAAGACCTAAGAGGTCGAAACGCGTCGTGTTTTGTCTTGTAATTCGTTAGTTGAAGAAGACCTAAGAGGTCGAAACGCGTCATGTTTTTTCTTGTGATTCTGTTGTCCATGTTGCTCGGCGGAGTTGATTTTAAGCACTTTTTTTTTTTTTTTTTTAAGATACACTTTATTGTGTCTACACAGCCTTTCACCTTTCTGTCCGCCAGTTGGCTGGCACCAGGACGGTCCCATGGATCTAAGGAAGCTCTCGGACATGTAAGGTGGATTCCTCGTCCTCCTCCCAGAAAGGTAAGCAACCGACCAACCAGTTATCTAATCAGCTAACTAACCAACCAACAAACTACTTACCTCACACACAGTGTTTTCTTCACGTTTGACTGACTGATTTTCCAACCAAGTCTCAAAATAGTTAACTCAACAGAATATGAATAACTGACATTTGAAAAATGAAAATAGCAGTCATTTTAAATCTAAAACCTTGAAGGTTTCCTGCTATTTGCAATGCGGTTGTATTTCCTTGTCTTTTTTTCTTCGAAAATGCGGTGAATCTTACCAGTTACCTTCGTGTTATTTTGTCTACAGAATGTGTACCATACTGTATTGATTAGGTACGGGTTCCGTGTAAAAAGTGTTCTTCTGGATATTTTTTTTTTTAAGACAGGATAATGAAAGGAAAAGTGAACTTCGTTATCCAAGAGGGAAACTTAGTCATCTTAATTAGCATGATCCTATTACAATTCTCCTCCTTTTCATTAATATTTATAAAGCTCTCTATTCTCAGGGAAGATATTGTAAGCTTAAATCAGAACCAAATCTTCATGAAAAAATAAACGATATATGAATCCTTAGAAAATATCTTTGAATTCAACACTGTTATCTGTATTTATCATTGCTGTGCGTCTCTCTCTCTCTCTCTCTCTCTCTCTCTCTCTCTCTCTCTCTCTCTCTCTGTGCACATATCTATCTATCTGACTATACATACATTAATAGATAAATATAGATACACACACACACACACACACACACACACACACATATATATATATATATATATATGGAGAGAGAGAAAAGGAGAGAGAGAGAGAGAGAGAGAGAGAGACGTCTTCTGCGGACTCCACAGAGAATGAGGCCAATAGCCGACTTCACACGGACTGACCCGAGACCCTTGTCTATCAACTAGAGTTCCACACACGAGACAAACACCACACCTGGGTTCGCCCTTACTATGTCATTCTTCTCTGGCTTCTCAAATACACAGAGACAAATAGAAACCGGTGAAATTAGAATCACTCGGCTTTCACGAAA
>CM065720.1:15086138-15088638 GCA_033310375.1 Conus canariensis
CTGTTGTTTTTGATGTAATCATTCTTGTCGTCGTCGTCGTCGTTGTTGTTGTTGTTTCTTTTCTTGTTGTTGTTGTTGTTGTTCTTCTTCTTCTTCTTGCTATTTCCGTTGATCTTCATATTGTTCGTTTGTTTTCTTGTTGTTTTCAATAGCTGAGGAGCAGTTTTGTTTTGACACAGATTGTCTCCAAGTCTGTCCAAACTGTTCAATGCATTCCATCGTATACTTCACCTTTGACAATACCACCTTGTCCTTTCACCATCCAGTTTTCACACACCTGACATCAATCCTTAACAGTGTCTCACGAACTGTTCCAGACTACCAGGTGTCTGGTTGTATCACTGGCTGGCACCAAAATTCATCCAGATGCTGCTGGTGTACAGAGAGGGGATGACATGCAGTTCACCACATGCAACAGTATCTGATGTTTTCATTGAGGAAGTTAAACGGATTGTCTTCGCGCGCGCGCCGCACACACACACACACACACACACACACACACACACACACACACACACGCACGCACACACACATTGCGCATACACACACACACACACACACACACACACACACACACACACACACACATGTACATACGCACGCACAAAGAGAGGAAGGGAGCAAGAGAGAGAAAGAGACAAACAGACAAACTGACAGAGAGAGAGAGAGAGAGAGAGAGAGAGAGAGAGAGAGAGACAGACAGACAGACAGACAGACAGACAGACACAGACAGTGAAGGGGGAACAAAATGGTCCATCTGTCTGAAGTCTGTTGCCTGTGACGACACTACTCATATTGTTTGTCCTGGTTATTAGGTTTGACACCGTGAGAGAAGAGAACTGTCTTTGAAGTTGGGATGTTTGTATGTAAGGCGTATTTCTCTGTGGTAATGATGGATTTGCTGCCAGTCATTGCTGAACCATCTTCAGCAGGTACATTGAGCGCCACAACTCTGGCTTGCTTATTAGCTTCCTGTTTGCTCTGCTTCTCCAGACCTTTCTTTTTCTTTCTCTCTTTCGAACTTTTTTCTCATTCTTGTTTGTTTGTTTGTTTGTTCGTTTGTTTGTGTGTTTGCCGCCTTTTTTTTTCTTGTTCTTCTTCTGCGTCTTCTTCTCCACGTAATTTAGTAGTGTTTCTGAGACGGTGATGACAAAGTAAAGGTGTGGCGGGTGATTAGGTTTAAATCGTTTTCTATGTTAGTTATTTTGTTAGTTAGTTACTTAGTTATTAAGTTCGTCTTCTTCTTCCTCTTCTTCTTCCTCTTCTTCTTCTTCTCCGTAATTTGGTAAGTGTCTTAGAGTGTGATGGAAAAGTAAAGGTGTGCCTGGCGATTAAGTTTAAATTAATTTATTGGCTAGTTAGTTAGTTAGTTAGTTAGGTAGGTAGGTAGGTAGGTAGGTAGGTAGGTAGGTGGGTAGTTGTTTAGTCAGTCAGAATTACTTAATAAGTTAGTAAGTTGCACACTCACAGAGAGAGAGAGAGAGAGAGAGAGAGAGAGAGAGAGAGAGAGAGAGAGAGAGAGAGAGAGAGAGAGAGAGAGAGACTCATTCTATTTCTCTGAGTTTTTACACCATCGACCAGCTCCTGACCAATGTTCATTTTGGTATGGATTCATGTGGGGAAACTGGAACTACGCAACTGGATTGTATCTGACGGCAACGTCTTTGAGAATGATGTTTACATTTCCTGACCAACACCGCAGGTGTCTATCTCTCGGGCCTGGTTGTTACTTGGACATGTTATGTGTAGACTGATGACATGCCTAGCTTGGAATTCTGTTGAGGTTTGTAATACAGGCCTAACATAGTAATTTGGTTAGCCATAAACGCAGAGTTATTGCTGCTCTCTCTCTCTCTCTCTCTCTCTCTCTCTCTCTCTCTCTCTCTCTCTCTCTCTGATGAATGCGGCGCCTGGACAGAGACATAGCGGGTCCAGACTGAAACTAACTCCCCACTGAACATTACCCCCGGCACAAAACACAGCGCATCTGATGTCACATTCCCAGCGTGTGCCCCAAGTTTGGGGGAACAATACATCTTCATAAACGCCATGCGCATGCGCAGGAGCTAATCTGGTTTACGCGTGATGATGCGTAAAACGACATTATCTTTGAGTGCCGAGCGTCATAAAGACCGGTAATCGTCGCCTTTCAGTTTGCTTCCCCTTGCTATTCCGATCACAGTACAGTGAGAGTTGCCTCCTTTTCTTTTTTTTTTTTTTTTTTCTTTTTTTTTTCTTTTTTTTTTTTCGGCAGTCATGTCTGACAGGGGAGGTAATTCACTAATCAATTTTCTCCCCTCCTCCCCTGCTTTGCCGCAAAGCCCAGCATTTTTGCACAATTTTTGTTCAATAATCACGGACTTTTTCTTTTGTTTAGCATCTATGTTTTCATTTTATCGTTCTTCTTGATGTTTTTTGGTTTTGTTTGGGGTGGGTGGGTGGGGGGGGGGGGGGGGGGGTGTTTACCTATTGGTGTGACTGATGTACTTCTTGCTGCCTC
>CM065720.1:15093638-15116138 GCA_033310375.1 Conus canariensis
TATTCATTCATTTAATTTACTTATTTATTCGTTCATTTAGTTATTTATCTATTTATTCTCTCTCTCTCATACACACATCAGAGAGAGAGAGATTCAGATTCAGATGATTTATTCATATAACAGGCCAAGGCCCCTAATGAAGGGGAGTGTGAACACACAAGTACAATAGCCACATGAAACCAAATTACAGAACAAGACCAGTATAATTCAAGGGCAATTTCAAGAAGTGAAAATTTCTCTATACTTAAAAGCCTTGTACAAAAACAAAGAAAAATTCTTAACAACTTCTGCAGAAGTAGATGAACAAAGTAGGCTCAGTTTAAACAAAGATGGCTGTCTGTAATATTTGGGCTTAATAAACTTTTCTCTGATGCTCATGAGAGCTGGACAGGACAGGACGAAGTGTAATTCGGTTTCAATTGATTTTTTACATAAGGGACATAACAAATCATAATTATTACATATGCGATATCTAAAATAATGAGTTGCCAATGCAGATATTCCTAATCTGAATTTTGCTGTTACGTGTTTTAGGTGCCTGTCCATATCTAAGGTTAAGTACGTTTTCAGGTCATGAACATCACAAAAGTTCCTGTAGAAATCAAATCTGTCACTGTTATGAATATGATCAGTCCATTTCTGCCATCTGCAGTCAACCAACCGTTGACGGAAAACACATACAAACTCTTTAGTATTACCAACCCCTTGATTCAGCCAAACAAATCCAAATCCGTATTCAAACAGACAAAGGCGCACTTTGGACACCCAGTTACTTTTGCCTTTAGCGTCTAAGTCATACAACATATTGTACGCCTTACGAGGAATTCTAAAGTCTTCCATTTGTAACAGTTTCAGCCAGTAGCGGATACATCTGACAGCAGAAGTAATGTAAATGGGAAATCGATTAGTTTCACCGTAAATTAGATCATTTGGAGTCTGTCTATCTACACCAAGAAACCTTTTTAGAGCAAACATTTGAACAGATTCACAACAGACAGCAGCTTTTTCTAGTCTCCATAGCTCAGAGCCGTACTGTACAATCGGTTGAACCTGAGAATCAAATAGCTTTATAAATAACATGAATGAAGAATTATTAAGAATATGTAACTTTTTCATGATACAAAGCACAACATTTTTTGCCTTACTCGAAAGGTCTTTGCACGCGCCAACAAAACTCAAGCGTGTTGAGAATAATATTCCTAAATATTTATAGGCATTGACAACTGGCATAGGAGTACCATCGTATACCCACCTTTCCCTTACACTTAGATAACCACCTTTACGGAATACTATGATATTGCTTTTTTCCATGTTGACTTTCAACTGCAATGATTTAGCAGCACGGTGCAAGCTATTCAATTGTGTTTGTAACCCTATAACAGTTTCGGACATCAAAACAACATCGTCGGCCAACAGAAGGATAAACAATTCAAAAGCATCGAGCGATAATAAAGCACCATGTTTACCATTGTTGATTACATCAAGAGCTAACTCATTGATAAACAAAGAAAATAAGATAGGGCTGCATGCATCTCCCTGCTTGACTCCTCTAGAACAATTAATATAGTCAGTAAGTTTCGCTCCACAACGGACTCTGGTTCTTACTCTATCATACATACTTCTAATACATCTATGGAGTTTACCTTTAATACCATTTTTTGTCAAAATGGGCCAGAGGAGATTTCTATTAATGGAGTCAAACGCTTTTTCAAAATCTATAAAAGCTACGTATAACTTCCTATTGTAAGAAAACTGCTTCTGCACAAGTGCAAGCAAAGTAAACATGTGATCAGTAGTTGAGTAACCCTTCTTAAAGCCTGCTTGATAATCACCTGTGATATTATTTTCCTCTACCCATTCTTGCAATCGGTTATTAATAATTGTCCCAAAGATTTTACTACTAATATCACTAATAGAGATCCCTCTGTAATTGTTGGGGTTATTAACATCACCCTTTTTAAAAATTGGCAAAATAACTGATTCAGTCCAGTTTTCTGGAAAAGTACCTTTATCAAATAATATATTAAACAATTTCAGAAAGAATTGCATTACCTGATCAGAAGCATGTTTAAATAGTTCACCAATAATGCCGTCTGGGCCAGCCGCCTTGCGATTTTTCAATTTTCTACACGCTAATACTACTTCGTCTTGTGTAATTGGTCGATTCATATAATTATCATTGTTGACATCAAGTGTTTGGTCAACACACATGTTACTAACATCAGATTCTAGTAGAGCCTGGAAATGTTGAAACCATGTATCAATACTAATGTTATTCCTGGGCTGTTTTCTTTTGAAAGAAATCCTCTGAATAGTATCCCAAAATTCCTTTTGACAGTTTATAGATGATACAAGTTTTTGAACTAAAGAATTGTTGAAGTCTTTCTCTTTTCTCTTCAATAAATGTTTATATTCTCGCCTTGCAACTGAGTAAGCATTTTTATCCACTGTCTTTAAAGTGCAACGACTGATACGAAGTAACCTCCTGGTTTTTCTTTTACTAGCATCACATTCTTTATCATACCAATCACAAGGTTTTTTGTTACTATTAATATATATACACCTTCTCATGCAGTCTGCACTTTCTTTCATGCCATCATTAAACATACTTAGCGCATAATTTATATCCGCGTCTAATAAATCTATAGCAACATCTATCTTTGTACGAATTCTATCACTACATAATGTACTATGAAACAAATTAGCATGTTCATCATTCCAGACGAGTTTTTCTATAACCTGTTTTTCAATCTTGTTACTGGCATGTACAGTATTTTCTTTAGGAAAAGCAATAGAAAGCGATACAGGTAAGTGGTCAGAATCTATACGTTCTAAAACATTAAGCATACATGAATCATACAAAAGAGCAAAAAGTTCTTTAGAAAATATGAAATAATCTACAACACTGGAACCAGTATCAGACATGTATGTATAGCGACCTTCAAGGTCACCTTTACACACGCCATTAAGAATGCACAGATCTACAGCAGTGCACACATTCAGTAGCAATTTACCATAATTATTCAATGTACAATCTTCGGAGTGTCGATCAATACTGAGAGGCCGGCTATGGAAATGCTCATCAAGAACATCGTTCACAGATATGTCTTGCGAAATGTTAGAGGTTCTGCTATTGAGGTCACCATTTATTATCACATAAACATCCCTAGGTAACAATAAATCAACGAGACATTCTTCAAGTAAATTAATACCATTATCAATATCAAAATGGGCATAAAAAGGTGAACCTTCTGGAGGTATATAGGCACAAAAGTACAAAACATCCTTATCTATTCCAAATAATCTTTTATCGATCAAGAACACACAAAAGTTTGAATAATTAACGTCGATGATTTTAACAAAGGGAGACAATTCTTTTCTGAATAAACAAATCACTCCGCCTGATCGCCTTCCTTGTTTTGAAAATTTAACTGCAGATTTACAAAATACTTCATAACCAACAAACACATCAGCACGACATTCGTCCATAAATGTTTCAATCAAACATATGAAATCAAACTCGTAAATAAACGACATAAAATCACAGTCGGTAAGTTTAGAATATAAGCCATTCACATTCCACAACAGGAAGGAAAAAGGTTTCTTTACATTTGTACACGCTGTGCCGTTCACTTGTTTGCACGTGTTTTTCACAGTATGTCCGGACTCACCTCTCTGACCCACAAAAAACGGTTCACCGTTGACACTGCCACAAGTGACAGGCGATTTCACCGGTGTAGCTTTTTTGTCAGTACCTTCTTCTGCCACACAGGTGTAGGTCAAATTTTCATCAAGTGGCCGGCCACCCCCCTATCTGGATTCAACTAATCTGCTTTGGTCGTCGAGAAAATACTTTGTCCCGTCAATGAGGAGATGATCAAAGATCATCGCCGCTCTTTTGCCTTCTGACCTTGCTTTCTTCAGATGGGGGGAAAGACCACGCCTTATCTCCCTAACGCGAGAGGAGAAATCCTCGCCCACAAAGATATTACTCCCTTTTAATTTTCTCTTCGCTCTTAAGATTTTCGTTTTGTCTTTGTAAGATGAACATCGAGCGATGATGGGAGAATCAGGTTTGGCATTTATTCTATGTACCCGATCGAACTCAATGTCCCGTGTCAAATCTAACTGATCAGTTAAGAGATCATGTATTTTACCTTCACATCGTTCGCTGGTTTCATTTTTATCTCTCGGGATACCATAGAAAATTAGGTTATTTCGTTTTGATCTTCCTTCTAAATCATCCGCCTTTCTTTCTAATTGTTCAAGTCTCGTAGTGAGATCAGAGTTCTTTTTTGCTAGCACAGCATTCTCTTCTTTTAAAGATCCCACCTCCTCCCTCAGATCCTTCAATCCATGATGTAGTGCAGCGAACTGGTCATTCAGATCCCTGACACTCCTCTCCATGTCGGTGAATTTAATGTTCATTTCCTTAAATGTACAGTTCATAGAGTCCAACATACCCATGATGTCAGAGAGAGAGAGAGAGAGAGAGAGAGAGAGAGAGAGGGGGGGGGGGGTCCTATTCCACACAGTATTGCACGTGTTCATGTTTCCCCTCTTACGGTCATGGTTGTAGGCTAAATAACCAAATCGAAAATAATACATCAGTCAACACACTGGAAATGTGTTCAGGAAATGACACTACCATACAGGATCAACAGATTGTTCAAGAGATCTTTTAAGTTTCAAAACGGAGTGACTGAGGGCGGAAAATGAAGCAAAATTTAGAAAGTGATGGGGTTAGTTACCGCCAAGGACATAGACAAGCAAAGTACAGGACAAGACACAATGCATTTCGACCTCTTGGGTCTTGTTCAGGCGAAAACAAATAACATTTAGGACAGTGAAAACGAAGAACGAGAGCTTTGTCGATCCCGCCAAGGATGTCAAATTGTTATGCTCGTCCACCGGCTAGTTGTTTGTCAGAGGGGCCATGTAGACTAGCATAAACCAAAGGTCCTCCAAGCATTGGAAGAGACACGTGGACACAGTCCATGGTGGGGATCAACGGTGCAGATCCACGTGGATACAAATCAGGCCGGGATACCGACACCTGCAGTGTTGGTCAGAACATTCAATCAAACAACACTCTCAGAGACGCATCCATTCACTCTGATGTCAGTCTTCTCATATGAGCCAGTTCAAAACTCAACACTGTGTCGCAGACGGTCAGTGCTGAAACATCTCATCAATAAAATGGTTCTGATGAGATTCGAACCCACAACTTCCCAACCCAACCCGCTTTCCGCGACCCTAACTACACTAATCGGATCAGAATGATTTTGACTGGCCCCGTAAGCTGACCCCAGAGGTGGACCCATGTTCGTTCAACACTCACGAGGGGGGGGGGGGGGGGGGGGGGGGGGGGGAGGGGGGATGTGGAGGGGAAGGGGGGGGGGGGGGCGGGTGGGTACGGCTCTTTACTATGCGACTGTCGTTCAAATATGACATATTTTTTAAGACAAATAATCATGAAGTTTCTCAACGTATCTATCTCTGTCTCATTTGTTGGACTCTGTATTTATTTATTCTGTTTCGGTGGCTCCGTGCTTCTTGGCATGAATATTATCTGGCTCATCTTTTGGAAGAACACCCCGACAATAATTCCATAGTCTATCACACGTAATCCATAGAACATAGATAAGAATGCAAATGAATAGAAACTGCTTGCCGCCGTCTGAGCTGAATCTTCGGTTATTAGAGATGTGGAACTGTTAAACGTTTTTACTGGCGTGACAGATTGGCTGAAGGATAGTGGGGAGGGGAGGGAGTGACAGATTGGCTGAAGGATAGTGGGGAGGGGAGGGAGTGACAGATTGGCTGAAGGATAGTGGGGAGGGGAGGGAGTGACAGATTGGCTGAAGGATAGTGGGGAGGGGAGGGAGTGACAGATTGGCTGAAGGATAGTGGAGAGGGGAGGGAGAAAGGAAAGGGGTTTAGGGCACTGGGGGGCGGGGGATTACAAGATTTGAGAATGCATTACTTTGCAGAAATATTTTAATTGTTGATTCCTTTCACTGGCCTAATGCCAAATTCTTCTAGATGTATGTGTCAAGTCAAGTCAAAATTTTATTTTCTGATGGAACATTGAATAAGCAGTAAATCTGCTTTTTTTTTTACATCAAGCCATCCATGTATATATATGATCAATGTAGTTAAAACGCCTAAAACGATTTTACAAGTGCTCAACCCCTTGGGGAGCAACATTTGTTAAGATAAAGTGTTAAAACGAAATCTACAAATTTGTTTCAAGCATTGAACGCTATCGTCAGGATGATTTGGGTTGCCCACCGCCGGTGTTATATAGCGTGTGGGCCCCGGTTGCGGATGTTTACACGTGCGGGTTGGCTGCACGTGTATTTTGAGATTTTCATGTTGTTGTTCTGGGTGTGTTCACTAACAACGATTTCCATTTATGCCTGCAGTTGTTTACTATTTCTGTTTTAGTGTTTAGAGTTGCTAGGTGTGGTTTGCATAGTATTAGCCATTTTTCAGTAAAACATAAGTTGCATCTTTTTGAAATGTTGCTGTATGGTGATACCCTTTTTTATGATTTTCCAGGCTATATTGTAGTTTGGTTTTGCGTCTTTAAGTTTCCAGATGTATTTACTCAGTTCTGTTTGGTTTTTGTATTTTTCTTTATTAAATGACTGTTTGTGGTTTGCATATCTGGTTTTGAAATGGTTTTCAGTAATCCCTATGTATGTTTCTGTATCATTTTCTGATGTCACAGTGGCTTGGTATACAATATGTTTTGTAGAGGCATTTGTTGCTTAGGGGGCACTGCTCTTTTTTGATGCAATTGCAAGATTTCCTTTCTTCACCCTTCATTGCTGTGTTGGTTTTCATTTTATTAGATGCATCAATTAAATTTTTGAGGTTAGGTATACATGAATACGATAGTTTGACGGTGTTTTTGTTAAATATTTTACACAGTTTGTGTTCTTTTGGGAACGAAGATGTTAAGATTTTAAAGAATTCTTTCCCTATGTTTGTTTTGAGTTTCCCGTCGTATGGTGGGTTGTACCATATGATTTTTCTTTTCCTGTTTTTCTTACTTTTATTTATGTTGTTGTCTGGGTTGTATTGTAGTTTGTAATTGTACCCACTTTTTTGCAGTGCTTCTTGGTATTCTACTGCTGCATTGTTGAATGCTCTTTCATTACATGACAGATTTGATAGTCTCTTGTTTATGCCGTTGGGTATGGTCTTTAATACAGATGGTGGATGGTTGCTTTTAATGTTTACATAGATAGGTGTGTCATTAGGCTTCTTGTATGGTTTATATATGTGGTTGTTGAGGTCAAGTGTTATGTCTAAGTAGTTCACTACCTTTTTGTTTGCTTCAATGGTGATTTTTAAGTTATGATTCTGGAAGATTTTACATAGTTCTTTTTTTTCTTGTTTTCAATGGTTCTTAGGTTGTTGGTTAGTGCAGCAAGGCCGTCGTCTCTGTATAGTCCAACTTGTTTTCCAGGCTGTTTCTTGATGTTGGATAGCATGAATAGTTCGACCAGTTCGCATGTTTCTGCACCGTCATGTGATCCCATAGTTACGTCAAATGTTGAATTTCTGTTCGTTTTCTTGATCCAGGTTTCATTTTTGCTGTACAGTAACGTTTTCTTGGTGTGGAGGATGATTTCCATTTCTGACCCTGTTATGTCTGTGTGGTTACTAGCAAATTTCAGAGCTGTAGTAAGTAGTTCCTCATCTATGGATGGATAGAAGTCTACTATGTCGAATGTGATGAATACTGTGTTTCTTTGTTTATGATGTTTTTTGAACCATTGGATAACTTCATGTGTGTTCTTCCAGAGGTTGTATTCAGAGTTTGATTTTATGTTCTTTATTATTTTTTCTAGGATTTTCTTACGTATTTTGCCTAGTTCAGATTTGGATGGATTTATTAGTCTACATGTTGGATTGTTATGAAAATTGGGCTTGTGGTCTTTGAGCGTTATGAAAGCTTCTTTTGTTGCTGTCGCTTCTACCCTGTCACTTAAGTCCATGCGATGTACAAGTTCTTTTTCTTTGGTGCGGATGTTGTCGTGTATTTTTGTGGGCTTTTTTTGTAGTTTTTCTGAATATATTTGTTAGGAGTTGGGCGTATTCCTTTGGTTCCATTTTGTAGTAGTTACTGGTTTTATCAGCCTTCACAAATATCTTTTTGTCATTTTGTATTTGTTTTATCTGGTTTTTTAACGTTGTTTGGAAATCGTTGTTAGATATTTTAAATTGAATAATGGCTATCATTCTTTCCATTTTATCCTCAAACGGTTTCATTTCTTCTATGGCTGGTGGTGATCGCCATGATTTGAAGTCGTAGGTGTTTTATCATCTTTTTTGCGTTTGGGTTCAGAAAAAGAATGCTTTCCATCTCATATTGCGTACGAACTTTTCAGTTTGTTCTATTAGTTTTTTTAAAGTAAGATCGTGGGTTGGAAAACGGTATGTGTTTTGTTGACTGCCTAAAATTGATTTCTTCCATTTTAAAATCCTTCAGGCCACAGTGCTCAACGTGAGGAGCGAATAAGATCAATGTAGTTAAGAGTTAAACGCCTAAAATGATTTTACAAGTGCTCAACCCCTTGGGGAGCAACATTTGTTAAGATAAAGTGTTAAAACGAAATCTACAAATTTGTTTCAAAAATTGAAATATATATATATACAGGTCCCCCTGATGGGTCCGATCCAGCAGACAAAAGGCCTAGGAGCAGGCAATGTAAACAGATCTACCTTCGAGAGGGATTGCGATGGTTCCCTCATGCAGCTAGTGAAGAGATTTCATATCTAGAATATGTTTTTTTAATGTTATGTTTCTCATTTTCTTAGGCCTCACCACCCCACCCCCCCCCCCCCCCCCTTTTTTGTGTTAAAGTTCAAATCTTTGGCAAGTCATTACTATAATGATGGAAGAATTGTTAGCCTATGCTTGTTATTCCCCACAATTTAATTGTTTGGCATTATATATATATATTATATATATATATATATATATATATATATATATATATAATGAAAAAAAAACAACAGAGAAGAAATGGAGGGGGGGGGGGGGGGGGCGGATGAGGAGGGTAGGGGCAGGGAGTGTACAAATGAAAAGGGGGAAAATCCAGAAAGTAACGAAACAGAACAAGAGAGAGAGAGAGGGAGAGAGAGAGAGAGAGAGAGAGAGAGAGAGAGAGAGAGAGAGAGAGAGAGAGAGAGAGAGAGAGGTTATGTACAATATGTACATTGTCTTCACAAATTGTGCACAGTATGTATACCCAAGGAATACAGTCGACACTGACAATACCCTTTCCTTTGAGGCAGACACACTCATGCACGGGCATGTACATAGATATACACATACACATGCATACACTGTGTAAAATCATAAAACGTTATTTCAAAGGATTGGGAAAAAGAGAAGTTATGAACCATTCATGAGATACCTTTTCAGATTATTTTAAACTGGATTTTATTGTTTATACTTTTAAAGCGTGTTGGTAACTTGTTTCATACTGTTCCAACAGAGTATAAAAAAAACTAGACTTATAAAGATTATTTCTTAGTCTAGGAAAAGATTTTAAAAAATGATTGTCTCTATGGATGTTAGTTTTAAACGTGTCGCTTATCGTTTCAGGAGCATTGCCGTTTATAACATTATGCATACATACTGCCTTACTGAACAAAGGTCTGTTGTGGAAAGTTAATATATTCAGTTTTTTTTAATCTTCTGTAGTCAGAGTGCTTGATTTTAACAATACTAAATTTAGTGCTCTTTTGTACATTCGATAAATCATTTTTAAGTTGGCTTCACTGCAGCTGTCCCATAATGTCGATGCATAATTAATTATTGATAAAATGTGAGCACAGAAGAAAAGCTTACGAGAATGGGTATCAAAGAAACTCTTAATCTTGGCTAGTTTAGGTAGCTTTTGTGAAAGACGTTTTCACAGTGACTTCGTGTGGTCGGTCCACGATAGATCCTTATCAATTATTACATATACACCACAGTGCCAAGGACATCCACGCTGTTGGTTCGGATGAGGAATTTGCACAGGCCCTCGATGCCAGGCGCCTGAAACTCAACTTGCCACGAGCAAACGAAACTGAAGATTGGGAGAAACTGGATGCAAAAATCGTCCAAAGACTCGATGCACTGATAGGGAAAAGCACCCTGGAACACAAACTAGCCACATATGGGGACATTGTGTATGCCACATGTAGAGACGCCTATGGAGCAAAACTACCCAAAGAGAAAACACCTCCAAAGAAATCCAGACGCCAAGAAAAGATGGACAAGATCAGGGTCCAAAAGAAAAACCTCAAGATGCAAATGAAGACCGCACTGCCAGCTGAAAAACAAGGCTTGGAAAAACTGTGGAAAGACCTGAAAGAAAAACACAGTGCCCTCAGCAAAGCGGAATCTGCGAGGAAGAGGAAGAGCAAAAAGAAGAAGACACAAGAGCGCTTCTTCAGAGACCCCTTCCAGTTTGCCAGAACACTGTTTGAGCAGCCAAAATCTGGGACCCTAAGTGTGGACAAAGGAGTTCTTGAGCAGCATCTGAGGAAAACATACTCTGACCCACAGAGCAAAGCACCACTCGACATTCAAGGTCTGGTGTGGCCAACCAACCCTGAGGAACAGTTCAATGGCAAGCCTCCAACGTTGGCGGAAATCAAGAAGGTGGTCGACAAAGCCAGAGCCAAATCATCACCAGGGCCAAACGGAATACCTTACCAGCTTTACAAGAAATGTCCCAAGGTGCTGGAGTGGCTCCACAGGCTGCTGCGATCGGCTTGGAGAAACCAGAAGATCAGCGGCCAGTGGATGACGGCAGATGGTGTGTACATCCCCAAAGAGCAAAACTCAAGTGACATTAGCCAGTTCAGGCCAATATCACTACTGAACGTCGAAGGGAAAATCTTCTTCTCTGTCATGGCAGCAAGGCTGACCAAGTACCTGATGGAAAACAAGTACTTGGATGTGTCAGTCCAGAAAGGTGGCATCCCAGGCGTGGCGGGCTGTGTAGAACACGCCACAATGATCTGGGACGCAATCCAAAAAGCAAAAACAGAAAAGAGAGACCTGGACGTAGTGTGGCTTGATCTGGCAAACGCATATGGATCTGTGCCCCATGAGATGATACAGTTGGCTCTTGAGATGTACCATGTGCCAAAGAACATCCGCGACATGCTCAAGAAGTACTTCAATGGCTTCTCAATGCGGTTCTCTACCAAGGAGTACACAACAGACTGGATCAACTTGGAAGTGGGTATTGCAATGGGCTGTGCAATTTCCCCAATACTGTTCGTGCTGGCAATGGAACTCATCTTGAAAGCAGCAACAAACAACGCGAGACAAACAGACCTTGGCGATGGATACAAGATGCCTCCTCTCAAGGCCTTCATGGATGACACTACAGTGATTTCATCCAGAGAAGACGAGACACGTCATGTGCTGGAGAGGCTGGACGACATAGTTGCCTCATCCAGAATGAAGTTCAAGCCAAAGAAATCACGGAGTCTCTCACTGAGGAAAGGAAAAGTGGCCGGATCTGTGGTCTTCAGTGTTGCCAACCAGGCCATTCCAACAGTCACAGAAGAACCAGTCAAGAGCCTTGGAAGATGGTATGATGATACGCTGAAAGACACACAAAGAGCAAAAGAAACCAAGCAGATGGCGGAGGAAGGCTTGGAGACCATTGACCAGTGTGGGCTCCCTGGCAAATACAAGGTCTGGTGTCTGCAGTTCATGCTGATACCAAAGCTGCTATGGCCTCTGATGATATACGACATCTGCACCAGCATAGTGGAGGCAATGGAAGCCAAAATCAACAAGTTCACAAGGAAATGGCTTGGTGTCCCACCCTGTCTGACTGACATAGCGCTGTACTGTCGCCAAGCAAAGCTGAAACTACCCCTGAAATCCATCCTGGAGGAATACAAAGCAGGGAAGATCAGACTTCAAAGCATGCTGGAGGACTCAGGAGACAAGGTGGTAGAAGCAATTAAGCCCCAGCTGAAGACAGGCAGAAAATGGAAAGTTCAAGAGGCGATGGATTCTGCAAAAGAAAGTCTCAAGATCAGAGAAATAACAGGACACACACAGACCAACAGACAGGGACTGGGGGTGACCAAAACTGAATGGTGGTCAAAGGCCAAAGGAAAAGCCAAAAGAGACATGATGATTCAGGAGATGAGAAAAGAAGAAGACCAAAAAAGACTCCAAAAAGCAGTCCAGCAGAGCCAGCAAGGGCAGTGGACAACGTGGGAGAATGCACTCCAAAGAAGTCTCACTTGGAATGACATTTGGCACATGGCCCCTCTCAGGATCAGCTTCATTCTCAGATCTGCATATGACCTTCTGCCCTCATATGCAAACCTGGTGAAGTGGGGGAAAACAGACGATCCTGCATGCCCCCTCTGCCATGAAAAACAAACAGTGGAGCATGTCCTAAGCTCATGTAAAGTAGCCCTGGCTCAAGGAAGGTACACATGGAGGCACAACCAAGTGCTCAAAGAAATTGTACAAGTAGTCTGGGCTAGTACCAACACCACAAAAGGGAAAATCAGGACTCCAAAAGCACCCGCAACATTCTTCACGGCAGGAGGCAGCAAATCATGGCCAAGAACAACAGTGCCACTCGAAACATGCAGGCAGAGTCTGCTGGACGGGGCAGATGACTGGGAGTGCACTGCAGACCTCCCAGAATGGAAGAGTCACCCAGAGATCATCAGCAAGAGTGGCATGAGACCAGACATAGTAGTCCACTCTAAGTCAACCAAGCAGCTGATCATGATCGAGCTCACGGTGCCATATGAGAACAGAATGGAGGCAGCTCAAATCTACAAGACTGAAAAGTATGCTGATCTGGCAAACAGCCTGAGGAGAGAAGGCTATCAGGTCAAAGTCCTCACTGCAGAAATTGGAGCTAGGGGGTTTGTAGGAACGTCTGCATACAGCCTCATGAAACAGCTCTCAGTTGCAGGGAAGGAAAAAACCAGAGCCCTGAAAGCAATGGCAGAAGCGGCAGAGAGGTGTTCAAGCTGGATCTGGTCAAGGAGGAACAAAAGTGAACTTCATAAGGCTTAATTTCCCTACAAATATCAGGTGTCCCTGTGGCTCAGTGGTTAAAGCGCGAGTCATTAAGTGGAAAATGAGCATGTCCAGAGGGTCATGGGTTCGAATCCCAGCCATGGCTCGTCCCAAGATGGGAAAAAAAGGGGCAGCAGAGGGACATCCGGAGTCATGAACCGGGTGTGGCCCAACCCCCCTAGAGTGTCAGGAGATAAGGGCCGAAACACTTGCTTGAAGGGGGCTTCTCTTCTGAGGACTCTCTGCTGCCACGCTCTCCACGAGTTTCTTTCTACTTCTACTACTTACATGTAGCATTTTATGTGAATCTACTTCTTCACTTTGCTTGTCAGATATAAACAATGGCTGAAATTTTGACTTCATTCTTTGCCGTTTTTGTCGAGCACATACATACATACATTTGGTCTTGTTTGCATTTAAGGACATATGATTCAGTTGGGTCCATTCAATAAGTCCATGGATATTATCTTGTAGTTTATTTGCTAGTCTATGGGTGCCTGAATCACTGGAATGGAGCGATGTATCGTCGGCAAACATTTCGCATTTACATTTAACATAAAAAGGTAAATCATTGATATAGATAGAAAACAGAAGAGGACCTAATACAGAGCCTTGTGGTACTCCGTATTTGACAGGCAAAAAGTTTGACATTTTGTTGTGAACTATTACTGCTTGTTTCCTATTACATAGAAAAGAAGACATGAGATTAATGAATTCTGGAGTTAATGTATACAGTTCTAATTTGCAGAATAGGACAGGATGATTTATAACATCAAAAGTTTTCTCAAAGTCTATAAAAAGAATACCAGTAAATTTATTTTCATTTATACTGCATAGAAGGCTATCAACGAACTGTATGACAGGAATGATTTTCACGGAAACCAGATTTATCTTCATTGAGTACATTATTGTTAGCAAGGTAAGAATAGAGGGACTTTGGCAGGTGCTTTTCAATAGGCTTAGATAAAGCAGATAAAACAGAAACAGGTCGATAATTTGATGGATTTGATGCATCACCAGATTTGTGGAGAGGAATAACTTTAGCCCTTAAATGTTAAAGGAAAAGTTGTTTTTTTTTTCTCTATGCACAAATTGTATCAATAAATTAGCGTGTAAGAGATCACTGGGCACAGCCTTCAGCGTTCCTAGGGACACACAGCTCACGTGTTCAACATTAGCGTTTAACAAGTAATACACATTGCAAGATTCATATATCTGGATATAGCTTTCCATTTTCTCGTCTGTATGTATCTTGTTTTCCAACTGTACTTATCAAGTGAGGTATGTCCGTGTTCATGAGTTGATCTGGAAATATTTTCACTTAAAATGATTGCTAAAGGAGTCCATGAATTTAGTATACCATTACAAATCTTATACTGAGCCCTTTGTATCATGATACCACAAAATCCTGTCATGTCCATCGCATCCATAGCATTCAAAACATCATTCGTTGCTTTGATCCTTTTCTCTCTTCGTCTTCACACGAACTTAAGTTTGAATCCCCGAACCTGTGATTTTTAAGTACCCTTTACCATGGAAAAAAAACGATGCTTCCATTTTGGACTACTTAAAAAAATTGATTACAAACTATCTTGTATCAACTCATGGTGGTATTGATTCGCTTACTTTACATTGGTTATGAATTTTACGTACCGGGCATGTCCAGGCCATTGGTGTCATTACTCAGCTGTTTATCAAACTTCTTTTAAATGAGCTGTTTTACGGAAGATATCCACCGATTGTAGATACGAAGTAGTGAATGGTTATTGATAACAGTTATAAGTTTGCCATGTGTCACAAATTCTTCTCTCATTGTACTTGAGTATTTTATTGAGTTTTTCTTCTGTCTACTTAATTATAATATTTTAGTATTAAATAACCAGATTTTGCACTGTCCTTACAGAATGTAGATCCCAAAAGTAGACCTTTCATCAGGTTTCCAGGTATCATATAAGACCAGACATGTTGTACACTTTAAAGATATGTACTCAGGTACTCAGGATTTATTTTTGTTTTCATATTTTGACCATGTTGCTTGTTTGTAGATTTTATAAAGAAAAATACATCACACTTTTACTTCCATGCAGTTCATATCAAAATAATGATTTTAACCTAATTGGTAAGAATATTTGATCGCCTCAAGGTTTTGTGAACATACGCTGTCATTCTGGACATAACATTCTTAATTGTAAATGTCGAATATCTAAAACAGATGGTTCGTTATAACATTTTCGCTCAAATAAATCTCTCAGCAGATCATTTGAAGAACACACTAGATCATGATATGAAATTGATCTTCTTATCAATTACATAAATGGTATATTGTTCTGATTTCACTGTCAGCTTTATTACAGATCAGCAAATGACTCATATCTCTGCCAAGGCCTTCAACAAGCAAAGGACCCCCCAACCACACATACACACACACCGCGCGCGCGCACAGCGAGAGAGAGAGAGAGAGAGAGAGAGAGAGAGAGAGAGAGAGAGAGAGAGGAGAGAGAGAGAACATGTATATGATATGCAGACCACAACAGAAGCCCCGTTTTTAAAGTCAAATTTGTGCCCTGTAAACATACGTTTGACAGGTTTAAAATGTCGCATCTGCAGAAATGTACTGCAGAATAAACAGCTCGTATCTGCTATAAAAAGTATTTATGGTCAACGTAGCTACCAACTCCCTACATAAAAATTAGCAGTGCGTAAGATGGAGCGACCGAAAAGCGTGAGGACGTTCTATACCACAGACCGATGAACGGGTTGTTGAATAGATTATAGTAGAAAACAGTGTAGGGGTTGGGTCAGGGGTAGAGAAAGACCACACACACACACACACACACACACACACACACACACACACACACACACACACACGAACGCTTCCAGCTGTGATGAATGCGGCGCCTGGACAGAGACACAGAGTGCCCAGACTGAAACTAACTCCCCACTATACATTACCCTCAGCACAAAACACAGCGCATCCTATGTCACACTCCCAGCGTGTGCTCCAAGTCTGGGGAATAATACGTCTTTATAAACGCCAGACGCATGCGTAGGAGCTAATCTGGTTTACGCGTAATGATGCATAAAACGACATTATCTTTGCGCGCCATGCGTCATAAAGACCGGTAATCGCTTTGGAAATTGCTTCCCCTTGTTGTTCCGATCACAGTACTGTGAGGGTTGCCTACTCCTCCTTTTTTTTTTTTTTTTTTTTTTTTTATTGATGGCGGCGGTCGTGCCTGGAAGGGGAGGAAAGTCACTCCTCGGTTTTCTCCCCTCCTCCCCTGCTTTGCTGCAAAACCAGTTGTTTCTGCGCAGGTTTTGTTCAATCAGCATGGACTATTTCCTTTGTCATGCATCTGCTTTTTGTCTTTTTTTTTTCTTTTTCAATTTTTTTCTGGGTATTTTTTTGGGGAGGAGGTGGTACTACAATTACTGTGGTAATGTATTTATTACTGCATCGTGACGAACACTCTCTTTCCATTTTAAAATCTTTACCATCAACGACCATAACCAACCACCGCAAAAATCAGTACACCCTTAGGTTTTACCAATGGGAATTGTGAAAAGCACTGAGAGATTACTTTAATGTTGTTGATCTCGAATATGTCAAATGGAAAGAGACTATCAAAGGCAAGATTTTGTTCTTTGTTTATATGCATTTAAAATAAAATTGGTCTCTAGTCTTTTCTGATTTATTGATATCCATTGATATTTTTGTCAGTCTATGTAGTTGGCCAAATACTGTAGAACAAGAGTTCGTTTCATCCATTGGAAGACACGCAGTAAGAAGGCACGTTTGCAACTGAAAAGGCCATAGCCCTACTGGAACATTGGAGGCTGACTATCACCCAGCAACTATCGATCTATTTTAGCACAGTTTCTATCAAGGCACCTTGCTATGAGATTAGTGCCTCAGTTGATGCCTGTCTTCAACACCTGGAAGATAGCTCAATTAAACAAGGGATGCTGCTTCCACAACTAAGCAGTAAGCAAGAGAGGATGGCGGGTTTTAACCAGGAAGAAGTCTGTTGGTTTACCAAGAGGCGCAGAAGGCAGGGATGTCTGTGCAATATCACCTGAGAGAGATGAGATTGTATCACTCTGAGCGAGGCTTCCAAAGTATCCAATATGTGCGACGAAAATGCCTGAACACTGTGGGCTGTTTGCGAGTGGATGACACTTGGGTTGGGAGTTGGTGAAAGGAGAGTGGAGGGTTAGGGAAGAAACTTGGTGCAGATATAGGAGCGTATTTTCCGTCCTCTGAGATAAGAACCCGAACCTCACGATGTGCGTGATGAAAAGCCGGCAATGTTACAACATACGGGGTGTCAGCAGACTCCTTGTTTGACATCATAAATATCTCTCCGTTGTAGACGCTAAACCACCCGCCTGGCTCTGTTGTGCGCGATGCCAGAGTCGTCGTCCTTCGTCTTCTGATACGGTCTGCAACTGACACGGTTCCTTTTTCTCGCCTTTCTGCCTCTGACAGCTGTTCTAGACGTCATGGCCTTTCCACCCAGCCTCGCTCCACTATCTTCCCATAGACACCTCCCTCCGTGGTTCCTGTGCTTAACCCTGTAGTCAGACAGTTTTGTCGCTCTCTGCTCCGTCTCTCTTTTTTCCCCGTCTTTCCCTCTCTCTCTCTTGTGTGTGTGTGTGTGTGTGTGTGTGTGTGTGTGTGTGTGTGTGTGTGTGTGTGTGTGTGTGCGCGCGCGCGCGCGCGCGCGCACGCGTGCGCATGGAGAGGGGAAAGGGAACGAAGGAGGAGAGTTTAAAGAAGGAGCAGGTGACGTTAGCAGTACCTATAATTCTCCATCAAATTACAAGTCAGACTGGCATCAGTAAACATGACAACGTTGACAATGAATACCTGGATACTGTCAGTGTCAGCTTTGGCAGCGAGAGAGAGAGAGAGAGAGAGGAGAGAGAGAGAGAGAGAGAGAGAGAGAGAGAGAGAGAGAGAGAGAGAGAGAGAGGAGGGGGGCAGGCGATCAACACATGTTACGTTATCTGTCGCACCAGCCAGACAAGGCCCACAACTGTTGACATTTCCTCATCAATCATCATTCCTCTACAGGGACATGGCATTTGCACGACTCCACATTTTCGTGCATTAAATTTGCGCGAACCTCGGTAATTAATGACCGCTAAAATTGATTTCGTGTTGAACACGTCTCTTTGAGGACACGTTCTATTGCATGAAGCTTTGACGGGCTTTGTGTTGTTTATCAATATGATTCCAAGTCTAGCTTGCGACAACAAGCTGGGAAAAAAATGCCAGTGCGTTTCTTTAAACACTCTCAAGGCCTTTTTGTCAAACTCTGAATCATACTGACACTGGCAATGTGACTTGCTCACAACTATCAATAAAAATCTTCTAGGTGACTGTCTGAAGAGGACAATAATCAGTAATAGCAGAACTGCTTAGTTCGTCAATGGCTGTCACATTCTTCTCGAAAACAGCCACCGGCATTTCAAAGCTTTGGAGATGCATAAATCAACTTTGTAATTCAAGACTGAAAACAGATGTTATAGAAACTCAAAAGGCTATTAAAGCTCTTTAACAAAAAGGCTTCTGTAAGGGTTTACATCGGAAAGGTATCGGGTGAAAATAGTCGCCAAAGTGTGTGGGCAAGCACAAGAAATCAATTCCAAGTCACACAAAATGTGCTGCCCCTTTCACCCCAAAACTCTGCATTGCCAACCAACCCACTCACCCCTTTCCTTCATCTCGACATATGACGATTACAGCTACTGGCTCTATGTCTGTGGGTCTGTCTGTCTCTCTCTGTCTCTGTCTGTCTGTTTCTCTCTTTGTCTGTCTGTCTCTGTCTCTGCCTGCCTGCCTGCCTGCCTCTCTCTCTCTCTCTCTCTCTCTCTCTCTCTGCAGCTATCGTCTCAAAAACAAGCACTTGACACTCAGAAGAGAATTCCGCAGTGTTAACAGACTCTTGGTCTGTTTTAAAGAGTTGTTTTTTATTGTCAACCCTATTCACTGCTCCTTACAACCTGAGCTGTGTGTTGGACACGAGGATCGTTCTGAAAAACAAATGAATGTGCTTTAGAATTGTCTCTTTATATGAGTGATTTTTTTTCTTCTAAGAGACGTCCTTCATTTTCACTGTGTGTGTGTGTGTGTGTGTGTGTGTGTGTGTGTGTGTGTGTGTGTGTGTATGTTGTGTGTGTGTGTGTGTGTGTGTGTGTGTGTGTGTGTGAACTGTGTGTGTGTGTGTGTGTGTGTGTGTGTGTGTGTGTGGGTATTTGTGAATGTGCACGTACATTTGTGTATGTGTTTGCGTGTGTTTGTGTGCGTGTCTGGGCCTGTCAGAGAGAGAGAGAGAGAGAGAGAGAGAGAGAGAGAGAGAGAGAGAGAGAGACGGACAGACAGACAGACAGACAGACAGAGAGACGGAGACAGAGAGACAGAGACAGCGAGACAGACAGACAGAGACAAGCAACAAATACAGAGAGAATTTACAATCAGAAAACATATATATTTTTCCTCATAGTGGAAGATGGAAATGAAAAAAAGCAGGAAATGATTAAACGTAGATTACCTTCATAGCATTGCCTTGACGTTTCTCAACACGACACTGGCAAAACATCCGAAGATTCACGTTGCGCTCGGCTGTTTGTTTTTGTGTTTGGCATTGTCTTGAAACAAACGGCATCGCATTTAATTTTACATTGTATTTGAACAACCTGCAAAGGGTCTACATGCTCTCCCATCAAAAGTTGATATGGCGTGTTTATGCACGCTGCTCTAATTGTTACGGCTCAAGTCATTGCTCTTTTCGTTGTTGTTGCTTACAAACACACGTATATACAACCACCCCAACCCTCACATTTTTTTTTTAGTGAACACATGCATTCACACTGTCACGTTTCGGGGAGTGGATGTATGGAATGCGTATGGAATTAACACACTCACCCGCCTCCAATTCACTCTATCGGACACGAGAGCCAGATAAACAATTAAATGAAAATTTAATGAAGAAATAAACAATGAACTGGTGAATTGGACGATGCGATTATTGGTGTGTTGATGCATATGTAGATGACATATGCAGAGTTCTCATTCACTCTCACAATCACTCACTCATTCACGGCCACATTACAAAACGTTATATATATATATATATATATATATATATATATATATATATATATATATATATATATATTTATGTATATTAAAAGCAAGTTAAAATCAAGCTTCTAAAAACATCTACAAATTTGTTTCACGCTGTGCGGTCGTCAGGATGTGATGAGCTTGTGTTGCCAGTGCCACGTATATATATAGCTAGCTGGTTTGCTGTTGTTTTTTCCCGTGCTACATGTGTTTCTCAGGTGTTAGTTTTTTTCGCTGATAGGAACTTCCATCTGTGTCTGCAATTGTTAACCATTTCTGTTCTAACATTTAGAGTTGCCAACTGTGGTTTACATAGTATAATGTATTTCTCTGTTAGGCATAGATTGCATTTTTTTAAATGTTTGTATGATGCTGCTCTTTTTAAAATTTTCCAAGATATGTTGTAGTCTATGTTTTTATCTTTAAGTTTCCAAATGTATTTACTCAATTCTGTTTGGTTTTTGTATCTTTCTTTGTTGAATGATTGTTTATGGTTTGCATATCTAGTTTTGAATTGGTTTTCCGTGATACCTACATATGTTTCTTTTGCGTTCTCTGATGTTACAGTGGCTTGGTACACAATGTTGTTATAAAGGCATTTGTTGCTTAGGGGGCACTGTTCTTTTTTGGTACAGTTACAAGATTTCCTTTCGTTACCCTCCTTTTTTTCTGTGCTGCTTTTCATTTTGTTTGCTGAATCGATGGCATTTTTAAGGTTCGGCATACATGAATATGATAATTTGATGTTGTTTTTGTTGAATATCTTAAATAATTTATGGTCTTTTGGGAAAGATGATATCAAGATTTTAAAGAATTCTTTCCCTACATTTGTTTTAACTCTTGCATCATATGGGGGATTGTACCATATGATATTCCTTTTCCTGTTCTTTCTGCATCTTTTTGTATCATTGTCTGGATCGTATCGTAGTTTGTAATTGTAGCCACTTTTATGTAACGCCTCTTGGTATTCAGCTGTAGCATTGTTGAATACTGTTTCGTTACATGACAAATTGGATAGTCTTTTATTTATGCTTTTGGGTATTGTTTTCAGTATGGAGGGTGGGTGATTGCTTTTGATGTTTACATAAACAGGCGTGTCATTTGGTTTCTTGTATGGTTTATATGTGTGTTGGTTGAGGTCTAACGTTATGTCTAAATAGTTCACTATCTTTTTGTTTGCTTCTATTGTGATTTTTAAGTTTTGGTTGTGGAAAATTTTACACAATTCTTTTTTCTTATTTTCAATATTTCTAGGGTTGTCATTCAGAGCGGCAAGGCCGTCATCCCTGTACAGTCCAGTTTGTTTTCCAAGTTTTTTTTTAATATTGGATAACATGAATAGTCCGACAAGTTCGCAAGTTTCGGCACCATCATATGATCCCATTGTGACATCGAAAGTTGAATTCCTGCTTGTGTTCTTAATCCAGGTTTCATTTTTATTGTGCAGTAAAGTTTTCTTTGTGTGGAAAATGATTTCCATTTCTGACCCTGATATTTCTGTGTACTTGGTGGCAAATTTTATAGCTTTAGTTAGTAGCTTTTCATCTATAGATGGGTAGAAATCTACTATGTCAAATGTTATAAAAACTGTATTTTCTTGTTTATTGAGGTTTTTGAACCATTGTATTACTTCATATGTGTTTTTCCAGAGATTGAGTTCAGTGTTTTCTTTTATGTTTTTTATGGTTTTCTCTAAGATTTTTTTTACTAATTTTCACTAGTTCAGATTTGGAAGGGTTTATCAGTCTACATGTTGGGTTGTTCAAGAAATTGTGTTTGTGGTCTTTAAATGTAATAAAGGCTTCTCTAGCTGCTGTGGTCTCTACTCTGTCTACTTAGGTCCATTTGGTGCACAAGTTCCTTTTCTTTCTTTATGATGTGATCATATGTAGCCTTGTCAGCCTTTCTGTAATTTTTCTGGATATTTTTATCAAGGAGTTTTGAGTACTCTTCAGGTTCTATTTTGTAAAAGTTATTGGTTTTATCCGCCTTCACAAATATTTTGTTGTCATTTTGAATTTGTTTAATTTCCTTTTCTAACGCTGATTGAAATTTGTTATTAGATTTTTTTGAATTCTATGTTGGCTAACATTCTTCTCATTTTTTCTTCAAATGTTTTCATATATATATATATTTATATATATATATATATATATTATATATATATTGTGTGTGTGTGTGTGTGTGTGTGTGTGTGTGTGTGTGTGTGTGTGTGTGTGTGGGCGCGCGTGCGACTGTCAGTATTTTGCTTCACTTAGCTGGTTTTCGCTGCTTGTCT
>CM065720.1:15128638-15138638 GCA_033310375.1 Conus canariensis
AAGAAACATTGTACAGTTGTACCAACTTATTTTCCTTTTCTTGTTTTTTTTGTTATCTTTCTTATTTTAACAGTCTTCACAAACCCCACACATCTGATGTTCTAGTTGAAAGGCAGGCAATGTTACAACATATGGGGGTGTCAGCAGACTCCTTGTTTGACATGATAAACATCTCACTGGTGTAGGCGCTAAACGACCCGCCGGTACTGTTGCATACAATGCCGGAGTCGGCGTGTGTCTCCTTCAGCTCCGGTCTGCAACAGACACGGTTCCTTCTTTTATTCTTCTCCCCTTTCTGCCTCTGGCAGCTGTTCCAGACGTCATGGCTTTTCCACCCCGCCCCTCCCCCACTACCTTCCCGTACAGCCTTCCTTAGGTGTTTCCTGTGTTCAAGTCAGTGGATGGCAAGACCATTCTATCTGTCTGTCTGTCTGTCTGTCCGTCTCTCTCTCTCTCCTCTCTCTCTCTCTCTCTCTCTCTCTCTCTCTCTCTCTTTCGTTGTTTACTCCCGGGACAGATCAAACGAAGAATAGGACACAATTGATTATTCTCATATTGATATCAAAAACTTATAATGGATCACATGACAACGAATTTTTCTCTCTCTCTCTCTCTCTCTCTCTCTCTCTCTCTCTCTCTCTCTCTCTCTCTCTCCCCCCACGCGGCGCGTTACGTCAACCATGTTCCCATAGTTGACCACACACACACACTCCGTCCTCATCATTCGTCATGCCCCCCCTCCCCCCCCCCCCCGCCCCTGCCCTTTTCCTTCGTTCTGCCCCCTCCCTCCATGTCCCTCAGAGATTACATGTGTGCAGTGGTGACCAGGCCAATGTCCATTAAACAGATTTTCTGTCTGTCTTTCTTTTCTTTCATTATTTCTTTCTTCCTTTTCTGTTATTCGTTCTTTCTTTCTTTATCTCGTTCTTTCTTTCTTTCCTTCTTTCTTTCCTTCTTTCTTTCTTTCTTTCTTTTCTTTCTTTCCTTCTTTCTTTCCTTCTTTCTTTCTTTCTTTCTTTCTTCTTTCTTTCTTCTTTCTTTCTTTCTTTCTTTCTCTTCTTTCTTTCTTTCTTTCTTTCTTTCTTTCTTTCTTCTTTTTTCTTCTCCTTTCTTCCTTTCTTTCTTTCCTCTCTTTCTTCCTCTTCCCTCTCTTTTCCGCATCACTGTCTCACCTCTCCTCCCACGTTTTTGCTAAAAGTTAGTCGCTCAAAATGTAAATGATCTTCTTTCTTTTGACATGATAAAGTGCTAATAAAGCGGGCATTGTGTCTTAATTCAACAGCGATCAAGGCTTGTGATCAATAAACAATAAAATGATTTTGTCAGCTTCTGCAATCATTGACATATGAATTAACACTGCAAGGATACAAATCAGTTAACTGATTTCCTTTTTGCTCTCCTCTTTTCAAACTGATATTAACAGTTTGCCTGATAAAATCTCCCCCCTCCTCTCTCTCTCTCTCTCTCTCTCTCTCTCTCTCTCTCTCTCCCTCCTCCTCTCACTCCTCCCCCCACGTGGCGCGTTACGTCAACCATGTTCCATAGTTGACCACACACACACACTCCGTCCTCATCATTCGTCATGCCCCCTCCCCCCCCCCCCGCGCCCTGCCCTTTCCTTCGTTCTGCCCCCTCCCTCCATGTCCTCAGAGATTACATGTGTGCAGTGGTGACCAGGCCAATGTCCATTAAACAGATTTTCTGTCTGTCTTTCTTTTTCTTTCATTATTTCATTCTTCCTTTTCTGTTATTCGTTCTTTCTTTCTTTACTCTTCGTCTTCTTCTTCTTTCCTTTTCTTCTCTTCTTTCCTTTCCTTCTTTCTTTCTTTTTCTTTCTTTCTTTCTTTTTCTTTCTTTCTTTTTCTTTCTTTCTTCTTCTTTCTTTCTTCTTTCTTTTTCTTTCTTTTTCTTTCTTTCCTTTTCTTCCTCCTTTCCTTTCTCCTTCTTTCTTTTCTCTTTCTTTCTCTTCTTTCTTTCTTTCTTTTCTTTCACACTTTCTTTCCTATTTTTTCTCTTCTGCTCTTTGCTTTCTTATCTTTTCTCTTCTTACTGTCTTTCTTCTTTCTTTCTTTCACTGAAACTTATCATTTTGTCTTCTGTCAATCTTCTTCTCTTCTCTCTCTCTTCTTTCTTTCTTCTCTTTCCTTCTACGTCTTCCTTATATTATTCCGCTCCTCGTCTCCACTCTCTCTCCTCCTTTTTGCTAAGTTAGTCGCGTCTGTAGTGATCTTGCTGTTGCTGCGCGTGACATGATAGTGTGCTATGTGGTGTGTGTTGTGTGTGAATGTGTGCTGTGTGTGTTGTGTAGTGACATAGATTGGGAGCTCGTGCTGTATGATTACGTGTGTGTGTTATGTGTGTGTGTTTTGCTGCTGCTCTGTTGTGCGAATGAAAGTTAAAGTGTTGCCTGATGAAAATTGTTTCGTCGTCTCTCGTGTCTGTGTCTGTGCCCTGCAGTGCGTGCGTCTGTGTGCGTTTGCGTGATTGCGTGCGTGCTGCGTGCTGCGCCTGTGTGTGCTGTGTGTGTTGTGTGTGTGTGTGTGTGTGGGTGTGTTGTGCCCGGGTGTGTGTGTGTGTGTGTGTGTGGTGTGTTGTGTGTGTGTGTTTGTCCCCCTATTGTGTAACTGGCAATAACTCTTTTTATATATTTTCATGTCCCTTTTTCGATTTTTTTTTCTAAACATCATGTACTAACTTACTTCAGGCAAAAAAAAAATGGTATCTCCAATGTTCACAATGTAGAGTCAGTATGTATGTGACCATTTTCCTACACTATATGAAGCTGATCAAGAGGTTCTCGGCTGCACGGTTCAGAGGTAAACACCTGGCGGCCAGACAGACCAATAAGCTTATTTTCCCAGACAACACATCTGTGTGGTAGCAGGATAGACGGCTTGCTGTCAGGTTTCCTGGCAATATTATGTTTGAGCTTCGGCTTGTTAGCTATGGCATCAGAATATCACCTGAAAGCGTGCGCACGTCCATGCGTCGTTGCGCGCGCGCGCGCGTACACACACACACACACACACACACACACACACACACACACACAACACACGCACGCACACGCACGCACACACGCACGCACGCACACACACACACGACACACACAGACACAGAACCATACACAGCCACACACACACACACACACACACACACACACACACACACACACACACACACGCACGCGCGCACGCACGCACACACACACACACACACACACACACACACACACACACACACACGCACACACATACGCACGCACACACACGCGCACGCACACACACACAGCCACAGACACACACACACACACACACATACATAGACACACAGACACACGCACACGCAGGCACGCACGTACGCACGCACAGACACACAACACACACACACACACACACACACACTCTCTCTCTCTCTCTCTCTCTCTCTCTCTCTCTCTCTATCTCTATCTCTCCATCCTTTAGCCTTCCCTCTGTCCCTCTCACTTCGCCATCACATTCCTCGAGTGCAGTTATTAATTCAGAAAAAAGGTCGCTATAGTCAGACATGCAACATTGATCTTTTACGCCCCTTATATCACCAGCATCTCACATCCACCCTTGAACCGACCCCATCGCGCTATCTATCACCTCAAAGAGAGAAATCACATTTCACACTAAGAGGACTTAATCGGCATGGATATGGCAATAACTAACGTCATTTTCCTTAACCCTCGATCAGACAGAGAGAGAGAGAGAGAGAGAGAGAGAGAGAGAGAGAGAGAGAGAGAGAGAGAGAGAGAGAGAGAGAGAGACAGAAGACAGACAGACAGACAGACAGACAGACGAATGCACAGATATAGTCACATACATGCCGACAGGCAGAGAATATGTGACATCGCCTCACGGACTAAAGAACTTCAATATAACTAATGAAAAGAAGCCAGACAGACAACTTCCTCTGCTGCTGCTGCTGCTGCTGCTGCGCTGCTGCTGCTGCTGCTCTGTTTGTCAGCCCCGTCATGCTGTATATGCACGTGAGATTTCCACATAAGTAATCTAAACCACTGACACGTGTAAACGACTTAAACATTAAATGCATTCGTCAAACAACCTTTGTAGTGCAAAGATTTGCGTCGCTGCTTGAGCAGCGGGTGCTCTTCGCTTCAGGAGCAAACATTTGTGAGATTTGAGAGATACGGTAGGCTCCTACCTTGACAGAAGATGGGAACCACTCAGTCAAATTTTATCCACTGGATTGAAGTTTGTGTGAACCTTAGTTGTTTGAGTTTCCTGTCAACACAGCAGGTGTCTTCATCCCATGGTCTTGATTGTCACTGGGATATGTTATGAAAGGCTGCCAAGAGTACATCCCTGTCATATAATCACAATCCATAATGGGACTTCACTTCATAGCAAGCATCTCCTTCCCCATTATTAATTGTTTTAGAATTCAAGACAAATTCAGTGGCTCTTCAAGCCTAGTCGTCCAAGTGAGCTCAACTGTGATGATTTCATCTCCATGGCAACGCCTGTGATGAGGACGTGCGAGAGTCTCGCAGGTGACCTGTTCATGGGGACTGCCACCGGTGGTCATGGAGGAGTCCTCTTTGAAGAGGACGCTTGGGGGCACTTTCCATTAACAGCAGCCCTTAATCTGACATCAGTGTTCACGTCATTAGCATAATTATATATTCGTTCTTGGCACGGTCATGTGGTGTCTGGCACAGAGCAAGTTCTAGCTAGCATGCACCGATATTCTTATTTGAGTCATGCTCTCTTCATGTGCCAACAACAGCAGTTTTCCTTGGAAAATGGCAATGATCCTTCAGAGAAAAAAAGAGGTTAAGCTGTCATGCCTTAGGATTATCAACTGTTTTCCCGAGGATAATGGACGTTTTCACTTTTTTTCTAAGGTGAACAGTTATTATGGGCGTATACCTAATGTTCACATCTGTTTTTTACACTTTTGTGGATAAAAGAATTATTATCCTTAGGAAAACAACGTAGGTAGAAAACAATTGTGATTCTCTGGAAGAAAACGACTTTCCCTATTCTACCAACCATTGGTGCTTGCCGTGATAAACACCAATCATAGCTGTTTCCCCTGTAAATGTCCGTTTGCTCGTGATAATACCTATTTTCCTGAGGAAAACAGAGACCACAGTTATTATCCTAAGGGAAATAAAGAAATTGCGATCCTCAGGGAAATGGGAAACAGATATTTTCCTCAGGAAAAAATTAAAAACAGTTATGATTCTAGGTTACTGTTTTCTATAATTTCGTTATTTCCCTCGAGGTTCATGGCTGTGGTCCTGAAGAAAACCTTCATTATCGCATTGTGTATGCTACAATACTCCCATACTATTCTCCTCTTCGCTTGTCCCTGTCAGCAACCTGTGAAAAGCCGCAACATTGGGAAACACCAACAGAAAGGCACGGACCCTGTTTTACATATACATTTGATTTGACCAGGGACGGTGCAGAGAACGGATATGGCCCACATCTCATCCCGCCCGTGGGGCAGATGGTGTTATGGTATGCGATTATTCTGTAGGTGTAGGAAGGTGTGTGTTGTTGTTTCACACCAGAAATCGTGTTTTCTTTTCACATATGTTATCTAATAAATGATTCCATACTCAGTGTACGATTTACAATACACACGTTTTGTGATGGATAGACAAGTGTGCCAAACATAAATGCAAAATGCTTTGTTTAAACCACTGTAAGAATACAGTGCGGCTGTTGATGTAAGTCTCTCTCTCTCTCTCTCTCTCTCTCTCTCTCTCTCTCTCTCTCTCTCTCTCTCTCTCTCTCTCTCTCTCTCTCTTCTCTTGTATGTTTGGTGTCACCGTCTTCATCCAACTTCTCCCATCTTTTTACTACAACCTCATCTTTTCTCACTCCTTTTTATTCATCCGATTCGTATTTACACCTTTTCTTTTTCTCAATTCCTCTTCCTTACCCGTGCCATCCCTACCCCACTCCATCCTCACTCCTTTCCCCCATTTTCTTCCTTTTTTTTTCAGCACACTTCCAGTTTTAATCCCCTTCTTCCGCCTTAACTCTGAACGTTGATTTCAAGGAACAAATCCGTTTAATCCGTGTAAGAAGTGAGGGAGGAAACCTTATAATGATCGATATAGAACAACAAATAGACAATGTCATTTACCTGTGTGTCTGTACAAACTTTGATGTATAGACAACGTCACCAGACAATGGAGGACATAAAGTACAGCACGAAGCTACCATCAGCATGGCAAAACATGAAGATTGATATGAAGAGTCAATCGGCAAATAATTGTCGCCACCACCATGACAGACATTGAGGGACAGCACAGAGCTTCACCATTGCTATGCTTAAATATAAAGGACAGCTAAAAACTATTACCATCACCACAGCAGAACATGAAAGACAATAGAAATTGTCACCATTGCCATAGTTGGATATGAAGAACAGCAGAAACTGTCATCATTGATATTGGCAGAACCTGAAGGGCTCTGGTAAAGTGCCACCATCACCATGGCAGAACATAAAGTACAGCAGGAAACTGTCACCATCACCACCGCAGCACATGAAGGACAACAGGAAACTGTCCTTCATGAAAAACTGTCACCATCACCACGACAGCTCGAACTGAACACAGAGCACATTATGTTATGATACCCTAAAAAGGGAATACATCTGTTCTGATCTCCAAAACTTTCATCTTGTCAATCTTTAATATGTTGTAAGGTAAGAAACCGAATCAGGGAACAGATTCGTTGTTTAAATTTAATCTTTTTTTTTTCACGTATATTATCAATATTTATGGCACATTGTATGAATGGCCGCATACTGTTATTGTTCCGGCGATTGCTTCTCATCAATACTTTATTACACATATTGGAGGACATGGAGTAAGACGACACCTCTCAGCGAAGAGTCCACACGATACTGGACAGGTGGAGGCTGGTCATTACTCAACAACCACTGGTCCAGTTCAGTGCTGGTCCTATTCTTGCACCACGCACTTGAGATTTGTGTGCAGTCGACACAAAACTCCACCATTTATGAGACAGCTCAATCAAACAGAAGGAGCAACTTAACACAACAAAGCAGCAAAGCAAGAGAGGACGGCAGGCGTGAACCAGAAAGAACAGCATTGGCTTACCAAGAGTCACAGAAGACCAGGAACGTCTGCACAGTGTCACCTTGCCTGTTTACCATAAGAGAGATGAGAGCTGTTTTTCATAGTTTTGCTCTGGGCAAGACCTTCCAGATATAGAATATGCACGACAAAAGATGTCTGAAAACTGTTGGCTGTTAGAGAGTGGGCGACACTTGCAGTGAACATCAAGGAGATGAACGGGCTGAGTGAGGGATGGGGGGTGGGGAGAAGAGGAGGGAGGGGTTAGGGGAGTGAGAATGGAGGGCTGGGGTAGGAGACTGGGTGCAGCTGTAACATCCTTTTCTGTTTTTCCTTGTTCATATTCCCATAAAAAAAAGAGATCCTCAACAAACGAACTTTTAGTTGAAGGGCATGCAAAGTTGCAACATATGGGGGTGGCGGCAGACTCCTTGTTTGACATGATAAACATCTCTGGTGTAGGCGCTAAACGACCCGCCCGGTTCTGTTGCACACGATGCCAGAGTCGTCGTGTATCTTCTTCAGGTACAGTCTGCAACAGACACGGTTCCTTATTTCGTTCTTCTCCCCTTTCTGCCTCTGACAGCTGTTCCAGACGTCATAGCTTTTCCGCCCTGCCCCTCCCCCACGACCTTCCCATACACCCTTCACTCTGTGCTTCCTGTGCTCAAGTCAGTAGATAGTTGAACCATTCTCTCTCTCTCTGTCTCTCTGTCTCTGTCTCTTCTCTCTCTCTCTCTCTCTCTCTCTCTCTCTCTCTCTCTCTCTCTCTCTCTCTCTCGCGTTTTGTCAATGTGCATCGCGTCGGTTTGCTAAATGGGCTGTACAACTAACTAGCAATAAATTTCAATCGTTCGTTCTCTCTCTCTCTCTCTCTGTCTCTCTCTCTCTCTCTCTCTCTCTCTCTCTCTCTCTCTCTCGATAGACAGACAAATAAATAGATAGACATATAGATCGATAAATATATCAAATGAATTACACACACACACACACACACACACACACACACACACACACACACACACACACACACACACACACACGCACGTACGCACGCACACACACACACATACACACACACGCACACACACACACACGCGCGCGCCGGCGCGCGCGCACACCACGCACGCACGCACGCACGCACGCAAGCACACACACATATCGACACACATACAGAGAGAGAGAGAGAGAGAGAGAGAGAGAGAGAAAGAGAGTGAGAGGAGAGAGAGAGAGAGTGAGAGAGAGAGAGAGAAAGGAGAGAAAGAGCGAGCGGGGGAGAGAGAGAGAGAGAGAGAGAGAGAGAGAAGAGAGAGAGAGAGAGAGAGAGAGCAGTCAACATGTGTTGTGTCATCTGTCACGCCAGCTAGACAAGTCCCGCATTTTTACTGGCCACTTAACCCATTAATCATCGCTCTCTCTACCACCGTCACTACCAACCCCATCCCCCACCCCCCACCCCCACCCCCACACATGGCAAAAGACATGGTATTCCTGGAGCTCAACATTTGCGGGGAAAATTGTGTGCAAACTTTGGTAAGTGGATGACTGACTGCTCTAAATGTTTAATAGTCAACACATCTTTTTGAGGCCCTCCCTTATCATAACAAGATTACGTGAGCTCCATTTTGAATAACAGGCACTTCAAGGTCTAGCTTGACACAAGTACTGAAAAGACTTCAATTTGTTTCTTATAAACGTTTCTACGACTTATTGTCAGATTCAAACGCCAAATGTCTCCAGTCACTAAACGGTCACCAAGGCGACAGTCTGGAGAAAATTGTGATGAAAACGGACACATTTTAAGAATTAATTCTTAATGAATCTTCTTAAAACAAGGACGAACAAATTACAAGACAAAACACGACATTTGTGTGATGTGTTTGTCCTTCTTTTTTGCCGGACCCACTAATAACTATTCTTAGAATTTGCTTTAATTCACACAACCAGTCACTTCACTTTGAAAAAGAGAAAAGACGAACCTGCTTTATCCGTCGATGGCGATCACATCGCTCTAGGACATGCTACCAGTATTTCAAACGTTTAGGAGAACATGAATCACATATGTCAATCACGACTGAAAGCAGATGGAGGCAACAGCTGTGTGAAGCTGGCTTACAGAAGGGGTTCTGTCACGTTTTTTTTTTTTTTTTTTTTTTTTTTTTTTAAATCTGTAACGCATCAGATGAAAAGAGTCGCCAAAACGTGCACGTGGAAATCAGTTACAGGTCGCATAAATGTGCTGCATCCCCCCCCCCCCCCCCTTCATGTCTAAATTCAAAGACTCCCATCCCCTTTCTCTCGCCTCTAATATGACTCTAATATTCTCCTCTCTCTCTCTCTCTCTCTCTCTCTCTCTCTCTCTCTCTCTCTCTCTCTCTCTCAAGCTATTTTCTGACCACCTCTCTCTCTCTCTCTCTCTCTCTCTCTCTCTCTCTCTCTTTTTCTCTCTCCAGCCTATAGCTATTTCCTGTCCAACTCTCTCTCTCTCTCTCTCTCTCTCTCTCTCTCTCTCTCTCTCTCTCTCCTCTCTCTCTGGATGTTCAAGTGCATTTAGGATTTTTGCACTTTGAATTATTATTTTATAAGCAAAGGTCAATGGAATGCTGAATACCAGCTCAATTTGTCAGATTGCACAAAATCGTTCTACTAGTGAACTCTCTCTCTCTCTCTCTCTCTCTCTCTCTCTCTCTCTCTCTCTCTCTCTCTCTCCTCTCGGCGGGTTACATCATCCTTGTCCCCTCCCTGTTCCCATCATTAATCATACCCCCCGTCCCTTTCCTCTTCATTCTCAAAAAGACCTCATCAGAGATTGAGAGTGTGCAGCAATGATCAATCCAATTTCCATTAGAAAAATTGCCTGTCTGTCTGTCTGTCTGTCTGTCTGTCTGTCTG
>CM065720.1:15146138-15166138 GCA_033310375.1 Conus canariensis
ATTTTATTTTGGCCTATGGTCCCGTCACTCTTTCTTCACTCTCTAACCCACATTGTCGTACCGCGCGACATGTGTTGCAATGTGAGCAGAAACGCCTGATATCACCTAGGATACCGGGCCAGTAGTACTTCTTCGCCACTGCCTTTTGCGAGGCCTTCTTACCGAGATGGCCCGAGGCTGACGTCACATGATTTTCGGACATCACCGCCTTTCTGCGTTTCGTAGGCACAACGATCTGTCTTTTTGTCTTCCCCGAACTCAAGTGAGTGAAAGTTCGGTACAATACCCCATCCTTTATCTCAAAACCGATGGTGCCCTCCTTAACACCTTTCTTCTGTCCTGTGTGAGCGAACCTAAACAATTTTCTAAGCGAGTTATCGCCCTTTTGCTCTGCCTGTAAGTGAGTGGGGTTTGTCTCACTGGACACGGTCGAATGCTTTCTGGAGTGTGTGACCGCCTGGGGCCTTTCTCTCCCGTGATTTCTTTTCTCTGACTCAACACAGAAATCAGGGTCTGGGTTTTCGTACCCACGTGCTCCTGAAATGTTCCCAATTACCATATCATATGGTGGCTTCGGAACAGCCAAAGCCTGTACACTTCCACTATGGAATGGTGTATCAATGAACACCAGTGCCGTTTTGAATTCTGCTACTGTTCCATCTATTTGTCTACACCTCTGTATTTTTCCTGTGAATTGTCCCTTCTCAACCAGGGACTCCTTCACCATTATACCTGTGCACCCAGAGTCTCGAATGACATTAACCACATTCTCCCCTACTCTGCCTTTGTGCATATCCATGTTATCGCCTGAATCTGTGAACACACAGCACAATCCAGACAAAATAACACTGTCATCTTGTTCACCCTTTTCTATCTGCCTCTCTCTTGGCCTGACCCTCATTGCTGCAGCTTTCTGAGGTCTAAATCGGCAGTCTCTAGCCAAATGTCCTGTCTTATTGCACATAAAACAGATACGCTCATTCCTAGCCACGTGGCTATTGGTTTTCACCCTTGTTTGCTCACGTGATGCCGTGGGCCTACGGGTGTGTACTACTGACTCATTATGTGAGTCATGTGCTAGCCTGCTATCCTCTGAATATGCTTCCGGGCTTTCCTCTTGTTCAGGCAAATCACGCCTCGCTTCCCGGTAAGTCTCAGCTGTCTCGAGTACTTCAGCTATTGTGGTTGCACCTTTTTCCTTAATGTGGATTGTGAGGCCCGTCCACAACCATCTAGTATCTGTTCCTTCATCACCAGTGTCTTGAGGCCTTCAAAATCACTGTCCACTCCACTAAGTTCTACCCACTTGTTAAAGTAGTGATCCAGTCTAACTCCGAACTGTGTGTATGTCTCACCATGTTCGATTCTCGCCTCGCGAAACTTACGCCTAAAACCTTCTTCAGTCAAACCATATGCCTTTAGTACTGCTTGTTTCACCTTGTCAAAATCCCTCTGATCACCTTTGGGTAAGGTGGAAACAGTGTGTTACGCACGACCTGTCAACAAGGCAGACAGGTTTATTGCCCAGTCATCTTCCGGCCAGCCTTCGTGCTCGGCAACCGATTCAAACCAACTGATATAGGCATCGATCGAATCAGTTTCTTCTCTGAACAGTGGGAGTTTAAGTCTAGGTGCGCAACTTAGTCTGCGGCCTACTGACTCAGAACTGGTGTCTATTTCACTACGATTTTCAGATTTTATTCTTTCCAACTCAATGTGTTTGGCTAAAATCTCTGATTCCGCTTCTGCTCGCACTCTGGCAGCTGCACTCTCTGCATCTGCCCTTGCTTTGGCAGCTAAACACTCTGCATCCGCTCTAGCCTTCGATGCAGCAGTTTCAAGTCTAAGTCTCGCGGCCTCAGCGTTTGCTGATTCTGTTTGAAGTGAAGTTTCTCAGCCTCGACCTCTGAGTTTCATTTGACAGCATCGAGCTGTTCCTTTTCGAATTTCCTTCTTTCAGCCCTTTCATCTCTCTCAGTCTTCTGCTGAGTCTCAATGAATTTACGCAGTTCATCTCCTGTATATCCCATTTCTTTCCCCAGACTAACTAGTTTCTCTATGGGGTAAAACTTTCTTCAGCCATTTTTTTTCCCAGTATGTTTTAGCACCACTAAAACGGTTACACTTATAGACCCGGAAAAAGTCAGTAAACAGTTTATCTACTAAACGTTATGAGTACACCAACCAGTGGTAGTGTTCCTAACACAAAGGAGCCTTAATCTTAAACCACAGCTTCTGTGAGAGTTAAGACTAGAACCTCGTTCTTCGTTTCTCTGAACGACCTTTGATTAATACAACCACCCTACACACAAGTCAATACTCAACACTCAAAGAACTAAAGGAAATAATTAGAAGAGCTAATTAAAATTGCCTTTAGTGGACGCTTCGCCCCAGTACTACTCTAGTACTCACTTTGTTTCCCGCCTGAGACTAATTTGGGCCATGCAATCCTGGCAGGCTCGCCACTTTGTCCAGGACGGGGGAAATCGTGATGGTATTGCTTAAGTGCACTAAGTTGATGTATTATTAGTCAGGCTCAACACACCAAGGTTATCTCTGCACTCATACACGCATATGCACACTCATGCGCCCACCAAACATTCACCTCTCTCTGGGAATGGGATGTCACGCATTCGTTTCTCTCCTAACACGACTGAGCACAAGAAATACAATTTCTATGCTACTTATAATTACACATGAAAAATCCAACCACACAAAATGGAATAATCAAGCATAAAAGATCAATACTTCCTAATCCCGGGTTATAATAAAATGACTTCTTACCTGGCCAGGTTTTCACACACACAACCCCGCTTTCACACCACACCACAGTTCTTAAAAAGTCTCTTCACGTCTTCTTCAGCACTGCTTGATGGTGACGCCCCTTGGTTGACTGGCTCCAGGTTTCAGGACTGGGTCTTCGTGGTCGTCTCTGGGATCTCGACGTAGAACTCTTCTTCTTCGTCTCCTTCACCCACCTCTGGGTTCAAATTCAGTTTGTCTGTCTTCACCCACCTCTGGGCTTCAAACTTAGTTTTCTTCTCTTCCAGCTTGTCTTTCCCTAAGACTTTGCTGTCTCTTCTATCTCCCAGACCACGTTTCTCTCGACCCTGTGTCCTGCCCACCTTCTCTCCTCTCTCTCCTCTCTCTCTCGTGGTGGTCCTTTTTTCACGTTGTTCTCCCTCAGTTTATATAGGGATGGAAACAAAGGATTCCCCTTCGGGCCATGCGTTTGTCCATGCTGCTTCTCAACCCCCTAGTTCACAAGTACCCTGAATTCCCCATTCGCTACGTTCTTCCACACATCAGCATTTACACACATCCCTACCTAATTGATTAGCAAACAAACACTTGGCACCAGATGGACATCGAAAATTCCCGCCGACTTCGGAGGCCACTTTAACACAGTAATTATCTTAAAGAGGGCTACGACAACAACATCCACGCGCGTTCAAACCAGCCTGACAATAGAACCAACCCAGTGACCCACGGCAATACCATCCAAACGAGTCCAAGACTCCTGCTCTTCACTGACTGTTTACAAAAGAACCTCAGCTGACTGAGTATTTAGCGTTCACTTGGTGCACCGAGGTCCTAGTGGTTACGTCCCTCCCCCCCCCCTTTCGCTATCGGGCAGGTCCGAACTTGGAAGAGTACTTACTACCTTAGGTGCCATCTGTCACCTGACCACTTCGTCCTCATTGACACAGTTCGACCGTTTGCGATGGGTAAGGCACACTGGTTAATGGTTCTATTACCTATTTGTATACTACGTACAACGTCCCTTTGCCTCTAAGCGTTTAATGGCTTTTGTGAGAGGTTGAACGCCCTTCACAACACACACACACACACACACACACACACACACACACACACACACACACAAGTGCTCGCTCGTTCGCACGCACGCACGTGCGCACCTACGCATGCATGCACACACAGACACACAAACACACAGACACCAACACACAGACACACGCATGAACGCAAGCACGCACGCTCGCACGCACGCACACATGCGCACGCTCGCGCGGCAAGAGAGAGAGAGAGAGAGAGAGAGAGAGAGAGAGAGAGCGCGCTAAACAGATGGATTCACAGATGTAGTGACAGATTGACACATAGACAGACCAAGAGACAGACTGATCGACCGACCGACCGAGAGACAGACAGACAGACAGACAGACAGACAGACGGACAGACGGGCATATAATTTATGGCACCTCCACATGGAGTACAGATCTTCACTATTGCTAATGAGAGGTCAGACAGACATTTCCCGACTGCTACTGTCTGTTTGTTTCAGCTGTATGATCCTGTCTGCGCATTTGATTATTTCCACGCTGGTAATATAAAGCACCTAACGTAAAAAGCATTGTCTGTCTGTCTGTCTATCTGTGTGTGTGTGTGTGTGTGTGTGTGTGTGATATGTGTGTGTGTGTGTGTGTGTGTGTGTGTGTGTGTTGTGTAGAGAACTATAAAATAGGCATTCTGGCTCACCCAGCTCCGCCCAGCTCCAACCGGCTGAAGTCGGTTTCGCTGTTGCTCCGCCGGCTTACCCAGAATGCCTATTTTATAGTTCTCTAATAGTAAACACTTTACAAACATACATAATGTGTAGGATTATCTGTTTTTAACACTAATTTAGAAAACTTTTGAGACTTTAGTTTTTGCTTAATCCTTCGTTTTTCTTGATCGTCTTCAATAACATCATTTTCACGCATACATTCATCAAATGCGTCTCTGTCTTTCATGTGGAATAAAACTACAGTCTTTAATTGTTCTCTAAAGTCTTTTAAAACTGAGTTATATTTTTGACATAAAATCCACACACTTATCCCAGCATGTCTTCCACTGAAAGCCAGTTTCGGCCGAACAGTCATCTATAATAAATAGTGTCTGCGTTCCCCCAAACAGTCTGTACTACCAGTCGGTTGACTGTCAGCTTTTTTGCAAGGCCAAGACAACACAATTATAACGACGCAGTAAGTCAGCAGGCCGAGCGTCCTGTTTACAAACTGTGTGTCTCCCTATCAATAAAACACGCCTCGCGCGCCTACTGCGTTTCTTTTCTCACCGGGCTCGCGGCGCGCTTTGTCACAAATGTTCTTGAACATTCTCGAATGGGAAGCCACCACTTCGCTGTTTTCAGTGTGCGTGTCGGTTTGTTGGTGTGTGGGGTTTACGACTTAACACAGACAAGAGGCCTTTGTTTACACAGAACACAGCACACAGTCAGTTAGTTGACAATGTACATACCTTCTTCACATCCAGTCAGCTGCCACACCGGCGTGGGTTTTTAGAGCAGCATGTATCTTTGGCGTCAACGCGATGGCTTGTGTAATAGAAATTGTCAGATTTGAGAGTTCCGGATATTTTTCAAAGAGTTCTGTCGTCTTTCTTAGTTTATTAATCCAACGAAGGGAGTACTTCAAATGACTACACATTTTTACTACACTATTTTACACACACACACACACAGCAGCGTGCACACAACAGCAATGTTTAAAGTGTTGAGTCAGTCAGGGAAGGTCGGTCAACTATTCACCAAATGATAGGTCTGTCCGCACAGCGGGCGTGCGCTAACACGTTCTTTGCTATAGCGTGAGCTGCCTCTTTCTCTGTTCTTCATCGCGCTTAACTAGTAGTTGCAGGCCAGCCCGACAACGAATCACTGCACAGCGCCCACGCACATCCTGTTCAGTCACAAAGCAAGTGGCTGACATATCAAATGAGAAGTGGTCCTACCAGTTCCACTTTTCGCCCCAAGTCCTTAATTAAGTCACCCCAAGTCCTTAATTAAGTCACCCCAAGTCCTTAATTAAGTCACCCCAAGTCCTTAATTAAGTTCTTAATTAAGTCACCCCAAGTCCTTAATTAAGTTACCCCAAGTCCTTAATTAAGTCACCCCAAGTTCTTAATCAAGTTACCCCAAGTTCTTAATCTAGTTCTTAATCAAGTTACCTTAAGTTTTTAATCAAGTTACCTCAAGTTCTTAACTTAAGTTACTTTAAGTTTTTACTTAAGTCATCCTCTATGTACAACCAAGTTCTTATTCAAGTCAATTTATAATTATTTATTAAGTTCTTGAAATATTATTCCATCTGAAATGGATCAAAATGATCTTTTGTTGTTGGCGGTTCTGGCATGCTTTTTTGTTTGGCTTCTGTATTTAGTGGTTGAGATTTTTTTGACTGCTTTGGTTTTTGCTGGCGTTGTTTATATATTTTATAACCGTAATAACCACCCCCAGCAGCAATGACGCCAAAAATGGCAACTGTTTTAAATTCAATATTCCATGACGACTTTGGTGTTGTAGGTCTTGAATCAACTTGTGTATTTACAGCTGGCATTGAAACAACTGTTGGCGTTGGCGGTGTTATGTTTTCATTATGAGTTACATTCTGTGATTGCAACATTAATTTTTTTTGTTTGTTCCACTCTGCTAATTTTTTTCCTGCTGCAACACGCCCAGGATGAGGAGGCTTTTTACTGGTCACTTTCTCCATCAATGTTTTCTGCTGATTTTCTGGCTCGGTCATTTTGAAGGGAAACAAAATCTATATGATTAAAAGTAATTAATCCCATGATTAATGGCGATAACAATGTTCCAAATCTGTAATATAGATCACATCCTAGAGACTCTAATGACTTTGTTAAAACGGGATCCTGTGTTAAATCATACATAAAATCTTGTTCAGAATCAATGGGAGCAAATCTACTAACTAGTTTAGTGTACAAACTAAGAACCGTTTGCCCAACACTTTTTACCATTCTTGACCCCAGTTGCGCTTCATACCTGTTGTGATACTTTACAATGTCTTGCGTCGACATCTGTTGAATCTGTTCTATGCTGAATTCATTTCCAAGGTACTGTTTTGTTTTTCCACACGCCGCCAAAGAATACAGCCTTTCCTTTTGGCGCATAATAGCTTGGTCATCAACTTGATCATTTGTAAGTTCAGGAAGTAAATCATCGCAGTTCATGTTTTATTAATGAATAAATATTATTTTATTTTTTAAAAATGAGCACCGAAAAAACTATTACTAACCTTGTATACCATTCTGCTGTTATTGGAGGCCTAAGTGTAGGATACACAATGCTTGGTAAAAGCCTGTTAAAAATAAAACCAGCAGATCTTGGCAAACTAGACTTTGAAGACTCAGCAAAGCTGATTGCTGTTATTACAGCTTCATTTGCTACGAAAGATTTTCTAGTTAAGCAAGGAATAATTCCAGACAGTATCAATATGTAAAATTAAAAAAATACATTTATAAAAATGGCTTCACTCGTAATGATGATTGGTGGTGCTGTGGTTAATGTGCTTGCTTTTAGCGGAAGTAATTACGCATTTAGTAAACTACGGGATGACGGCGAGAGAAAAAGACATAACAAAGCTATGGAGCAACTAGCCGCAGCACAAGCTGCGTATGAAAAGCAGAGAATTGAGCAGTTAGATTTTATTAACGATGAACTGAAAAAACAGGGACATGCAGCTTACACATTTAAAGATGTTGATCAAGCAATAAAAGAATATTATCTTGTAACAGGCAAGCCAATCGAGACATTGCCCCCACCAAAATTCAGCGATTTTTATCAACCATCAGAAAAACAAAAGATGCAAGAAATATTGTTTATTGCCTTTGGCATGACCGTTGTGTATTTTGTTGCACATAATATTGGCTGAATAAAAAATGAACAAGATCTATTATTCGCCAAAAGGATATTGGAAGGGAATAACAGCAATTAAAAAGCTAAGCCAAGCAGCTGGAGTCAGTGAACAAACAGCAAAGGAATGGTTATCTAAACAAGCGATTTGGCAAATTTATCTACCAGCGCCTAAACAAATACAGAGACCACACTTTGTGAATATAACTCCAAACGACACCCATCAAATGGATCTTCTATATTTACCCCATGATACGATTAGACGAAAAAGATTTAAGTACGCACTTACAGTCATTGACATAGCTTCAAGATACAAAGATGCGGAACCATTAACACAAAAGAGTGCTTCTGCTGTTGCTGTCGCTTTACAACTGATATATCAACGAGGACCCTTAACTTATCCTCGCATGATTCAAGTTGATGATGGGAAAGAATTTAAAGGACAAGTGAATCAATTATTGTTAAAACATAGAGTTACCATTAAAAGAGGCATTCCGGGTGTTCACAGATCACAGGGTTTGGTTGAAAACTTTAACAAACAGTTATCTGAAAGACTTTTCTCCTACCAGTATCACAGAGAGCTGATTGACAATTCTCGCAACACAGAATGGGTTAGAAGGCTGCCCTCAGTTTTGCGCGCAATGAATAATGAAGAATTTAAAGGTCTAAAACCAGTACAAGCAATCAGAAAACAAACAATAAATGTTGTTGAAGGAGAGTCTTCATCAAGCAAACTATTACCATTTGGTTTGAAAGTGAGATACCTTTATTCGCCGGGAGAAGCGGAAGGGGACACTCGCATCAGGGCAACAGATCCAGTTTGGAGTGTTGATCCATATGAGATAAAAAAAATTGTGAAAATGAATCCGCCCGTGTATTATTTACGAGAAACTGACACAACAAAACGACCAGCCCCCGAAGATCTTTTGTGAAGGAAGAACTGCAGATAATCCCTCCAGACACAGTTCCAGTCGCTTAATTATTTTTTAATTTAAATTAAAATGGCGGCAAGAATGGAAAAGGAAGAATCCTTACGTAAAATGGCACTGGAAGCAAGAATGGTGAAGGAAGAGTCCTTAGAAATAATGCGAAAAATATTTGATTATAATCTTGCTATTAGACTAATATTTAAGAAGATTGATCATGCCATGCTAGACAAAACCTCAAATTTTGATTGGGAGCAAGAATATATTAAAAAAAATTCGAGCGCATTTAGCAGTAATGGATAATAATTTGGTTGAATTGGGTGATGATATAGTTAAGCTTAACGAACTGTTTTAATCTACGCAAATACATTTGGGTTTAAAATGGAAGCTCAAAGGGAAATGGCAGAAATGACAAAGGAAAAGTCTTTAAAATTAATGCAAGATTTATTTGAGTATCAGTATATCATTAAAGAAGTATTTGAGAAGATTGACAATCCCTGGCTAGAACAATCGCCAGACAATCGCTTTAAACCCCAAAGCTTTTATTTTGATTTTGATTTATGGAAACATGAATATTGTGAAATGACAAAAAAAATTAAAGCACATCTAGCATTAATAAATAATATTAATTTTGCTAAATTAGATGATGATATAATTGAACGTGCGATTGCTGAAAAATATAAGCCCATATGATTATACTATTCTCCAATGACCAATTGCATATGAAAACTCTGGATTAACAAATACTCTTTTTGTGTTAGTGCGGTCAAGAGACCGTTTTGTTACAACTGTTGTGTTAATCTCATGCAGATTAGATCGCAGCTTGTAATTGTCATGATGAAAAGTCTTATTGCCAAACAATGCTTCTTTGTAGTTGTCATGGGTTATGCTTGACTGCACAACACTACGAGATATTCCCTTTGCTTTTTTAACAACTTTTTTTTGGCTTGAAAGACTGTACATTTTCGACCTCAAACCAACAAACTCCTTGATCACCTCTCCAGATAATTCATCCTTCATCTTACCTAAAACCTTCTTATTAATAACTGAATGCAAAGGTGAATCTTTAGGGTAATCAGATGTGTCGTACCATCCAGCATGCTCTTTTGCTACTTCTAATTCCATGTCTTTGTAAAAATCTTCAGTAGGGATGTCGATTACAAAGGAATCTGTATCTGTGTACAGAACTCTGGACTCCGGATACAAGGGTTTAAAGTAGTCATAAAGAAATTCTAACATCAAAAGCTTCGACAGCTCTAAAACAGTAAACCCAATAAAAACGGGCTTGTCCAATTTGACTTTCTTTTTTTTCATCATTATGCCAAAAAGCTGATCATGAAATCTTCTGAAGTCCTGATAATTAGGTTTTGAAGTCAACTTAATTGCAACGTTTTCTCTGGTGACCAATCTAACATCTTTACGCTTGTGCGGATTTTCCATAGTCTTTCCAAAACAGCTGTTGTTCATCAACTTGAAAAAGTCTTTTTCTGAAGCATCTGCGGATTTAGTTCTGAGATCAGTGTTCTTCATGATGTATGGTTTCATGAACTGTTCTTGATCAAAAGCAATTATACGATGAACAGCTGTCAACTTTAAACCATGTCTTAAATAAAATTGAAGAAGTCTGTAATGACAGACATAATTTTTTTTGTCACGAAGATTAGGCACAAGTTTAGGCGGTTCTGTCATTGCCATCTTTAGACTTTCTGCCGCTAATGGATAGTCATTATGGTAATCATGAAGTTCATGAGGATATTCTAAATCAACTTCTAGAATGAGACCTCTTTTACGATCAGCTTCTAGAGTAGGTAGCCATTTTAAAAACTTTTGAATGTCTTTTACACCTCCTGTGTACATTTTAAAGTTGCGTAATGGAAGTGATTGCGCCATTGCCCATCCATACAGATTGTTTGCATCTAAATACATAAGATAGTTAGACCTTTTACTTGGATCATAGTCGTCCAAGTATTTGTTGTTTGCTTTACAGTAATGGTGCGACGCCATACTGATTCCCCACGCAATCCGTTTTCAATCATCTGAAGCATTGGCAGGTCAGACAATAAATCAATTTGTACTCCAGTAAATTTTAAGAAAGCGTCCCAGCTCATCCCGGGCGCAGAAATGTAATGCGCGGGATCCAAGCTGTAATGTTTCATGCAGGTCTTTCTGTAATTTTCAAAGACGTCCGCCAACAAACAGGTATCCGCCATTAAATAGGAATCATGATAGTCTCCCATCGTTTTACACTCTAACTTCTGCCACGCATCTTGAGCATAAGAATAATCAGAATCACTGATGTCCTTTCCTCTAAGACTACTAAAGAACGCGCCTTTAGGTGGAAGGGCTGGGTTATCAAACCTTTCCCAACTGTTCATGTACTCATAAGGGTAAACGCCCTTTCTAACAAGAGTTGGGTCAAAATATTCTTCTGTTATTGGGCAGGACTTTAAGGATCCTGCCAGTGACTCTAAACTCCCCATCAGGTGTTGCATAGAGTCATAAAAAGATAAATTATTTAAAGTGAAACACATGTACTTTTCTGATGACTGCGCAATGCATGACACCCTAAAGGCGCTAGTTACTGCTTGCATTATAAGGTGAGAGTCGTAACCTCGCAAGTTGTGAAAGAATATAGGAAGTCTCCAAGTCCTAGGATCAAACTTTAGTTGAAGATTGCAATTGTTATGCGCTGCTCCTCTAAACTTTCCGCTAATGTGATCATGGTCTCTTACTGTTGGATTTAAACTTTTAGGTGTTAGCTCTAAACCACAAATCCAACAGTGAGTGGCTGAGTCATAGCGATCTTGATCTTCGGGGGTCATCTTAAGATCGGATAAGAATAGATTATTAGAACAGGCATTACGAACTTCTTGCATGCGTTTTAAGAAATGTTTTGCTGCATGTGGTCCTCTGTATAATTCTGGCTTTGAATGTTCACCATCTGACCTGACAACAATGAAGGCAAATGAACAAATCTGGTGGTTATTCATTATAACTGTTTTTGGTAAATGTTTTGGAGCAGGTCCTTCATAAGGAACAATAAGCGATTCAAAGTCTGCGTAAACAACATATGGAGACCTCTGGAGTTTTTTGTAATTCTTAAAACTAACCTTACTGCCTTCTCTTGGCATAATTAGTTCTGTATTGCAGCCAACTGGGCTGAGACAATGTTTTACATGTTCGCTCGCAGCTTGAACGGACGGAATTCTTGTTAAACATTTTCTACAAAATTCTTGTTTGCTATGTTGTTTTGTAGTATGCACTAGTAATCTACTCATTGTGCGTATTAGAGTGTAGTGCAACCCATTAAGGCTTTGCATTAGGAGTAAGTCTACATGAGTTTTGGTTGGTTCGCCTATTGTTGGACTGTTCTTTGACACTCTAATTGGCAGAAGGTTGGTTTCTTCAGACCATGTGTATACGTTAACAGTTATTGGGGGATTCTGTTCTTCAAACTGATCAATTTTGTCTACAGCCATAGGAAATTCAAGGCCGTTAAAGTTAAGATCATTGGCCCACTGTAAATAGTTAGATACTCTCTCTGCATTTTTGGCAACGTGATGCAGCCTAGCAAGAACGCATCACATAAAACATTTGTCATCTGAATTTTTTATGTTCAGAACTGCTTTCTTTGCAACCAATGTTGGAGGCAGTGGAATGTAAGACTTGCCTACAATCGGCTCATACTTAGCCTGTCTTAATCTGATGTCTAGGACTTCACCCTCTGACCAACCAGAGCCTCTCATTTTAGCTGCTTCAGAGGCTTCATTAAACTGTGTAAGAAGTTGATCTGCCCAACCGGGTGTTAAGTCATTATGAGAAAGAATAGTCTGCTGTTTAGTTGAGACCCAGACTTCTAGATTTTCTTCGTTTATTGTTATATAGTCGATTAAAACAACTAACCTTACTTTAACTGGAGGGTTTATTGTTAGTTTACTTGGAACTTGAGAAATAGCATGTACAACGCTTGCCTGCACGTTTGTTGGATCAATAACTTCTAAAACGACCTCATTTAAAGCTTTTGACAAACGCTCTTCCTCTTCCATTGCATCTAACCAAGAGTCAAAACTGTCATATATCTTATCCATGTTGAGCTTCTTTTCTAACTCAAAATATTTATTTAAATTAAAAAAAATACTTAATCAGAATCAATATCAACGGTCTTTTTGTGCTTGGACTCATAAACTAAAGTATAAACGCCCTTTGGTGTTGTTAATGTGAGCTGTTTAGAACAGAGTTTAATGTCTCGTTTACTTTTTTTAAACATTCCTTTTTTATCTGGTCGGTGTCTGGTTGTTGAGAAAAAGTTGCCCTTGCCTTTCTTTGAAGATCAAACTTTTGTCTTTTGTAGTCCTCAAAATCAGCCTGTAGGCGACTAAATTCTTCATCCGTGATGTTTGAGTCAGCAAGTGCTTTATTTATTGTCAGTTTGAAGGAACTAAGTTTAGCTGTTATTAGTTGAACCATAGCTGTGTGCTTTTGGAGTTTAGCTTTTATTTTTTTGCTGACAGCACTTACAGCCAATGAACACAGGCCAAGAGTTAAAGACACACCACCTAGAGGTATAGCTACCGGTGCACCTACGCCTGTTGCTAAGAGACCTACACTTGTTCCTGCTGTTAAAGCACTAGCTGTCGATGCTCCAGTATTAACATATGTAACAGCATTAAAGACAGCAGAATACCTTCGTTTGGTTTTACTGTATTTTGAAAGGTCCTGCTCTAGTTGGGTTTGCATTTGTGTAATGTTGGTTAATCTGAAAGTTTTTATGTCTACAGCAACAGAGTTCTCTTCTTTGGGCACTTTTGGATAAACCTGAACAGACATGCTTTTTTAAAAAAAAAATAATTTAGTATTGGATATCTTTCAATCTGTTATCTTGAATATTCAGCTGCGCATCATATATTAAAAACAAATGTACATTAAGTGGTTTATCACTCTCTTTTTCTTTATCAATTTGAATGTTTATTACGTCTTTAACTGTTCTCCCACTCCCATGCAACTGATTATCCTCTGTTGACCTTAGGTCAATCCATAAACCGTATTTCGTTGTTAAATATTCATCAAGTCTAACACTGTGAAGGTGTAGATCTTTAGACACAAGGTCTACTGTTGGACTTCTAGACCTCCCGCCTCCAAACAATTTTCTTATTTCATCAAAATGATGATAAGGTTTAAGCCCGCTACCGTAGACTTGGTTAGGACTACCCTCAATTGAACATTGTACTTTAGTTATTTTAGGATTAATAAACTTTTCACTTTGTCTTTTGAATGGTTCTTCATCTTCACACAGCAATAAAATACCTTTAAGGGATCTTGCTGCGGCGCTAAAACTAAAGTTCCATATTGTGTCTGCCCTGCTTTTAGGATATTTAGTATGATGAATCACTCTTTCGTAATATATTGCTAATTTTGACTGATATTGTTGCTCAATCAGCCTTGCTAAGTTAGGGTTGCTAACAATGTCAAACTCTAACGAGATGTCGAAAATGCTGTACTTGGAATCAGTGTCTGTAGATTTAATGACACGTTTGTATTCATTAAAAGTTAGTTCATATGACAATCTGTCTTTTAATGCTCCTTGAAAGTATGGCGCATGCGCTTTTAACAACTCAAAATCTAAGGGTATGGAAAAGCGATTTCCATAAGCAAAACTTACAGCTTCATACTTGTTGCCGGCTTTAGCATCTTCGGCGTCTATTCTGTGTTTTAGTGCTTCGTTATTTTCGATTCCTTGAAACGCAAGATCGGCCCTTTCATTCGCGTTAGCCATAGATCAGAATAGATTAGAAATATGTCTGCATTGTGTAAAGAAAATATTTCTTGCCCCTCAAGTTTTATAGAAATTTTCTTAACGATTGCCCGTCCCAGATTCTGTACAACTGTCCTGTTTCGTCTGTTGCTGATTCGAGTTCTATTTTGAAAGTAAGTCGTGCAGATCCCGGCACAATCACTTCATCTGCTCCTAGGTCTGGAAATTTAACAGTAAGAATTTGATCTGAATCAATAGTAGATGGATTATTTGGAACAATAATATTCTGTTTATTTCCCTTCACGCCAAAGGGCTCTTTCAGTCTTCTATGCGGGTCAAGAATCGAGCCATATGCTTGTGACATTTTTTTATAAAACAAAATAAAAAGTTAATTGTTTAAAAACATGGCAGGCATTGAAGGTGAAGAAGATTATGATGTTTTTGATCCTGGAGACGACATGAGTGAAATGACTCCTTTGACACAACCATCGCGCTCAGTGCAGCGTGAATTAACAGAAGAAAGGGCTGAAGCATTTTACAAAAGTTTAGGCCTAGAACCTCCCGAATTTATAGACCCTGATTTTGAATTAAAAGATGGCCATTTGTCTGTGAGAAACGACCAAGGGCAACTTGTTCAGCTTACAACTAAACCAGACCCATTAAAGTTTTTAGCTAAGAGTACAATTAGACAAAGACTCAGTGTGCGCGATCAAAATCGCCTTGGCATTACTAAACCAAAATTAGATAGGGAAGCAGTTGCTAAACTTCAAAACACACTACAGAAACTCCCAACAGAAAACCAAATTCAAAACATACCCCTTAAAGATTTAAGCCCAACAGCAGACGAAATAATACAAGCAGAAACCAGTTTTTTCAGAAGAAACAGTATTAAAAACTATGCACGATCCGCCGCTACCTATGAGAGAAATAACGGCCCTTATCATGCTTTGAGAAGCATCAGAGGCGAATTAACAAACAATTTAGCAAAACTGGGTGAACTAGATGAGCATATAAAAAGAGAAAAAGAAAAACTAGTTGAGGCTGATGACCACAACTTAGGACCTGGTGTTAAAGAAAGAATAACACAAAGACTAAAAGATCTTGAACAAGAGAGATCAGCAAGACTAGAAGTGCTGTCTAATAACCGAGAACAATTAAGAACTCAAGTGAGCAGAATAAGAGAAACTATCCAAAGAATTTTATATGAAGACACAACGTTAGCAGAACGAATAAGAACACTGTTTAGAGAGCAAGGTGTCACATTAGCAAGTGTTATAACAGCCTTAGGATTTGCAATAAGTACACTGGTGTTGGCTATTACAGGCGGTGGTGGTGGGGGAGCAGTGCCTCCGCCACCATCTCCTCCACCTGATAAATCATGGGTAAAAAAACAACTTGATCATCTTGCAAGTTTATTAAAAAAATTAGCCAGTAAGGCAATAGATTCTTTGCCTGGTATAATAGGAGGGATCGTTAGCTGGCTTTTGTCTGCCGCAAGTAAAGTAGTTGGCTTTATGGCCGAGCACTTATGGGCATTAGTTGTCTTAATAGTTGGGTTACTCTTTAGTAAGATAAAGACCAAGTAATCCTAGGGCAGTTAATCCAATAACAAGTGCTGTCTTTTCATATTCATGGTCATCACGCGCGTCTTCAATGGCCTTTGAGCTTTGGGCCTTGGGGATTGGATGACTTAATCTTGGGGGGTGTTTTTTTATTGTTTGTAATATTACTGGCTCAGAATTTATGTCGTTTTGTCCAAACCTTCTCTTCATTTGCCTGCCACAAGGATTTCATTGTTGTAGTTTATTATTGTTCCTACCTGGAGCCTGAGGTCAGAAGGTAGCATGTATAAACCAGTGCCGACAGCAAAGTCTACTTTCGATCTTGCAAATTGTAAAACATTTTGGTACCTTTTAATACTTGAAGGCAAATCAATTGCAGAATTAATGGCGTCCTCTAAATTTGCTAAATACTGTTTTTGGGCATCAAAGCCAGTAGAAGGATCAGTTATGTTAGATCTTGCCTGTGCTTGCGAACCTAGCAAACACCAAACATAAGTACGAATAGAGTCGTTTATTCGTTCTATTCCCGCTCTAGTTAGGCCCTTAGAAGTATCTAAAATAAATGTTGTCCATGCTGTTTTATGCTCTTGCTCTATGGACCCGAGGTGAACAGTTGTGCCTGAAGAGAAAGATGTGTAAGGAGGATTCCAATCATAGTTATACTTTCTGTGCACGCCCCAATAATAAAGGTGCCTAAACCATGATTAAGATCCAACTTTTGTCTAAAGTCTGTCTTTGGGTCAATATCAAATTCGTTACAGATCCTTTCAAAAGCCTTGTAATCTATTCTGTTGCTGAATGGATTAAACGTTTTGTCATTTGGTAATGGCGCTTGCAGTTCAGATAAAATACGTCTGAAGGTGTAATAAAAATGAAATCTATACACTGACCTCACCAAAGGATCAGGATGATTTAAATGATCCGCATACGACACTCCACACCCAGTTGATGCACAAAACACAGCAAAGTTTAACTGGTTCTGATAAAACTGCATCGGATGACTGACCCACACTTTCGTGATGTAGTCTTTTTTAATAGGAGGGTTAAGATAACGATCCAATGGAGTACTAACCTTTACTTGAAAGGCGTCAGACTGAGTCACAGAAATGTCAAGGGTGTCAGTTGTTATATTTTTAAGATTGTAGTGCGGCCCAACAGAATATTTTGCATTAGTATATTTGAATGCACTCATTTTTAAATTGTTTTAAAAATGTTTGTAACAATAACAACTCAAGACAGTCCTTCGTTTTTAGAGTATGCTATTGATAATGAATGCGGAACCCAAAGGGTTGCACTCCATGAAATTTTTTACAAAGTCGTATGGTTTAATATAAGTGAATCCAAGGAGAATAATAAGATTCGAAAATTTGATAATATATTAAACTTAGTTAGCCAGTTAACCATACCTGATGGTTATTACGGGTTTTGCTCGCTGAAAGAAGCAATGAGTAACTTCGACATTACTCTCAAACTTAACAATGCAAATTTGAAAGTAATGTTGACATTCAAACCTGAAGAAAAAAGAGTAAGTTACCTTTTTGATGTAGAGCTAGCTAAAATGTTAGGCTTTGCAACTAACAATCGATCAATCAGTCATGAATTTATAGTTACACCAGACAAAACTACTTATGAGGGAGAATATCCGCTCGATCTTGCATTACATTCATTACTCTATGTTCATTTGGACGAGCTGAGCACTGATGAAAACTTATATGATGGAAGGCCCTCAACTGTTTTAAGAGCTCTTCCATCAGGGAAAGCTGCATATTGCGATTATGAAATTATACAATTCCCTAATTTACAGTTTAAAAGATTAGCTTGTGGGAGGGTCAGATCATTTAATATAAAGATCACAGATAAAACAGGGAAAGTCGTGAAATGTGATAACCTGCACATTGTTTTAGAAATAAAATAATACGTTGTTTTAAAAAATGTCACGTGGACCAGAAGAATCAGGAGTTACATTAGCGCCTGAGAGGTGTGTAACTTTAGAATTAAAAGACCTTGCAGACGTTGAGGACTTTGAACAGAACGGTGAGATAGGCACTTTGTATGGTTTTGAGTACACTAAAGATGGTTATTATAAACGCAAAGAGGTTGAGCGACACAAAAGGTTTCCTAAACTAGAACAACTACGCAATCTAGAAGCAAATAATACAGGTCAGTATGAATATAAAATAGTTCGAAAAACTGACAACAAATGGCACTTAGAACCATATTTAGAATGGGACATAAAATTTGAATTCGTAAGCCCATTTACATTTTTTGACCGTCAAAAAAGTTTCAGAAAAGCATTGAACTCTGGCCCTTTACATGTAAGTCTTATGCCAGAGGACAACAGTCGGAAAGAGATCGAAATAAAGCCGTTTGGGGACAAACAGTACATCCTCCACAGAAGAGAATCGGTTTTAAAGAAAGCTTCTACAAAATTACAGTTCATTCCACGCACAAAATTAGGAGACACGTTCACAATGATATTTAAAATTTCTGTCTTAAAAGATGAGGCGAGAAATGGAGCTCTGGGCGTCAGTGACAATCTTATGAAAGGAATTCTTATTAGCTGGCAAAACTTAGACGTTGACAAACTTAAAGTTACTGTCGTCGTTCTTTACAATGGCGAGGATATTAAGGTCATAACAACAAGCAACAAAATTGATATTAGTCTAAATAGAAACGATCTTACAGAACTGAACTGGATTAATCTTACACATTTGGGCCTTATAGGTTTTTATTATACTGAACAAGTTTTGACAGAGAGTATGATAAAAACAATAACTGGATTAGATTAAATTATGTTTTAAAACTATGGAGCAGACGACTTTGGTGTCAATGCCGATGTTAAACTTTATGATAAAAACCCCTCATTGTTCATTGATTTGTGGACAGACTGGTTGTGGAAAAACAATATTTGTCCTCGACCTATTACAAACAGTTTATCGTTATAATTTTGATCATATTGTAATTTTCTGTCCAACACTCAAATGGAACAAAGCATATCACGACAGAAGGTTTATATGGACGGATGATGACATATATTTAGTTGATCCTAGCAATAAACTTAGCGAGTGCTTAGAACACTTTTATAGACAGTTTGAAGGAACTCAGACACTATTTATTATAGATGACTGTTCAGCAGAAAGAGATATAGTTAAAAAGAGAAACACTTTATCAAAACTGGCTTTCAGTGGAAGACATGCTGGGATAAGTGTGTGGATTTTATGTCAAAAATATAACTCAGTTTTAAAAGACTTTAGAGAACAATTAAAGACTGTAGTTTTATTCCACATGAAAGACAGAGACGCATTTGATGAATGTATGCGTGAAAATGATGTTATTGAAGACGATCAAGAAAAACGAAGGATTAAGCAAAAACTAAAGTCTCAAAAGTTTTCTAAATTAGTGTTAAAAACAGATAATCCTACACATTATGTATGTTTGTAAAGTGTTTACTATTAGAGAACTATAAAATAGGCATTCTGGGTAAGCCGGCGGAGCAACAGCGAAACCGGCTTCAGCCGGTTGGAGCTGGGCGGAGCTGGGTGAGCCAGAATGCCTATTTTATAGTTCTCTTGTGTGCTCGCACTGTCTCTCTCCACCTCTTTCCATTTTCCTACCACCTCAACTTTTCTCACTTTTACAAAAATTCATTTGATCCATCTCTGTACTCCCCCCCCCCTTTTTTTTTCTCACTTCATCCTCCCCACCCATCCAGCTCGCTGCCATTTATCTCCATTTTTTCTCAACACTCTCCCTCTTTCCGGCAGCGGATCTCCTCCCTTCGCCTTTATATGTGTCTCTGCCCGTTACTGTGGGTTGGGTCCACGACAAAGCTGTTTAATCAGGAGTAAGAAGTGACGGAGGAGGTCATTTTATAATGCTGATGATGTTTCTTGACTGTATTTGTTGCAAAAACTACGTCACCAAACAATGACAGAACATGTAGCACTGTATGAAGTCAGCATCACTATGACCAAACATGAAGGGCAACATGAAGTCCATCAGCATGTGATTCTAACCATTACCATGGCAGAAAATGAAGGACAGTGTAATACCGTCACCATCACCATAGCCGAACATGATCAACAGCAGAAGCT
>CM065720.1:15171138-15178638 GCA_033310375.1 Conus canariensis
TCTGTCTCTCTCTGTCTATCTCTGTCTGTCTGTCTGTCTGTCTCTCTCTCTCTCTCTCTCTCTCTCTCTCTCTCTCTCTCTCTCTCTCTCTCTCTCTCTCTCTCTCTGTGTCCATGTGGCGCGTCGTGTCATGTCAACCCTGTCCCCTCAACTGACCACCATACCCAGCCCAATCATTAATTATTCCCCCACCCCTTTCGCTTCTATGTCCCCCAATAGACATCATCAGAGATTAAGAGTGTGATGCAGTGATCAATCCAATTTCCATTTAGAGAGAGTTCCTTTCTTGCTTGTTGTCTTTTTCTTTCTTTTTCTTTTTTTTCTTTCTTTCTTTCTTTCTTTCTTTTTCTTTCTTTTCTTTCTTTCGTTCTTTCTTTCTTTCTTTCTGTCTTTCTTTCTTTCTTTCTTTCTTTCTTCTTTCTTTCTTTCTTTCTTTTTCTTTCTTTCTTTCTTTCTTTTCTTTTTCTTTCTTTCTTTCTTTCCTTTCTTTTCTTTTCTTTTTCTTTCTTTCTTTCTTTCGTTCTTCTTTCTTTCTTTCCTTCTTTCTTTCTTTCCTTCTTTCTTTCTTTCCTTCTTTCTTTCTTTCTTTCTTTCTTCTTTCTTCTTTCTTTCTTTCTTTCCTTTCTTTCTTTCTTTCTTTTCCTTTCTTTCTTTCTTTCTTTCTTTCTTTTTTTCTCTCCCTTCACTGTCTCCATCCCTACTCCCACCTTTGCCGGAATAGCTCAGTTGGTAGAGCGCCTGACTCGTAATCTTGGTGATCCTGGGGTTGCGGGTTCGAATCTCCGCCTGGGCGTTTCGGTACAGGGGGATTTTTCCCTCGGAGTTAACATTAGTTCTGACTCCATTTCCCATACAGTCCTTCGAATGAGACTATAAACCGAGGTTCCGTGTGTGAACGCACGCATAATATCTTGCACACACGTAAAATCCCATCACGAACTTTCGGAAGAGTAGGCCAGTTTGGCCGTTGGTATGGATGACACGTTACACACAGCATGCACCCTGCGTAAGAAATGGAAAGAATGAAGGAAGTAAAGAAACTGAGTGAACGATATTGAACGATATTGACTGGATGACACGGGAAACGACTGAATGAAGCGCTAGCTGGCAGCTCTTCGGTCGGCACTACCCAGGTAGGCAGCCCGTTGTGTAAGCGAGTGTTGATTGTAAAGCGCTTAGAGCTTGGTCTCTAGCCGAGAATAGGCGCTATACAAGTATTCATTATTATTATTATTATTTGTCGTTCAAAGATTGATTTTGATTTTCTTTTCGTTTTTATGTCATAAAGCGCTAATACAGGGTGTCGCCATGTCTTAAATAACAGCGTCGAAGGCTTGTGATAAGACAGAACATTGATTACTTTTGTCAGTCTCTGTGGTCACTGCCCTGTGAATTAGCACTGTATGCAGACATGTCAATGCACTGATTTCTTTCTTTTTTTTTCGTTGTTGTTGTTGTTGTTGTTTTCCTTTTTTCTCCCTCATAATTATTAATCGATGAAGGTTAACATTTGAACGACAACTTTTTTTTGTGGTTTCATGAAATTTCGGAGATGAGCTCTCCGTCTCTCTCTCTCCTCTCTCTCTCTCTCTCTCTCTCTCTCTCTCTCTCTCTCTCTCTCTCTCTCTCTCTCTCTCTCATTCTTTCCTCCGTTTATCCCCCTTATTTCACGTACACATGCCACTAGCGCATTCATTCTGGAACCTGCATATAGTGGAAGGTCGCTATTGTTCCATACACAACACTGATTTATTGCTTCTCCTCCCACGCCAATATCTCACACCCACCTATCCTATCGCTTCTCTATTATCCAGAGAAGAGAAACCCCATCCATTTTACACTGAGAAAACCTCCTCCTAGACTTGGGTGTATGGCAGTAACTCATGTCATTTTTCTTAATCCTCAGAGAGAGAGAGAGAGAGAGAGAGAGAGAGAGAGAGAGAGAGAGAGAGAGAGAGAGACAGAGACAGAGGAAGAGACAGAGGCAGAGATAGAGACAGAGATAGACGCACTGAGAGATAGACAGATACACAGACAGGCAGGCATACTGACAGTCACAGACAGACAGATACAGACAGATAGACAGCTATACAGGCGGATGAGCAGATAAAGTGACAGACAGACAGACAGACAGACCAGCAGACAGCGAATACATGACATCTCTTCACGGACTAAAACTTCAATATTGCTAATGCAAAGAGGATTTTAAACGATCAATTTCTCTGTTGCTGCTGCTGCTGCTGCTGCTGCTGCTGCTGCTCTCTATCGGTTCCAGCTTCATAATGCTCTCTATGCACATGAGATTGCCATACTGGTAATGTAAACCGCTTAACGTGAAATGCATTCGTCGAGGAGCCGTGGTAGTGCAGTGGTTTGCATCACTGCTGGCAGTGAGGTTCTGGGGGCCGTGGTTGACTCCAGCCTTAAGATACGACTGGCACCACTCTGTCAAGTTTCATTCACTAAATGGAGGCGTGTCTGAGTCTCGTGTTCTTCGAATGTTCTGACCAACGTAGCTGGTGTCTGCATTTCCTGACTTTGTTTGATGCCGTTTCCTCAAGGAAAACAGTTACATTCCGTGTTATCCCTGACTATCACACGTGCTTTCCTTATTTCCCCAAGGAAAGCAGTTGTCTTCTGTGTTATCCCTCACTATCACATGCGTTTTCTTATCTCCCCAAGGAAAATAGTTATCGCTGTTGTCATCCCTGACAATCACACGTGTTTTCCTTATTTCCCCAAGGAAAACAGTTGTCATCTGTGTTATCCCTCACTATCACATACGTTTTCTTATCTCCCCAGGGAAAATAGTTATCGCTGTTGTTATCCCTGACTATCACACGCGCTTTCCTTATTTCCCCAAGGAAAACAGTTGTTATCCGTGTTACCCTTGACTATCACATGTGCTTTCCTTATTTCCACTAAGGAAACAGTTATCATTAGTGTTATGCCTAGAGATCATACCTACTTTCCTAATTTCGCGGGGATAAGAAGTATAATCCTTAACAAAACAACGGAAATAGGGGAAACAACTTTGGTCCTCTGGGTCATAGCCATTTTCCTTATTCTGCCATCCTATTTGTGCTTGCCATGGTAAACACTGAACATAGCGTTTTCACTGTAAATGACGTTTTGCTTGCAGCAGTACTTCTTTCCTGAGGAAAAAAGAAAAACAAGCATGACAGTTATCATCCCATGAAAATAGGAAAAGCAATGGTGGCCTTCAGTGACAACGGGAAAATAAAAACTAGTCGTGATCCTGGAGTACGGGTTTTTTTTTTCGTCATTTCATTATTTCCCTCAAGAATTATAGCTGTGTTGCTGAGAAAGAAAAAAAAAACATAATTATATTTTTGCTTTTTCTACGCTAGTATGCTTCCATACATTCTGCTATCCATTTTCTGCTGCTGGCAACCTGTGAACAGCGACACTGAGAAACACCAAAAAGGCGGGACCTTAGTTTACATATATATTTGATTTGGCCACGGGTAGTGCAGACACTGGCAATGATGACCCAGTTCACATCGTGTCTGTTAGGCAGCCGTTCTCATAGTAGGCAACACTCTGTTCGTGGGGCAGGATGTGTGAGTGTGTTTTGCAACAGAACTCGTATAATTTCTTTTTAAACCCCTTACCTTATGCAGGATTCCATACTCAGCGCACGATTCGCCATACACATGTTTGTGCCGAATAGATAAATGTGCTGAATACAATGTCACTGTTGACGGAAGTCTCCCTCCCTCCCTCTCTCTCTGTGCCTCTGTCTCTGTCTCTGTCTGTCTCTCTCTCTCTCTCTCTCTCTCTCTCTCTGTTCGTCTTTCCATCTTCTGATTCTCATTCACTCCTCTCCATTTTTCTCCACCTCACGTTTCTGACCAGTTGCTGATTTTATTCACCCTTTCCTACATTTTTCTGCATCCCAACCTGACTTCCTATCATAATCCATCTTGTTACATTGTTTCTCTTTCCACTCTTCCTTACATCCATCCCCTTTTTTGTTTTTTTTATTAATCCCCCATTTTTTTTTTACGTTGTGTGTGTGTGTCTGAGCGTATGTATTGCTCTGAACGTTGGGTGAAAGAAAAAAGATGTTTAATAGGGAGGGTAAGAAGTGAAGAAGGAGGTTAGACAATGATCGCTTCCTTAATTAAGGATAAGTGGACTGAGATTACTTGAGACAATGAAACCAAGAGAGAGAGAGAGAGAGAGAGAGAGAGAGAGAGAGAGAGAGAGAGAGATGGAACGAGACAGTGTGGTCCTGCTATCTACTGACTTGAGCGCAGAAAAGACGGAGTGGAGGGTGTACGGGAAGGTAGTGGGGGGGGGGGGGGGGGAGCCTTGACATCAAGAACAGCTGCCAGAGGCAGAAAGGGGAGAAGAATAAAAAGAAGGAACCGTGTCTGTTGTAGACATTATCAGAAGAAGACAGAAAGCGACCCTGATATCTTGTGCCACAGAACCAAGCGAGTCATTTAACGCCTATTCCGTAGAGATGTTTATGACGTCAAGCAAGGAGTCTGCCGACACCCTATATGCTGCAACATTGCTTGCTTTTCAACTAGAACATCGTCCGTTTGGGGTTTATTTACGGGAAGATTTTGGAAAAAAAAAAAAAAGGGGGGGGGGGGGGTAGGGGTGACAGAAAAGCATGCTATATCTGTACAAAGTTTTCTTCCTTGGGCCTTCAATACTCACTCCCAACCTCCCCCCCTCTCTCTCTCTCTCTCTCTCTCTCTCTCTCCCCTCTCTCTCTCTCCTCCCCACACCCATCCCTCATCCTCACCCTTCCTCCTCTTGATGCTGGCTGCAAGTTTCACCGCCACACAAACAGCCAAGGGTTTGCAGGCATCTTGGTTGTGCATATTCTATATTTGGAAAGCCTCTCCCAGAACTTTACCATTAAAAACCAGTCTCCTCTCTCTCTCTCTCTCTCTCTCTCTTCTCTCTCTCTCTCTTCTCATGGTAATCAGGCGAGGTGATATTGCACAGACTTCCCTGCCTCCTGGGCCTCTCTGTGAACCATGGCTGTTCTCGCTAGTTCAAGCCCACCATCCTCTTGTTTCTTGGCTGCTTTTCTGTGAAAGTTTCGCCCCTTCTTTGATTGAGTTTTCTTTTAAATGGTGGAGTCTGGTGACAACTGCGCACCAATTTCACAGCACAGCACCTGAAAAGGAACGGACAGAGTGAGAGAGAGAAAGAAAGAGGGGGGAATTTAAATGCGATTGTCCAAAATTATCGGTTAAATTACAGGTGAGAGTTGCATCAACAAACGGTAACACAATTTATTGATGATGAATGCTTGGGTAGAGTTAATGTAAGATTTGCCAGTATCACACACACACACACACACACACACACACACACACACACACACACACACACACACACACACACACACACGAATAACCTCACCTTACCTTTGTCAATCCCCCACCTCCACCCACCTCATTCCGCCTTGCGCATGCCTGTGGTGCCGTTATTCTGGAAGCCACATCCAGGAAAAGGTCGTGCTAGTTAGATACACAACACTGATTTATCGTCCCATTCCCAGCCGCCCACCCACCCATCTCCCCGATCGCCTTTCTGTTCTCCCCTAGAAGGGGGATCCCATCTATTTTCACGCTGAGATAACCTCATTTAGAGTTTGGTGTATGGCAATAATTCATGTCACTTTCGTTAACACTTGGCATCAGAGAGAGAGAGAGAGAGAGAGAGAGAGAGACAGACAGACAGACAGACAGACAGACAGACAGACAGACAGACAGACAGAGACAGAGTCAGAGACAGAGACATACAGTCAAATTGACGAACGGACATATGGACAGACAGGCAGACAGGCAGGTAGAGATAGAAAGGCGTGAGACAGAGAGAAGCAGACAGAGAGAAAGACAGGCAGACCATACATGACATCTCTCCACGAACTACAGAACTTCAATGTTGCTAGTGAGGAGAGGTCAGACGGACAACCTTCCTGCTGCTGCTGCTGTTGTTGCTGTTGCTGCTGCTGTTGCTGCTGTTGCTGTTGCTGCTGCTGCTGCTGCGCTGCTGCGCGCTGCTGCTGCTGCCGCTGCTGCTACTCTAGTCCGTTTCAGCCCCATGTTGCTCTCCGTGCATCTCCCACGTGAGATTTACGCGTAGGTAATGTGATCCGCCTAACGTGAAATGCATTCATCCATCACCCGTATGTTTTGCGTCGCTGCTTATGCAGTAGGGGTTCTTTCCCTTTAGAAGCAAACCTGTGTGAGATTTGGGGGCCAACCCCCTCCCCCCCCCCTTCACCTCCCCCACCCTCCCCGCCTTGAATTGACCAGTGTGACACGTCTCAGGTGGGAAGACTGGGACTACTCCGTCAAGTTTCATTGATTGAACGGAAGCTTGTCTAAGCCTAGTGTCGTTCCAATGTTCTGACCAGCACAGTAGGTGTCTGTATACCTTGGCCTTGATGGACTGGCCGGGCTATATCATGAAAGGAAGCGACGAGTACAGCCTGACCACGTAGTCTCGGACCATGATGAAACTCCCTACCGTTAACTTAAATCCTCCCCCCCATCCTATCATTTATCATTTAATAATAACATCTTCAACTCTTTGACCCTTTAAGCTCATCATCAGCGCCGGTGACCTCAGCTTTGATTTCGTTTCCATGTCAATGGCCATGATGAGTTCGTAGGAATCTTGCTTGTCGGTCCCATTCACGAAGACAGGTGCTTGATGGTCGCGGAGACCGCCTCTAGAGGGTGGTGGCGATTGTGGATCCAGTACATCAACATCAATTCGTAGTTTGCCACCAATGTGCACTCTCATTCTGGATGTACTCTTGCCACATGCATGTGTTGTCTGGCACTAAATAAGTTCCAAAAAGCGCTGGCCGATATTTCCTCCGTCTGTTCTCCATACCGCAACCTGTAAACAACAGTATGAAGGAACGATAACAACAACAACAACAACAACAAAAAGATGCGGACTCCATTTCACATGATTATCTGATTTGAGTAGGGACAGTGCAGAGAGAGAGAGAGAGAGAGAGAGAGAGAGAGAGAGAGAGAGAGAGAGAGAGAGAGAGAGAGAGAGAGAGAGAAATCAATCGGTTCACATCGCAAGCGTAGTTTGGACAGACAATATCTAGGCATGTCTTCTTCTTCTTCTTCTTCTTCTGCGTACGCAAGCTGATACTCCTGCGGACACCTCCTGTATAGGGAGTGGAGTTTTGTGTGTATAACCGTCTTTTATCCCGCCATTAAGGCAGCCATACTCCAGCTTCTGGTAACAATATCTAAGCATACATTAATTCTTTCGGTGGGGAAGCGTGTATTACTGTGGTTCAGTATAGAAACTGTAATTTCTCTTTTTTTTTTCAATATGTCATCTGCACGAACGATTCTATGCTCAGTGCACAATTTGCAATACAGGTGTTCGTGGTGAATACAGAAAGGTGCCGAAAAGCAACACAAAACGCTGTGCTTGGACTGCTGTAAGAATCCAGTGTCGCTGTTGAAGTAA
>CM065720.1:15193638-15196138 GCA_033310375.1 Conus canariensis
GACAGTAATTCATGTTTCCCTTAATCTTCGCCATCAAGAGAGAGAGAGAGAGAGAGAGAGAGAGAGAGAGAGAGAGAGAGAGAGAGAGAGAGAGAGAGAGAGAGAGACAGAGAGAGAGAGAGACAGACAGACAGACAGAGACACACAGAGACAGACAGATAGACACAGACAGACAGACAGAACCAGAGAGAGACAGACACAGAGACACACAGGGACAGACACAGAGACAGACACAGAGAGACAGAGAGAGGCAAACAGACAGGCAAACGGACAGACGGACTGAAAGTCAAACAGAGAGAGAGAGAGAAGAGAGAGAGAGAGAGAGGAAGAGAGAGAGAGAGAGAGAGAGAGAGAGAGAGAGAATTTATTCATTTTAGGCCTTTGCCCCTCATGAAGGGGTGCAAGAAAATACAATCATAGAAGTACCATAAGAACTAGACACAGATAACAAACATGAATTCAGAAACGATCTTAAGATAGCATAAGGGATCGCAGTTTGAACGCTTTAAATAGATAAATCGACAAATTTCGGACTGTTTGTTCATGAGTACTTGCCAAAAGCAGTGCTAATCTGAAATGGTTTGGGACTTTGTAATACTTCAACGGTATATACTGAGTTCTTAAGTTTTGCAGGACAGGACAACATAACACAAAATGCAATTCGCTTTCTGTCTCCTCTCTGCAAAGCTGGCACATTAAATCTTCATCGCTATGGAATCGATGACGGTAATAATGCAGAGCAATTTCAGAAATACCAAGTCTAAATCTAGTAGTTACATACCTTAAATGCGTATCCAGATGAAGCAAAAGATAAGTTTTAACATTAGGCACAATGCAAAACGTCCTGTAAACATTAAATCTTTCACTATTACTAATATGATAATTCCACTCTTGCCATCTGCACGCAATTAGTCTATCTCTAAAGATTCGGAGAAAATCATCAATTGCATCAACCCCTTGGTTCAACCAGACATAACCAAACCCATACATGTATAATTTACAACGAACATTTGAAGCCCAGTTTCTTTTATCACGTTCGTCCAAATCAAACAACATGCGATAAGCCTTATATGGTAATCTATGCTCATCCATTCTTGTTAATTTTAACCAAAACCTAACACATTTTATAACAGAATTTATGTAAATAGGATACCTGTTCGTTTCTCCATACACCAGATCGTTTGGTGTTCGAAAATCGACGCCTAGAAGACGTTTGAGAGCGTACAAATGTACTTTTTCGCAATGTACAGCTGCATTATCCAGTCCCCATAATTCCGGCACTATACTGAAGCATTGGCTGAATCTGTGAGTCGAATAATTTTAGAAGCGTGTTCAGAGAATTATTTTTCAACTTATATAGTTTTTGCAAAATGCATCAACAGAGCATTCTTGGCTCGGCTGGAAAGGCTATTGCACGCGGCTACAAAACTAAGCCTTGTAGAGAAGTATATTCCTAGGTATTTGTATACGTTAACAACAGGCATTCTTATTCCATTATAAGTCCATTTCTCATTAGCAGATAAATAACCCCCTTTCCTAAATACAACAACATTACTTTTATTCATATTCACCTTCAAATGTAGTGCTGACGCTGCGCCATACAAACTGTTTATCTGTGTTTGCAGGCCAATAACTGTTTCTGCCAGCAAAGCTACTCATCAGCCAGTAATAATATAAACAGCTCAAAGTAATCATGTGTAAATACTAACCATGTTTGCCTCTTCTTATAACTTCTAATGCTAATTCGTTGATAAATAAAGAGAACAATATAGGGCTGCAAACATCACCTTGTTTTACCCCACGTGTACAATTAATATACTCAGTCAATTTAACTCCACATCTGACCCTAGCTTTCACATTTATGTACATACTACGAATACATTTATACAACTTGCCTTTAATCCCATTTTTCAAAAGGATCGGCCATAACAGGCTTCTTTCTATGGAGTCAAACGTCTTTTCAAAGTCAATGAAGGCAACGTAAAGTTTACGGTTGAAACAAAACTGTTTTTGTATTAATGCTAACAAAGTAAACATATGGTCAGTTGTAGAATATCCTCTTTTAAATCCCGCTTGATGTTCGCCTGTCAAGTTATATTCTTCTATCCATTCTCTAAGTCTATTATTTATGACTGCACTATAAATTTTACTGCTAATGTCACACAAAGATATACCTCTATAGTTGCTAGGATTATTTACATCGCCTTTTTAAAATAAAGGAATTATTATAGACTCTGTCCAGCTGTCGGGGAAAATTCCCTGGTCAAACAATACGTTGAAAACATTTCACAAAAAAATCAACTGTCCGATCTCCTGCATATTTCAGCATTTCCCCAATTATACCATCTGGTCCTGCAGCTTTGCCATTTTTTAATTTTCTTATTGCAACCATTACTTCTTCTCTTGATATAGGGCGGTTCACAGCTGTCATTTCCTCTTCGTCCTGATAAATGTATTCTAAATCAGTGTCTGTCGTATCTACGCTTGTAGTTGCATCTAT
>CM065720.1:15213638-15218638 GCA_033310375.1 Conus canariensis
TGATTGGCTGAATAGCGAACTGATCATTTTATGGTCGAACGAAGCGATGGAGAAACTCTCGGGGGAAATCGGGCAGAACGATAGACTGAGGATGGTGTCATATGCTGAACAGCACGAAGGTACATTCAGTGTGGATGCTTGTTTTACATACATTGGAAAGGAAACAATGGCACACACTGAAGCGTAAAAAAATCACACAGACACACACACACACACACACACACACACACACACACATTTATGAGCCGCAATCAGTATGGACATGAGAGAAGCTAGACAGAATCCAGACTAGCAATAACATACAGACAGACAATACGCCGCAGACAATCCTGACAGCGGCACAATCACAAAGGACAAAGTAGCCAAGCGCTTTATATACAGAGAGAGGAGAGGAGAGAGCGAGAGAGAGAGAGGAGAGAACTGTTCACTTTTTGTACTCCCAGTTCTTAAAGAACAGGAATACTTTACAATGGGAACGAAGAAATGCTGTCTGTGTGTCTGTGTGTCTGTCCGTGGTCAAAATGTGTTCCACTCGTTCCAGACAAAACTTCTAGGCCGATCTTTCTGAAAATTTGTAGGTATGTTCATTATGGCTCACTGATGATGCCCAATGTTTAGTTTTACCAAAATAACCGTTCCTAACGGCTATAATGAGTTAAACTGCAGACACTCTTTCAGAAATGGCATTTTATCTCAGTGACAAAATACATTATGACGCACGTTTGATTGTGATTTTTTTTTTTCAGGAAGATAAACTGGTAGTACGTTTATATGCTTTGCATCTTGTTTCTCTTTATCTCCCTTGTATTCTGAAATGAATTTTCAAACGTAGGTTCGAAGATCTCTCCCGTATATTCTTTAACTCTTTTGACAGTGATGTTAGTTTGTATGCAACTAATGTCTTCACAGTGGTTTTTTTTCCTTTGTCTGTTTGTTTGTTTGTTTGTTTGTTTTTCTCCGTTTACATTACTCTTTGTCCTTCACTGCCTGTTGTGGGATGCCGTTACATTTCTTTTTTGTTTTTGTTTATTTGTTTGCTTTTTGCGCTTTGTGAGAATACCACTGTATAAATGGGTGGAATATGTCTTCTGATTCTATAGGAGACTCTCCAGTCGTATTGTCAGGAATCTAAATTTGCCATGTCTGGTTGATAAGTAAATATCTTCCTTTATCTTTTTTTTATCCCCAATGAACGAGTCGAGTTTCACACTGCGAATCGAATCAAGTGGGTGAAAGATGCGCTTTTGATAGATGTTCCGAATGTGTTCTTGTGCGCACAAAATGATTCAGTCGAGCCGCATTAGTTCCGTTGCACTGTTGGAAAACATCCTTCCAGTCAAACAACGGTTTCCATTTCTCTTTTTTTGTACTCCCAGTTCTTATAGAACAGGGTATACTTTACAACGGGAACGAAGAAAGGCTGTTTGTGTGACTGTGTATCTGTGTGTTTGTCCGTGGTCAAAATGTGTTCCACTCGCTCCAGACAAAACTTCTGGGCCGATCTTTCTGAAAATTTGTAGGTATGTTCATTATGGGTCACGGATGATGCCCGATGTTTTATTTTACCATAAAAGCCGTTACTAACGGCTATAAATGATATGCCATGAGTGTGGCAGAAGGTCTCGTATGTACCTCGTTATGATGAATCTGTCCGAACGCATCTTCGAAGTACTTGATGTTCATTTCCATAGTGACTGTGATCTCTCTCTCTCTCTCTCTCTCTCTCTCTCTCTCTCTCTCTCTTATATATATATATATATATATATATATATATATATATATATATATATAATATATTGTTCGGTACGTCGGAAGTCAATGTACATAAAAGTACTATCTTTCAACCCCCTCTCTCCACCAGCACTGTTTTTGAACGAACTGATGAGCACTACACAACACTGGATGAACATTGCCGCTATTGAGAGACCCCAACCCGCACACATCTTAAAAAAAAAAAAAAAGGAATAATGAAACATTCAAACATTAACTCAAGTTGAAAAGAAAACACAGTTCAAATTTTGTATTAAAAAAGTGTCGCTCTAAATTCTTTTTCCACTTTACCGTTCCTTTAAGGTTACTACGCCAAAACAAGTCTAGATTGTCTCAAGCAAGCCGCAGGGCAGCTATGTGGAAACATGTGCATCAATTTGACGTGTCACCTCTTTGCAGCTGTAATAAGCAGAGAGAGTTTGAAAAAAAAAAGTTTTATAGCTAAAAGGGGCGAGGTATGTTATTAGCAGGAGTAAGTGTTTAGGAGTGTGGGAAGGATGACTGGAAAGCTGGAAACGATGGTATCACTTGGCAACCTCGTGATCCTGGGGTTGCGGGTTCGAATTTCGGTACAGGGGAGTTTTCCCTCGGAGTTAACATTGGTTCTGACTCCATTCCCCATACAGTCCTTCGAATGAGACTATAAACCGAGGTTCCGTGTGTGAACGCACGCACAACATCTTGCACACACGTAAAATCCCATCACCAACTTCCGGAAGAAGAAGGCCCGTTTGGCCGTTGGTATGGATGACACGTTACACATTGCATGCACCTTCCCCGAGGATGGAGTATAGCTGCCTTAATGGCGCGATAAAAAAACGGTCATACACACAAAACTCCACTGCCTGTCTATACAGGCAGTGTCCGCAGGAGTATCAGCCTGCGTACGCAGAAAGAAAGAAAGGAAAACTTGGACAAGAAACCAATTGGCTTTACTTGGAGGCAGGAAAGGGAAGTTATCCCCGATTGCTGTAGTGGGGAAAATAAAAAGAAAGAACAAGAAATGTAGTTAGTATCAGATTCATCAAGAAGGTTCCACCATGTGGAGACTAGTCCATATACGTTTCCCAACATATCTGCTAATTTTCTGGACCACGCTGCGCGCTATTGGCAGCTGATGGATCAATGAATCGGTGAGTGAATTGAGAGGACGTAAGAAGATGATCTTATGGATATGAATTTAAGTTGATGTCTGACCTGCGCGTTAGTCCAATGTGCTGGTCAGACCTTGGATACCTGACATTGCACTACGGTCACGAAGCGGCAGATATGGTGTACCGTAAATAGACTAGACCGCACTCCGTGTTACCTCCTCGATGAAAATGAAACTTGTCTGCGCCACTATTAACATGTGTGTGTGTGTGTGTGTGTGTGTGTGTTGTGTGTGTGTGTGTGTGTGTGTGTGTGTGTGTGTGTGATTATTTGTGGGACAAGAAGTTTCAGAAAACGACATCGTTATTATCAAACGGTTACAACAACAGCAACAACGAGAACGAAAATGATGATGATGATGATGATGATGATGATGATGATGATGATGCTGATGATGATGATGACGATGGTGGTGATGATGATGACGATGGTGATGGTATGATGACTTTGGTGAAAATCAAAATGATAGTGATGAATAGTATACTAACTGGGATGATAACGCTAGGTAGGTAGTTAACTCTAAACAAAATGTAGTTAACTCTAAATCAAAGCAGTTAACTCGAAACCGACGCTACTGGCGATTCACACTCAGTGACATTGTCCCGTCGCTTACCTCGACACGCAGAGAATATGAATATTTCTGGTGCACCGGAATAAAAATAACGATGGGACATAATTGGAAAGGATTTCCCCTTGGACCTCTTCTCCCTCTAGACAACGTTCATCGCGTTTGCATTGAAAATGATGTGGAATCAAATAAGAAAACAATTGAATCAGCAGCTAAACTGTCTAAGCCCAGCCTTTGTTTTTTGGGGTTTTTTTTCATCTCAGCCTTTGTCAATTCCGACGTTGATAAGTTTACACATATCGGGCTAATTCACTGGCTGTGTTCTGTACACTTCCATCCGATTGGCTGGAGAAACGTTCGGAATTCATGTGTTGATTTACAGGAGTGATTTAACCTGTTTTTGTCCGTGGGTCCCGTTTTATACGTCATAATCTGCAAGTGATTATTTTTCGTTCATTTGATGTCATCGATCCCGAAGACAGTTTGCGACCGAAACGCCGACAATTTTTTTTTCTTTTTTTTTTTCAAGTTGACAATCTTCGGAACATCCTCAACGGTAGTTCTTAGTTATGAGAGAAGAAGAAGAAGAAGAAGAAGAAGAAGAAGAAGAAAATGACCAGTCACGAATCATTTTAGGTGTTGGGTGTGTATTGGAGCCATGCTCGTTTGACTGATTTCTTTAAAAAAAAAAAAAAAATTCCTTGGAGGGAGGATGGGGGAGAGGGGAGCCGGGAGAGAGAGAGAGAGAGAGAGAGAGAGAGAGAGAGAGAGAGAGAGAGAGAGAGAGAAAGAGGTTTGCGACAACACTCCCCCAGCAGACACGGTCCTTTTACTGACCTCTACCGAGTCAGCTGGGGGAGGGGGGGGGGGGGGGGGGGGGGGGGGGGGCATGCGTGGTGTCATTCCCACAGCCTTCGTTCCAGACTCCATGCAAAGTTGCCAAATTCTGTCGAGATCACCCTACCTTCCTTTTACACCCCCCCCCCCCCCCCCGCCCTCCCTCCCCCCTCCCCCGTGGGTTCCATCCTTCCAGTGCCTGGCTTCTGGTTCTGGTAGGAGGTCTTCCTGATGTACCGCCAATCCACCACCCCCACCACCACCCCACCCCCATCCCTCCCGCCCTCTGTTTCCTTTTACTAGCCGTACAGAGACACTGTAACATCTGCTAAAAACAAAAAAACAAACAAACAAAAAACAATAACAACAACATATAAAAACAACAGCGACAGAGGTAAAAAAAAAAAGAAGAAGAAGACGAAAGACAGACAGAAAGAATGAAAGAAAAAAAGAAAAGAAAGAAAGAAAAAGAGAGAACAAAAGAAGGAAAGAAAGAAAGAAAGAAGACAGAAAGAAAGAAAAAAGAAAAAGAAAGAAAGAAAGAAAGAAAGAAAGAAGAAAGAAAGAAAAAAAGTACAGAAAGAAAGAAAAAGAAAGATTGACACTGACGACATCATAGTGAGGAGCGTAAGCCAAATTATGGAGGAAAAAAACAAATCTCACCAGAACGACG
>CM065720.1:15248638-15263638 GCA_033310375.1 Conus canariensis
ACCGGGAGTGCCTCCTCCCTTTGCAGGTGGCCATCCAGTCCACCCTGAACCAGTTCTTCAAGAAGGTCACCGTCAACATCAACGTCACGGACATCAACGACAACACGCCCACCTTTCCAGCCAAAACTGCCGAGGTCATCATCTCCGAGACGGTGTCCATCCCATCCACGTTTCCCTTGATGTCGGCGCTGGACCTGGACATGGGCGCTAACAACGGCTTGAAAGGATACGAGCTGGTGCCGGCCGGGGGCATTTTCGGATTGTCCTTCACGCCCGGGAGTTCCAACCTCCGCCTGGTGGTGGAGAGGGACGAGCTGGACCACGAGCGGCAGGAGAACTACCAGGTCCAGGTCATCGCCAGGGACGGGGGAAGTCCTCCCCGTACCGGGACCTTGCTCGTCAACATCACCATCGAGGACGAGAACGACAACGAGCCCGTGTTCACAGAGCCGTCCTACTCGGTGACCGTGGACGAGAACGTGGCGAAAGGATTCGTTCTCTTGCAAGTCACGGCCCACACAGACAGGGACTCCAACGACAACGGGCGGGTCAGGTACCGCTTGAGTCCTCAACAAGCCCGCTCCATCCTCAGCATGTTCGCCATGGACGCCGTCAGCGGGGAGCTGAGTGTGGTGGGGGACATCGAGAACGGGAAGAAGGAGAAGTACGAGATCATCGTGGAGGCCACGGATATGGGCTCTCCCCAACCCTTCACCACCACCACCACCGTCACCGTCACGGTCCGGGACACCATCAACAGTCCGCCGCGCATGACCGTCAGTCTGTTAGCTGGTGAGTAGAGCTAGAAATCACGAGAGATATATGAAATACTACTCAGCGTTTTTCATAGTGTAAAAATACGTGGAGGTATCATACCTCCTTTCTCCAAGCGTCAATGGCGTTTATGCCTCATGAGAAAAACACAGGAAAGAAAGAAAGTAAAAAAGAAAGAAAGAAAAAAACGAAAGAAAGAAAAGAAAGAAAGAAGGAAAGAAAGAAAGAAAAAGAAAGAAAAAGAAAGAAAGAAAGAAAAAGAAAAGAAAGAAGAAGAAAGAAACCAAAAAAAAAAAAAGAAAGAAAAGAAAAAAAATCGAAAAGCGGGTATGGAAGTACTAAGATGCATGGTATTCTACACATGTAAGTCGAAACGAGAGCAAGCAGACAGATAATATCAAGTAAACCAAGAATGGCTCCCTCCGTGACGCGGGGAAAAAGTCATGTTCGCCTTCCATCCATTCATTGATTTTTGGGTGTGATGAGAAGCCGCTCAACAGAATCTATGGGCAAAGAAAACCTTCCGTTCCCATACCTCCAGAGCATGAATACTGTACGCATCTGTTCGCCAGGGCTAAAAGAAGAAGAAGAAAGAAGAAGAAGAAGAAGAAGAAGAAGAAGAAGAAGAAAACTGCTCTACATGTGGAATCCTGATACTAGTCCTAGGGAAAGGGTCGGTGTATAACATGTAACGAGTCATAGGGAAAGGATGGCTCTGTCATCTGGTTCTAGCCACTGTGATAGGCTCTGTGTTTGGCATGGTACTAGTCGTAGGGAAGAGTCAGTTATAACATGGTATTAGCTACAAGGGAAAAGATTAGTGTATAACATGCTACCGGCCATAGGATAAGGTGTACAAAATGGCGCTAGCCACACGAAAAGGGTCGACGTACATGGCATTAGCCCTAGGGAAAGCATAACATGGCATTAGCCCTTGGGAAAGGGTCAATATATAGCATGGCAGTATCCCTCGGGGAAGGGTCGGCATAGAAATGCCCTAGGGAAAGGGTCGATCTATAACATGGCATTAGCCCTAGGGAAAGCATAACATGGCATTAGCCCTAGGGAAAGCATAACATGGCATTAGCCTTGGGAAAGCATAACATGGCATTAGCCTTTGGGAAAGCATAACATGGCATTAGCCCTTGGGAAAGCATAACATGGCATTAGCCTTTGGGAAAGCATAACATGGCATTAGCCCTTGGGAAAGCATAACATGGCATTAGCCCTAGGGAAAGCATAACATGGCATTAGCCCTTGGGAAAGGGTCGATATATAACATGGCATTAGCCCTCGGGGAAGGGTCGAGATAGAAATGCCCTAGCGAAAGGGTCGATACAGAACATGGCATTAGCCCTCTGGAAAGGATCGTTATAGAACTGCCCTCGGGAAAGGGTCAATATAGAACATGGTATTAGCCCTAGGGAAAGGGTCGATATAGAACATGGTATTAGCCCTAGGGAAAGGGTCGATATAGAACATGACATTAGCCCTAGGAAAAGGGTCGCTATATAACATGGCGTAAGCCCTTGGGAAAGGGTCGTCATATGACATGGCAGAAGCCCAAGGAAAAGGTTCAATATATAATATGGCATTAGCCCTAGGGAATGGGTTGATGTGTAACACGGTATTACTTACAGGAAAAAGGTTGGTTTCTACCATTGTATAAGTGATAGGGAAAGAGTTGGTGTTAAACGTGGTACTTTTCAGAGAGAGGAAAAGTAGGTGTACGGCACTCCACTTGACAGAAAGGCTTTGCAATAAAGGAGAGAGGGTAGGCAGTGCTTGTAACAGTGAGATGTGTACTTGTTTTTGTTTGTTTCCTTGTTTGACCTTGCTTGACTTTTGCGTAATCTGTCTTGAACATTGCTTTTTTTAATTTGGTGAGAGACGCATTGTGAATAGACTGCACTTACTACAATTATCATTATGACGTGTATGATGATTGTAGCAACGATGATGATGATGATGATGATGATGATGATGATGATGATGATATGATCATGATCATGATCATGATCATGATCATGATCATGATGATAATCTATGATGATGATGATGATGAGACGACGACGACGACGACGACGACGACGACGACGACGACGACGACGACGACGAGATGATGATGATGACGACGACGACGACGACGACGACGACGACGACGACAGCGATGATGGTGATGATGATGATGATGATGATGATGATGATGATGATGATGATGATGATGATGATGATGATCATCATCATCACTCATCATCATCATCATCATCATCAATATCATCTAAGCCATAAAAAAAGGGAAAAGTCATGTCTTCAATCCTCCCTCTGGGAGAAGAGGTATATACATGTATCACGATTTCACTCATGAGAAGGAAGAGTTGTATGTGTAAACTGAATCAGGATCTGCTGTACGTCACTAGTGCAGACAGACACATGTTTCATACAGTAACCACGTGGGACTGGAGTATGACTAACGACAGCAAGATACCACGGAAAATGTGCCACTTTTGTTGTGCGGATAACGAAAGACCATCAGATCGAAGTTGACAACTGGAATAGCTAGCAATAGGAGAGAGAGAGAGAGAGAGAGAGAGAGAGAGAGAGAGAGAGAGAGAGAGAGAGAGAGGGAGAGAGAGAGAGAGAGAGAGAGAGAGAGAGAGAGAGAGAGAGAGAGGAGTGAGAGAGAGAGAGACAGACAGACAGAAAAAGAAGAAAAGACAGACAGACTGGCAGACAGACGGGTAGACAGACAGAGAGTGAGAGAGAGACAGACAGACAGACAAACAGACAGGCAGACAGAGAGACAGACAGACAGAAACAGACAGTCAGAGAGACAGAGACAGACAGACAGACAGAAAGACAGACAGACAAACAGAGACAAACTGACAGAGACGTCGGCTGTGAACAGCTAGGGTTTGACCCCTAGCCATGTCTGTCTGTCTGTCTGTCTGTCTGTCTGTCTGTCTGTCTGTCTGTCTGTCTGTCTGCAATTTGATCCTGGTTGGGTTCTGAAACACTTTCTGACTTGGACACGACACCCATCCCTGATGTTTACACCGACAGCAGTGTGTGTGCTGGTGTTGCTTGTTTAGTCCTGTTCTGTGTGTGTGTGTGTGTGTGTGTGTGTGTGTGTGTGTGTGTGTGTGTGTGTGTGTGTGTGTGTGTGTTCTTCAATTTAATGTCTATACACTTAAGTGATGTTAGACAACCAAAATAAATGAATAAACAAGGCAGAAAAGGAGGAAGGAGGGGAGGGGGGGGTGGATAGACAGGCAACTGAAGGAGATAAAGAGATAGAGAAACAGTGAGATAGAAAAAGATGAAGAAGTATCAATGGAAAAAGGGAAAAGAGAAAAATGAGGATTAGAATGGGAATCGGAAGAACAAATGTTAACATGAATACAAATTGCAACCTATAACATAACTAGAATAACATTTTTTAAAATCAGATGAACGCTTAAGGTAACAGGATGATAACATTTAAATGTGAAAATAGAATTATTAAAGGAATCTAAAAATGGTACTCTGAACAAGTCCTAAAACAATGTCACAAATCAAAAGGGGTTTTATTAAAACCTCCTCCAGGGACTTTTCCGAAAGAGCAGGCAAATAGGTTTTCATTTTTCTACAGTGGAAAAGTATATGTTCATTAGAAATTTTCCCACCACAAACGCATGTGATGTTGGAAGTGAATTTGGTCTTAAAAGCATTAAGTTTAAATCTATAGGCAAGGGAAGTTAAAAGCCTTAAGTTAGACAGTTGACCATACTTAGATATAAACACATCTTCAAAACTCGTTTGGTGGTCAGCAGGTGATGAGTGGCCAACATCTTGTTTCTTTCTAAAAATGCTTCCAGCAAGCATTCTGCAGTAGGCTATACCCTTCGTTCAGTGATAATGGGATTTTCAAATCATGTTTCGTTTGTATAATCTGCAGAGTTTTTAGCTAGTTTATCTGCGGATTCATTGAAATGTATTCCACTGTGTGAAGGCACCCAAAGAAATATAAGATTACTACCTCGTAGGATAAGGAAATGCACCAAATGATTAATCTCAAAAATCAAATCTTGTCTCACTAGAATTTGAATTGCATAAGGTATACAACACTGATTTTGAATCGACACAAAAAAGAATCCGAGTCACAGTTTTCGGAAAATCAAGCAAATAATGCAAAGCCATGAGAATGGCAGTTAATTCAGCTGTAAATATAGATCTGTGCTTTCAATATAAAAACCTCTTTTGACCTTTAAGTAGGGGATAGTGAAAGCAGCACCAGCTTCGTAATTTTCTAGAACTGAACCATCGGTATAAACTTTGAGATGATTTGGATAATTGAGAAATAAATGCTCATTCGCAACTGTGCCAATAAAATTTATATTCTCACTTTCCTTTGCATCGGTATAATTAATGTCAAAATGTCCTTTTTTGTAATTCCCATGGAGGGATAGCACTACATGGATTACTACATTTTACCATATCTTCTAATCGTATTTCTGATCGTTGAAAAGTATCTAGAGTTTCAGTTCTTATTGTTTTAAGGCATGATATGTTTTTGGTTCGTTTTGGGAAATCAACATCTGATCTTAAGCCAATTTCCGTTTCAACATTGTTTTCACTTAAAGAGCCTTTTAACAAATATTTAGCGATGGCAAGCTGACGGCATTCATTTAAAGGAAGTACGCCTACCTCTCTATATGTTGCTATTGTTGATGTATGGAAAGGAACCCCCAAGGCCAATCGAAAAGCTTTACAGTCCACGCTTTGTAATTTGTTTAATAAATATTTTGGAGCAGTAAAAAAACCTTCTTGACCATACGTAAGCCTAGAGCGAACAAGACTTGTCGCTAGATGTTTTAGTACTCTGACATCTTGGCTCCAGTATTGCTTACTAATAACTTTTAAAAAAAAAAGTTTTTCTTGCTTTAGTTAATAAGTATTCAATGTGATAATTCTAATTTAATTTAGAAGTAATATACCCCCCCAAAACTTTACCCTTTGTTTATATTCGAAAATATCAGACCCAATATGGAGGGATGGTAAGTTGGGTGGATCAGCACCATTGTTAAATAAAACCAGATGAATTTTCTCAGTTGATAGAGTTAGTCCATTTTCAAGCAAGTAGTTATTTAATTTATCTAATTCCATTTGATAAGCTTTTCTATAGTAATTTATATATCTTTTTGGTGACTTCTATTTCATGGATACATTCATCCACATGCAAATATCATCTGCATATTGTACTAAGTGTGTGTGTGTGTGTGTGTGTGTGTGTGTGTGTGTGTGTGTGTGTGTGTGTGTGTGTGTGTGTGTGTGTGTGTGAGAGAGAGAGAGAGAGAGAGAGAGAGAGAGAGAGAGAGAGAGAGGTGTGTGTGTGTGTGTGTGTGTGTGTGTGTGTGTGTGTGTGTGTGTGTGTGTGTGTGTGTGTTTTCTTGTTTATCTATTTGCGTGTTTGTTTGGTTGTTTGCTTGTCTGTCTGTTTTTGTTTGTTTGTTTCTAACAGCGCCATTTTTTACATGTCTGTGTGCTGGGGTAACTGAGGGGGGAAATTGAAAGATGAAAGTAAAACCTGGAATTCCTGGGCAGCTAAACGAAGGAACAAACCAATTACAAAGCAGACACCACGCTTTTCGACCTGTCGGGTCTTTTTAGGCAGAACAAACAACATTCAAATATATGGAGATTAAAGGACGAACGAACATTCACTAAACTCTTTGAACTTGGTGCAATTGTTGATCCTGTCGTTGCTGTTGTTGCCGTTGTGGCTTTGTTGTTGCTGCTGTTGTTGTTTTATTGTTGTTGTATCATAACTATTATTATAAGTATTCTTTTCCATTCTCTTCTTTCTTCCTCTTCTCCTTCTTGGTTTTCGTGTTCATCTTCGTCTTTTGTACTGTTGTTGTTGTTGTTGTTGTTTTATATTGCTACCTAGAGTTAGACCTAGTCTCCCAACAAAAGAAAATGCACTACCACTCGTGGCTTTTACTGTTGTTGTTGTTGTTGTTGTTGTTGTGTTGTTGTTGTTGTTCTTCTTCTTCTTCTTCTTCTTCTTCTTCTTCTTCTTCTTCTTCTTCTTCTTCTTCTTCTTCCTCCTCCTCCCTCCCTCCCTCCTCCTGCTCCTCCTCCTCCTCTTCTTCATCTAGTTTGTCCTGTTTTTGTTTCTTCTGTTATCATTATTATGAACATTATCATCCTTCCAGTTTTGCATCCATTATGTGCTGTCTTCCAGGTGGGAACGGCTACTCAACCATCTCGGAGTACGCCTCCTTGGGCGCCGTGGTGGCTCACATCGCAGTGAAAGACGGAGACCGGGGCAGAAACGGCATCGTGCAGTGCCAGATAGAGCGCCACCCCTACTTCGAGCTGCAGGGCTTCGACGTCAACGAGTACAAGGTCATCGTGGCGCGGGCGCTGGACCGGGAGACAGTGGCGGCGCACAACGTCACCGTCTACTGCACGGACGCCGGGGTGACGCCGCTCACGGCCTCCGCCACCTTTGAGGTGCGTGTGGAGGATGAGAACGACAACACGCCTCACTTCCTGCGCGATCGCTACCACGTGTACCTGCCGGAGAACACCCTGCCCGGAAAGAGCATGCTGACGGTTATCGCCAACGATCCAGACGCCGGCGACAACGGCAAGGTGAGGTACAGCCTCCACCCGAACGCTAGAGGTCGCTTCATCATCTCCTCAGAAACGGGAGTCATCCTGACGCACGATGACTTTGACTACGAGCTGGAGACCAGCTTCAACTTCAGCGTGGTGGCCACGGACCAAGGCACCCCTCAGAGGAGTGACACAGCGGAAGTCATGGTCAGCATCACCGACGTCAACGACCAGAAGCCGTCGTTCGCTCGGGACATCTTCCCCTTCACCGTGTCCGAGTTCGCCATGAAGGGCAAGGTGGTCGGCAGAGTGACCGCGAACGATTTCGAGCGAGGTCTGAACGGGCAGGTGGACATCCTGGAGGACAAGTACTCAGTGTTCGGAACGCCTTTCACCGTGCTGTCCAACGGCTCCATCATCCTGACGGGGTCGCTGGACCACGAGGCCATGACGTACTACTACTTCAGAGTCATCGCCGTGGACAGAGGCCACCCTCCGCTCAACGACACGGCGGAGGTTCAAATCACCGTGCTGGACGAGAACGACAACCGGCCCGTGGTGCTGTACCCCAACGGCACGGAGCTGCACCTCTACGTGTCCATGGACGACGACATCGCCAAGCCCATCGCCATGATCAAAGCTCAGGATCCAGACAGCGGCCTGAACGGGCAGATCCAGTTCATCATCACCTCCAGGAACGATTCGGGACGCTTTGACGTGGACCCCAACAGTGGGGAGATCTTCATCACCCGCTCTCTCAGCCGCAGCGACATCGGGTTGTGCCGGCTGCAGGTTCTGGTGCAGGACTCTGGCACTCCTCCCCTCCCTGCGGACAGAACCATCACCGTGTGGATCCACGCCGGCAACGGGACCGGAGGGGTGTCTGGAGCTCAGGCGGGGGACCACTACATCCTCATCACCCTGGTCATCGTCTGCATCACCATCATCCTCAGCGCCATCATCGTGCTCATCATCGTGGTCATGCGCAGGATGGACCGCCGGCAGAAGCCGCCCTCCACCATGCATGGGGCCAACGCACGGGTGATGGGGTCCTACACGGACCGCGTCAAGGCCGACAACCTGCACAACGAGTGTGTGGACGGGGGCATCGGGGAGAAGGAATACGGGGGTGGGGGCTTCGAGACGTTCGGCAAAGGCGTGTGCGAGGAGGAGGAGGAGTTCGGCTTCTCCACGTTCTCTGGAGGAGGGGGCAAGCAGGAGGGAATGTACGGGAGTCATGGCGTCACACTGTCGGAGGACCAGCACAAGGTGAGAGGAGGCTGGTGCCAGTGTTGTGTGTGTTGGTCCCGGTCTGTCCTCGCTCTTTCAGTTTGTTGCCCTCCTTTGAACCTGACTCTTTGCGCCTGCATTTTCTCCGTGTCCGTGTTTTCCGTACGTTTGCCTCTCATCATCGTTGGGTGCTTCTCTGCGTCTTTTCTGCGACTGTTTGAAACTCTCTCTCTCTCTCTCTCTCTCTCTCTCTCTCTCTCTCTCTCTCTCTCTCTCTCTCCTCCTCTCTCTCTCTCTCTCTCTGTGTGTGTGTGTGTGTGTGTGTGTGTGTGTGTGTGTGTGTGTGTGTGTGTGTGTGTGTGTGCGTGTGTGTGTGTCCTACAAGTTAATACGTAAAGAAAAACATACATTAAATAGATCAATTAAGTCAGATAGAAACAAAGAAAGACAGACAGACAGAAAGAAAAATTAATAGATAAAATAAGTAAATAAACAAACAAACGAATAAATAAATAAATTAATTAATTAATTAATAATAAATGAATAAATAAATACATAAATACTAAATGAATGAATAAATAAGTAAAATAAATAAATAAATAAATAAATAAACAAGGATGGATGAAATTATACAAAGCCTACACAGAAAGGAGCGTGCCATCACCCTGAACTGCAGACGAAGAAGAACTGATCTCCCTTTAATCCGGTTTGTCGTCCTGATGTTTGCCAGTGTCAGGGGCAGGATTGCGATGAAACGACCACGGACAACACCCTACACCCCACCCCCACCCCACCCCACCCACACACACCCCCAAAAAACATCCCTGCATCTCCATCCTTCCCTGACGAAAGAGAGCAGCCACGTGAAAAAAAAAAAAAACCCGGAGGACAGGAAGACCCACAGTGATTTTGTGCAGAGAACATTATTCCAGAGTCAAGCAGGAACGAACGGGGCCGCTGGCTCCTTCTCTCTGTTGAAAACCTAATCCTCCTAACAGTTCCGGGGATGTAGCATAGCTTCCTTGACCAGGCCCGCTAGAATTCCATCTCAAATTCACATCTTTGGAAATTGGCCTTGCAAAGGTCTGTGTGGGACTGGCAGGTAATTGTGTTTGCAGATCCCCTTCACACTTGCGTGGTAATGTCGTTGGGAGAGGGTTCGCCACCTCCCCCCTCGCTTCTCGTCTCATACCTCGCTGACATTATGCACGTGTCCCTACCGGTTTCTGCAATAACACAAGCAACCCCACCCCACCCCACCCCACCCCCACCCCCTTCTCCTCCTCCTGCACCACCACTCACTCCACCTTTTTTCCACCCTTTTCTCCTAGGAACCAGGTCTCTCCCTCGCTCCCAACACTATTAAACTGGCAGCAAAGAGGTTTAAAAAGAAAAAAAAAGAAAAAGAAAAAAAAAAAAAAAAAAAGAAAACGACGAAAAAGATGGCCGTTCTCTATTGAGGGGGAATCCAATGAGGCGCATGCGCACCGCAACCTGGAGTCTCGCGAGATTTGGAGTATCCCTGTCGGACATTGTATAATCATCACCCGGTGTTGCAGTTTGGGGATGTGGACGTGCGTCGTTGTTGTTGTTCTTTGTTGTTGTTGTTGTTTTTGTGTGTTTGTTTTGCTGCATTAAAGAAACATATCAGACTATCACTTCATTCCCTTTTTAACGGGGTGGTGGTGGTGGTGATATAGTGGAAACTGTGTATGTTGGGGGGGTGGGGTGGGGTGAGGGTCGGTTTGGGAGGCTTGAGGATAAGAGGAAGATGGAGTGTCTTCTCGGTTTGGTCATCTGTCCACTTGTGCGGCTTCTCCCCCCCCCCCCCCCCCCCCCTCCCGCTGCTTGTGTGTCTTGTAGCTAATACCGTTGGCGGTTATCCCTTTTCAGTGGATCAAAAGGAATTTGGGGACTTTCTTTGTCTTCGTCTTAAGATGGGATCTATTGATCGTATAGGAATTTGTTCTCTGTGCGTGCTGTGGGATTTTTAACACAGAGAGAGAGAGAGAGAAGAGAGAGAGAGAGAGAGAGAGAGAGGAGAGAGAGAGAGAGAGAGAGAGAGAGTTGTAATACGATTTTTCACTAGGACAAAGGATTTTCTACTAACGTATAATGCCCGAACAAGACCTTTCATACGATATGCCGGTCCCTGGAAAAGAATTGTGATATGAAAGAAAATCATCAATGAGCCTGGGAAGATTAAACAGGAAGTCACAGAGAAGCGTGTGCTTCCATCTCCCTAAACGTTGACCCTGCATTCCAGTGGTCTACGGTCGTTTAGATGAGATTTTTTATCAACGTAGATTGGGTTGTTCTCAAGGCTGGTGCGTGCGTGCGTGTGTGTGTGTGTGTGTGTGTGTGTGTGTGTGTGTGTGTGTGTGTGTGTGTGTGTGTGTGTGTGTGTGTGTGTGAGTGTGTGTGTCTGTGAGAGAGAGAGAGAGAGAGAGAGAGAGAAAGTGTGTGTGTGTGCGTGTGTGTGTGTGTGTGCGCGCGCGCGCGCGCGCGCGTGTGTGTGTGTGAGTGTGTGTCTGTGAGAGAGAGAGAGAGAGAGAGAGAGAAAGTGTGTGTGTGTGTGGGGGGGGGGGGGGGGGGTGTGGTGTACGCGCGTGAGCGTATGTGTGCGTGTTCATAATATGTTAGTCTTCCATTGCATTTGGCAAGCGTGGCGTAACAACAGACAAAGTGAATTACTGCATTAAAAGAGATCAAGAGTTGCCATACCCTACTGGCAGTGAACTGTCAGAGTTTCACCGTGTCCTGGGCACGGCATGTCGAATCGCGGAGCCTATTAATCTCCTTCCGCCGTCTTTATCCTGCCGCAAGCAGACTCAGGTATGCTTTTCGTGGTAGGTGGATAGAGAGGATTTTCAAAACCGAAACAATCCAACCCCATGAATTGTTCGAACTCGCTACCGTCAGCTCCGCAGTCCAACGCATTAACCACTTGACCATAGACCTCCTCTGAACTGCTGCATTATCAGACACACATCACAGGGGGGTTACGGAAATCAGTGAATCCTGTTGTTGCCATGCATGTCAATACGAATAAATGAATGAATAAACAAACGAATAGATAAGTAAATAATACACAAATAGTAAACGAATAAATAAATCGGTAGATAAACAAATGAATAAATAAACACATGAATAAATAAATGAATGAAATAATAAATAAATAAACAAATAAATGAATAAATCGACAAATGAATAAATGAACAAATAAATAAATGAATGAATAAATAAACGAATAATGAATAAATAAATACATAAATAAATAAACAAACAAATGAATGAATGAAGGAAAATCAGATGAACAACCAAGCCGATTATTCAAACACCTTGTCTTATTCAACTTTTCTTTTTCTGTTTAGAATCACTTCAGACATGGCACTAAACGTATGATTGTTGTCTGGAAGAGAGAGAAGTCATAAAGGAGACAGATAAGCACCACACTTGTGTGTGCGTGTGTGTGTGTGTGTGTGTGTGTGTGTGTGTGTGTGTGTGTGTGTGTGTGTGTGTGTGTGTGTGTGTGTCGTGTGTGTGTGTGTGTGTGTGTGTGGTGTGTGTGTGTGTGTGTGTGTGTGTGTGTGTTCCCATGCTCTGTAAAAGAAACATCCTCTGGTAGGTACACAAAAGGACGGGTATCGCCGTTCTCTTATCCTCCTACATCGATGCACAGCTCTGGCTAGCGTGCTCTGCACACACAATACCTGGTCTTGACGGGAATCAACAAAAAAGGTGAATGTTACGCTGGACAAAGTTTCTGTGTTGTTCTTGTTGTTGTCCTGTTATCGTTGTTGTTATTTCTATCTCGTACAGGACGAAGGAGAACAAGAGCAATAGCAGTTCTTTTCTTTTCTTTTCTTATGTTCTCTCTCACCTTTATGCTGAACTCATGACTGGACTATAGAACACGCGGATGTAATTGGTAGATGCAAGGATCAAAATACTCTCTGGCGTAAACTGCTCCTTCTCTCTCCTCTCTCTCCTCTCTCTCTCTCTCTCTCTCTCTCTCTCTCTCTTCCTCTCTCTCTCTCTCTCTCTCTCTCTTTTATGTGTGTTTTTTAACAGGAGATAAATATGCGCATGTAAATTTATTTGTCTTGGTTTTCTTCTTTCAAATGTTCTTGCTCCGGCTTTTTTTCCTGACACAAACCGTTCAAGTTCCGATTCTGAATAAATACTTGGTTTACGATCCCCACTCAAAGAATAAGTAGCAAATTATTGATGAGGACAGTGTCACAGTATGCGACTGATGACAGTAGCCATCAAGACCATGAACGGGTCGAGTCATGGCTAGGAATGAACAGATAACTACATCAAACTCCGAAGAAGCAGGCGAAGGCATAACGATACACTGAACTAGCCATTTCAACACACACATAACAATACCTGCGTGACAGGCAGTTGTTGGGTAATTGCCAGCTGGCTGCGATCGTTTCTCAGTCTGCGGTCTATTTTTTTTTTTTTCCGATTGTTCTTCTCTCTGTCCTTTCCTTCATTCCATTGTTTTTCCCGATTGTTCACCTCTCTTCACATCCTCCCCCTCCCTCCCTACTACAATCTGCACCCTCTCTCTCTCTCTCTCTCTCTCTCTCTCTCTCTCTCTCTGATATAGCATTCAGTTCCCACTGCCCCCCCCCCTCCGCCCCGTTCATCCCCCGCCTCTCCCAGCCCCCACACCCTGATTCTCTCTCTCTCTCTCTCTCTCTCTCTCTCTCTCTCTCTCTCTCTCTCTCTCGCCTGATATAATATTCAGTCCACCCCCACCCCCACCTCTCTCTGTTTCCCCCACCCCCATCTCCACCCCCAACCCCCGATTCGTTTTCCTTGTCATCGTTTTCACTTTCCCTTGAAACATCCAAGATAGACATCAAGCGTTATCTGAAGGGGGAAAAAAAATAAAATAAAAAGCTGGCGTGTAACTCGATCCCCCCCCCCCTCCCTCCCCATCCAAGAATGAGCTAACACCGGCTGTGGCCCCTAAATGTTTAATGCCCGGTGTCAGTCTTCCTGCCCTTTCAGTTTTTTTTTTTTTTTTTTTTTCCCAGCTCGCTGCTTCAGTGATGCCACTCCGCTTAGATTACCACACATCGGACTAGAAGGATTTTTTGGTTTGTTTGTTTGTTTGTTTGTTTGTTTTTTGTTTTTTTTTAACCTCCCTTTGTCAGTTCACCTGCTCAGAGAGGTATTGAGCGGCCAGGGTGATTTCCTCCTGCTGGCGGCTCATTAACACTCTGCCGGCCTCTCGCCCCCCCCCCCTCCCTCTCCCCCTTCCCCCTCCCCTTCTCCTTGCTGCCACCCGGCTACTACTACTACTACTGCTGTGTGTGTTGTTCGTTTCTTTATCAGACCTGCTGCCGGCCGTGATTGCTCCAATTACCTGGCCAGAATCCATCAACGCCTTCTTTCTTCTTCCTCCTTCGCACAGTAGTGTTCTCGCTTCCTTTGATTTGCTTATCATGTTTGTTTGTTTGTTTTTTGTTTTGTTTTTTTAGTCTTTCGTTCCGTTCATTAGATATTTTCTTCGTTCTCTCTCTCTCCTCTCTCTCTCTCTCTCTCTCTCTCTCTCTCTCCTCTCTCTCTCTCTCTCTCTCTCTCACAGTGTGTTTACTTTTCTTTTTTGTATCAGTGAGTCTCTCTCCTCTCTCTCTCTCTCTTCTCTCTCTCTCTCTCTCTCTCTCTCTCTCTCTCTCTCTCTCTCTCTCTCTCTCTCTCTACCCTCCACATCGCACCTGGGAGCAAAGAGGATGAGCCCTATACTCGTTACACTTCAATCATCCAGACCCATTTCACCCTTAGCTCGGATCTTTTGATCTTTTTTGAACGATGGGTGTACGATATGTTGACCGGGATCCCTTTTGTCATGGTCATTAGCAAAATTACCGGCATCATCTGTGCAAATCATGACGTCGAAGGAATGATAAATCAACCTGCTCCTCCTCCTTCTCCTCCTCCTCCCCATCCTCCTCCCCATCATCATCATCATCATCATCATCATCATCATCATCATCATCATCATCATCATCATCATCATCATCATCACCGTCGTCGTCGTCGTTGTCGTCATTGTCGTTGTCGTCATTGTCGTTGTCGCCATCGTTGCCGTCGTTGTCATCATCATCATCATCAGCAGCAGCAGCAGCAGCAGCAGCAGCAGTAGCAGCAGCAGCAGCAGCAGCAGCAGCAGCATCATTATTGTTGTCGTCGTCGTGTTCGTCGTCGTCTTTATCATCATCTATCACACTCGTCCACGTCATCATCATCATCATCATCATCATCATCATCATCATCATCATCATCATCATCATCACTATCACCACCACCACCACCTCATCCACCACCACCACCCACCCACCAACCACCACCACCACCACCATCATCATCACC
>CM065720.1:15285739-15290739 GCA_033310375.1 Conus canariensis
ATGTAAGGTCAGGGTGCCTCATTTTTTTGTCTTGGAACGAGCCCAGGCAGGCCACGCGATGAGGAAGAAGGGAGACATTCCAAGCGATCGTGTCACTCCTTCCCTGCCATTTTCGGTGCTCAAGTCTCGCAGATAATGGGTAGCAACACTGGTCTCTATGCAGTTGACCAGCAATTCTCTTCTTCCGTGTTTCTGTCCCGTCGTCGTTCTTCCAGAATGATCCCATTGCCCCTCCCCCCCCCCCACCCCCCGCCCCACCCTCCTAACCGCCCATTCCCTCCCAGACCATCAACTCCCCTGTCCAGCTCTGGACTCCTCCGCTTTGAGAGCAGTGGAATCACAGATATTCTTCCGGTTGCTTTTTTTGGTGTCATTTCTTCCCCTTGGCGGAGAGAGAGAGAGAGAGAGAGAGAGAGAGAGAGAGGAGAGAGAGAGAGAGAGAGAGTACATGAATGAATAAATGAATGAATGATTTAATGAGAAAGAGAAGGGGTTAGTTTACCGCCAAAGGACATCGACAATCAAAGTACAGGACAGGACAAGACACAATGCATTTTGACCTCTTGGGTCTTCTTCAGGCAAAAACAAGTAACGAAACGGAGAACGAGAAACCACTTATCTGGTCATTTAATGAGGTAAGCTTACAAAGCCCAACCTCATGAGAGGAGAGAGAGAGAGAGAGAGAGAGAGAGAGAGAGAGAGAGAGAGAGAGAGAGAGAGAGAGAGAGAGAGAGAGAGAGAGAGAGAGAGAAATGTCATTTTTATGCCCCACTCATAGAAAGGCAGTAATCGAAGTAAGCGGAAGAGAGTTGGTGATGTGAACGGTTTGGCCTTAGTCTTGTTAGTCTGAATGATCTATGCGTCCGTGTGTGCGTGCGTGCGTGCATGTGCACGGCGTAGTGTGTGTGTGTGTGTGTGTGTGTGTGTGTGTTGTGTGTGTGTGTGTGTGGTGTGTGTGTGTGTTTTGTGTTTAGTTTTTTGCTTAAAAGGGCCATTTTATTTCAGCCTTGGGGAGTAGAAAATCCTTCCATTTTGCCCCCATATTTCTGCAAACTCGGTCTTTTGTCCTCTTCTTCTTTCTTCTTCTCTCTTCTTCTGTCAAATTCTTCTTCTCCTTCTTCTTCTCTCTTCTTCTTCAACTTCCTCCTCTTCTTCCTCTTCTTCTCCTCCTTCCTCTCCTCTTCTTCTCTCTTCTTCTTCCTCTTCCTTCCTCTCTCTCTTCCTCCTCCTCTTCCTCCTCCTCCTCCTCTTCCTTCTCTCCTCTTCTCTTCTCTTCTTCTTCTTCTCTTCTTCTCTTCTTCTTTCTTTCTTCTTCTTCTCTTCTTTCTTTCTTTTTCTTCTTCTTCTTCTTCTTCTTCTTCTTCTTCTTCTTCTTCTTCTTCTTCTTCTTCTTCTTTCTTCTTCTTGTACTTGTTCTTCTTCTTCTTCCACCTTTCCTTCCCCTCCGCCTCCCCCTCCATTTTCCTCGTACACCTCCACTACTTGATTTAGCCTTCGCCGTAACCCCCCCCCCCCCCCCCCACCAAACCACCATCCCCCCTGTTTCCACCCGTTCCTCCCTACTCACTATAGATACACAACCTACCCTCACCACACCCCCCTCCCCCTCCCCCCCTCCCCCCCCCCCCCCCCCCCCCCCTTCTTTCCCAAACCTCTTTTCTTCCTATGTCATTCTCAGTCGTCGATGTCAGAGAGAAGAAGACAACATCATTCTCTTACCATGACGTAGTGTGGACACAAGCATCTCCTGCACACACACACACACACACACACACACACACACACACACACACACACACACACACACACACACACACACACACACACACACACACACCACACAAAGCATGTGGAGAATGACACAGCAGGCTGGCCCAGGGATAGACAGATATAGACAGAGGGGCTGAAATCTGAGGGGGTGGGGGGGAGGGGGGTATAAAATGGCAGAGAAGTGTCTCAGATTCGGACGCTTTCGCTCAAGCCCATTCAATTATGACTGCATGAACTCCACCGTTCTGGTATCAAGCGTGTCACGGAAAGCGATATTCCAAGTGCCACGGCAATGTTAGTGGAAGGGATAGAGGGTGGGAGTGGGGGTGGAGGGGGTTGGAGTGGAGAGTGAAAGAGGAAGGGAAAAAAAGGAAGAAAGGAAGGCAGGGGGAGAATGTGAGGAGAAAAGACGAAAAAAAAAAAAAAAAAGCAAGGAGAAAAGGCAAAAAAAGGAAAGAGAACGAAAAAAAAAAAAAAAAAAAGACAAATACAAAAAAAAGGAAGAAAAAGAAAATGAAGAAAGAAAAAAAAAGGAAAAGAGAAAGAAAGAAAGAAGAAAAGAGAAAGAAGAAAAGAGAATGAGAAAGAAAGAAAAGAAAGAAAGAAGAAAGAAGAAAAAGACAAAGAAAGAGAGAAAGAAATGAGAAAGAAAGAAAGAACGAAAAAGAAGAGGAAATCAATGGGTTGAACTCTATTTCGATTCTCATGAAGAAAAAAAAAAAAAACACTTCGCTCCCACCCCCCCCCACCCACCCACCCCCCCACACCCCACACTCCCGTTCTTTCATGCCCCCCCCCCCCCCCCACCCCACCCCTCTTTTTTTTTTTTTCTCTCTCTTTTTCTTTCTTTCGTTTTTCTGTTCTTTTCTTTTTTTTTTATTTTTTTTTTTAATCCCAGCTTTTCTTCTTCTGCGGGCGCGAGGCATTCCCCCCCCCCCCCCCCCCCCCCCCCCCCCCCCCCCCCCCCCCCCCCCCCCCCCCCCCCCCCCCCCCCCCCCCCCCCCCCCCGATGATGGAGGTAGCGAAGCGTGAAGGAACATCTCCGAACGAGGCCCTGATTATTCCCAGCGGAATGACAATCATCTGCCGTGCCTGCTCTGCTCTGTCATTATTGTCTGGGAGAAACGTATTCGATAGGGAAGGCCGGAGCTGGGCTCAGGCCGGCTGAAGCATGCCAGATTTGGCTTTAAGAAGGCGGGTGAGGCGGGTGGAGGAGTGGGGGGGGGGGAGAGAAGACGCGTAGGGGGTAGGGGTGGGGAGGAGGGGGAGGGGGTATAGGGGGAGGAAGGGGGGCCAAGGGGAGGGGGAGGGTAGCAAAACAGAAGGAGAGAGGTCACGGAGGTGCGGATTGAAGGGGGGGGGGGGGGTGCAGGGGTGGAGGCTAAATGGAATGCTTAAAAAAACAAACAAACAAACAAATAACAACAACAAACAAAACCGGACAACAGACACCCAAATAGCAAACAAACAAACGAACAAACAAACGCCCATGAATACAAATACGATAGCTTATGCTTAAAGACAGACAGTAAGGTAGGCACATCGATACGTTTACATAGAAATCTTACTGGACTCACGTACATACATGCGCATATGCGCGCGCGCGCGCACACACACACATACACACACACGCATGTAGGCATGCACGCACAGGCACGCACGCGAACGCACGCACGCACGCACACACACGCACACACACGCGCGCACACACACGTACGTACACACACACACACACGCGCGCGCGCACACCACACACACACACACACACACACACACACACACACACACACACACACACACACACATGCGTAAGCTTGATTGCATGAAAAGTCACACTACTCAATTTCTGTGAGCTATTTACCAGAGAGAGAGAGAGAGAGAGAGAGAGAGAGAGAGAGAGAGAGAGGCTTCCCAGGAAACAGACAGACAGACAGACAGACAGACAGACAGACAGACAGAAGAGACTCCTCAGGAACGTTCACCATAGTAAAAAAACAAAAACAAAAACGAAACCCCCCAAAACCCACATCTGCTTCAGCGGATGGAATTTATAGTTCCTTAGAATCACGTTCTTGGGTTCAGTTCAATTAAAAACAGAGAGCACGGCTTTTCCTGTGAACAGTCCCCACCCCCAATAAGTTATCCAAGATCAGTCACTTCCACACTTATTCGTCTTTTTCCATATGTTATGAAAAGGAAGCCGTGTTAACAAAAAAAAAAAAAAAAAGGATGTGTGGTGCACGGGCTATAAACACGTTTGTTGTTTGTTTTTATTTTGCGTTTTTGTTTGTTTTGTTTTTTTTGTTTCTTTTTAAATCAACTACAACATAAATGTAGGCTAACGCTTCTTTTCAACTAAAACTATTGAACTGGAGAGACTTGGGGGAAAAAAAAAAAAAACAAAAAAAAAGAAAAAAAAACATGAAACAGGATAACGTCATTCGAAGACTAAATTTGATCAGCCTTTTTTGTATTGTAAGTACCTAAGTCCAAAATGTGCATTTGACACTGCCTCTATTTATAACGATCTCGTCATTGCACGCGCTCGTCAATTTCTTCTGACAAACTTGCAGTCAAAAGGTGAAATGACAGTCGTCAGTTCCATCTACACGTGGGGAATTTTACGGCGTAAAAAAAAAGTGAATGATTCAAAGAAATAAACGAGCATTTTATTCAGTTCGGGGAAGGTGAAGGTGGAAGGGTGGGGGGTGAGGGGGTGGGGGAGCTTTGGTTTTAATAATGACGTGCCCTTGGTTCATTGAAGCTTTTTCCAGTTCGTTTGGCCCTCCGGCCGCTATCAGACATTGCCGTTAAATCAGTTTCATCCGAACTATTAGGTTATCGTTCCTTCCGTTCTCAGTCATCGATTGCACTTTGATTAAAACACAAGCCGAGCAACCAGAGATTACACTGTGCGTGCACACATATGCACGCACACACGCGCACACACACACACACACCACACACACACACACACACACACACACGCACGCACCACACACACGCCACACCACAAGCGCCGCGCAAGCTGACACACACACAAAACACACACGGCACCACCACACACCACGCACACACACACACACCCCCCCCACACACCACATCACACACACACACACACACAAATCTCCTCCGCTCTCCCACACACACACACACACACACACACACACACACACACACACACCACACACACACACACACACACACACACACGCGCACCATACACGTAG
>CM065720.1:15298239-15303239 GCA_033310375.1 Conus canariensis
TGGTGTTTGCCGAGCTGGTGGAGAACAAGAATATCTCTTTCATCAGCCCACACGGTCTTTTCTGGAATCAGCCCAAGCGACGTTCCAAATCGTACTTTCAGCCGCATATGGGGTTCTTTGACTGGAGGGGTTTTTGATACCCCCACAGGTGACTACCTTGACAATGTATATTTTGAGCTGTAGTTAATATGTGAATATGTGTGTGTGTGTGTGTGTGTGTGTGTGTGTGTGGGAGGGGGGGGGGGGTAGGTGCGTGCGTGGGTGTGTGTGTGTGTGTGTGTGTGTGTGTGTGTGTGTGTGTGTGTGTGCGCGCGCGCGTACGTGTGTGTGTGTGTGTGTGTGTGTGTGTGCGTTATGCACTGATGAGAACGTGTGTGTGTGTGAGTGTGTGTGTGCGCGCGCGCGTGTCTTTGTGTGCGGCTGTATGTATGCCTGTGTATAAATGTATATATTATGTTGGCTTTGTGTTAGATATACCTGGATAATCTGTTTTGTGAAGGCACACCACATTCATCATTGCAAGTGTTAATTGAGGTCAGACCTGCACTTTTGAGACATACAAGTTCCCTGAATAACGAGTGTTCATAGCCTTCATCGTTCTCATAGTTAGTATACTTAGTAGTGCGCTATTCAGACATTGGTTTATTGTTTTTATAACATTGTTCTTTTCGTGTTTTCTTTGAATGTATAGTTTATTTGTTAAGAAGAAGATGTTCCCCAATGTGGGCTATTTCGTATTTATTACTACTGTAATAGGTCACTCTCAATATCAATCAATCTTGTTTGGTGGAGAATGTGCCGTGAAAGCCTATAATTTGCATAACAGCAGTTATGTTACAACTTGCAATCTGCCATGAAAGCTAAGCAAAATGATTGTTTCAAAATATTTCAATGGAATGCCAGATCACTTCCCAGTAATTTATTATCTTTTGAAAATCATGTTCTGGAGGGAAACCACTCTGTGCTAGTACTTCAGTCTCTGAATGTGGAAAAGCACAGACTACCTAATTTGGAGAATTATTTCTACCCTCCACTTTACACAGTCAGTGAATCAAACAAAAAAGTCCAGACTGCGCTATACATCAGACGGGACCTGGAATTTACTAGGATCGTTCCATTTCCGGTGCCGCAGGAAGATGAAGGTGTATTTGCTACAGGTGCTGTATTCAAAATGAACAAAGACTCAGTTTACAATATACTTTCTGTATATTATCCTAATGGACCCCAAGAGGATAATACAGACTGGATGAAGAATACAAATTCAACAAGTAAGAAATGAATCTTAAATAAATGTTAGCGAACCGCCCAGAGAACGTGGACAAACGAGTCACAAGACGAAACACTTTGCAATAAGTAAGAAATGGATCATTGTTGGCGACTTTAATGCTTATGCACTATTTTGGGATTCTGAGTGTTCTAAAGTTTCATCCAACAGATTCGTTGAAAATATTATTGATTCCTCTTTAGTTTTATTAAATGATGGTCGAATCACAAGAATTCCAGATGTTTCAACTCACAAACCTAGCGCGATAGATTTATCCTTTGTTTCACCTAGCATTGCAGTAAACTGTAATTGGTCTATAGGAGAAGATTGTTTGGGAAGTGATCACCTCCCCATTACTATAATCTTTGATGATGACATAAATAATGATGTAACAGACATCGAAGACAAAATTCCAAAGTTTAATTATAAACTTGCCAACTGGGATGCCTACCAGATTTTTCTTGCATCGTATAACACAACATTTATTGAGAATGATGATGTTAATTTATTTTATTCTAATTTCAGCAAAGTCATACTGTTAGCAGCCGAACATTCTATCCCTAAATGTAAATTTAAAAAGATTGGTAAATATATGGGTAATGTATGGTGGACGGAAGAATGTAGACTAGCTGTTAAATCAAAGCGAATAAGTTACAAGGCTTGGTTACGAAATAAGACAGAAGAAAATTTGGTCTTTATGAAGCAAGAAGAGAACAAATGTAATAAAATTATTGCTCAAGCTAAAAAGAAATACTGGGCAGAATTTTGTGAGACCGAAGTAAAAGAATCGAAGGATATGTTTAAAGTTTGGAAAAAAGTAAAACAAATGAAAAAATGTTACAAAACACAAGCTTACCCTGTAAAATTAACAAAAGAATTTCCAAGCACAATGGATAAGGTGGAAGCTTTCTCCCATTTCTTTTCGGAAAATAGTCGAGCTGTAATCTTCCAGCAGAAATCAAGTACCATAGACATAAAGAGGAACAAATAGAACAATATAAGAGTCCCATACCAGACAATAATAACTACTTAAATTCTCCATTACAATCATCAGAACTTCTTGAAGCGATAGAATGCATTACATCTTATGATTCAGCAGTGGGCCTAGATGGTATTTCTTAAGAGCTTCTTCGTCACTTGCCTTCTTCGTGGAAAATATTACTACATTCGTTGTTCCAAAAATGTTGGACGTACGGCACTATTCCTACAATCTGGAAAAGTTCAGTGGTAGTACTAGTACCAAAAGAAGGTAAAACGAGAACATCTGTAATTAGCTATAGACCCATTGCTTTAACATCCCATGTTGGTAAACTTCTTGAAAAAGTTGTACAAACACGTTTATTATATTATTGTGAAAAAAATGACATTATTCCAGTCCAGCAAGCTGGATTCAGAAAAGGGCGTTGCACAGCTGATCATTTAGTGAAACTAACTTCTCATATAAAAAAAGCCATTTTCACACAGAAAAAAGTACATTAGCTACATTCTTTTATGTAAAGAAAGCATATGACCGTGTTTGGCATGCTCGATTATTGTATAAACTGAAAAATATTGGTATTTCTGGGAATATGTATAATTATATAAAAAAAACTTTCTAGAAGGAAGAAATATATGTACACGAATTGGAAAAATATATTCATCATTCAGGAAAAAAGATATGGGCATTCCTCAGGGATCTGTTATTGCACCTTTATTATTTACGATCCTTATACATGATCTCCCAAAGGCATTGTCAAAATCCACCAATGTAGTGCAGTATGCAGATGATATTGCCATTTGGATTAATACTTCATTAAGGAAGCACTCGAATAAAAGGGCAGTAAAATTTGTACAGACAATGTATCAAGGAGAATTGGACAGATTGTCTGCTTACATGAAAGAGAACGGTCTTGAATTATCTGGTGAGAAAACTTGTTTAATGCTTTTTAATAATGGCGAAAACCCAAAAGCTCTGCCCAACCTTATTCTTGACGACAATGTTCTGCAATATAAGCAAACAGTCAAATTTTTAGGAGTGTTTTTTAACACCGAAGCTGAACTGGAAAAAGCATATTGAAAATTTGATAGATAAAGCTAGGAAAAGATTAAATTTGCTCAAAATTATATGTTGTCAACCATGGGGTCAAGACTGCACTGCACTTTTACATTTATATACATCGTTAGTCCGATCAAAATTAATATATGGACAGGAAGTATACTTCTCTGCATCTAACTACCTTTTAAAGAAACTGCAAAGCTTAGATAGTAAAGCTTTAAAATTAGCTTTGGGTGTTCCAGTGCACACAAACACAATGAAATGCTATAAGGAGACGAACATTTTACCTCTTAATGAACAACGAACGTTGGATGTGTCCAAATACGTTGTAAGAGGCCTATCTGTAAAAAAAAAAACTCTGCCATCATGTCCAAGGTATCTTGCCAGATTAATTCATAAATTACGGTTAAATACATGGAATACAAAATATTCACGAGGTATAGCGTGTATATGTCAGGAGAATATCTCAATTCGTCATCTTTTTTTTTTTTTTTACAGATAGGCCTCTGATGAAATTCTTATGGATGATGAAATTCTTATGGATTCCAACAAGGAATACCCCAAAAGGTCTAAAAATATATCATACATAGAGCCAATTAGAAATTTCACTTGTGAGCTTATGTCAGAATGTAGTATTGATATTGACGCAATTTCGGAGGTTCCCATTTTTCCTCAAATGCCCCCATGGGAGCATCTCAACGCAAAAATTGATGATGAATATACCACTTTGAAGAAAGATGACAATGTAAATATTCTAGTAAATGAAGTTCGAGAACATCTCGAAAAGACTTATCCAAATCATTTTAAAATATTTACAGATGGTTCAATAATGGAAACGTCTGACAGTGGTGCTGGATTCACTATACCATCCTTAAATGTGCAAAAGTCTTTCTATCTAGGCAGAGAATTTTCAATTTATACATCAGAGCTACATGCAATTACGAAAGCTCTGAATTATATCTTATATGACACGCCAGTATCATTTTATAGTGTGCTATTTTGTGTTGATTCAAAATCAGTTTTACAATCATTAAAGCACTGGAACTCTAAAATTAGAACTGATATTCTTTTTGAAATTAAGCATCTATTACATTGTTTACTTTCCCGAGGTATAGCAGCTGATTTTTGCTGGGTTCCTTCACATTGTGGCTTAAAAGGGAATGAATTAGCAGACAAATTGGCAAAACAGGGAGCTTGTACAATTTTTGAAACTCCCTTCAACAAAGCCTTAAATTTTTCTCCGCATGAATTGATCCAGCGATTGGAAAAGAATATGCGGAAGAAACATCTTAATGAGAAATTATTCGTTCTGCCATCATGTCCAAGGTATCTAGCCAGATTAACTCATAAATTACGGTTAAATACATGGAATACAAAATATTCACGAGGTATAGCGTGTATATGTCAGGAGAATATCTCAATTCGTCATCTTTTATTTGAATGCCCTATACTAACCCCAGCTTATAAGGAGAAGAATATTTTTATAAATAATTCTGACCATGTTGATAGTGTGGTAAATAACCCTTGCTTTTTTTTTTTATATTGCTTTGGTTATTGCTCAGTCCCCAGTTGCAAAACTATTGTGAAAAAAGCCATTTGAGATATGTGTGTTAATAGTGGTTGGTTTTGTTGTTGTTTTTTTTTGGGGTGGGGGTGGGGGTGGGGGAAGGTGCTGGTAGTACAATGGAATGTACATTGCAG
>CM065720.1:15305739-15307052 GCA_033310375.1 Conus canariensis
GGCTAGGGCATACACAGGGAGATTTATCCCCCCTCTTTTAAGAGAGTGGCAGGGGAGATAATCATATCGACCGGCTCATGTCGGCAGTCAGGAGGTTAATGGAGAAACGACAATGAAACAAGAGTGCGCCCTGTCTGTACAAAATATGCGGTGAAAAGGGGGAAATAAACTCCACTGGACACCATCCCCCCCCTCCCCCCCCCCCCCCCCCCCCCCCCCCGCAACCACTCTCTATCACCCCACCCCTACCCCAGTCCCCTCCCGACCCATCCTGGCTGAATGACGTTGATATTACAAGGGACGTCTTCGTTTTATACCCGTGGATTTCCCCCCTCTCAAGCCTCCTTCCCTTTTTACAGGGAAAACGTGCCAAAAACCCTGAAAAGGAAAAGAACGGACGTCACATTAAAAAGGGGCATCATCACATTTCCCCGTTTGAAGACATGGAACCAACGGATATTGCTCCTGTTGGGAAGAAAAAAAACCGCCCCTGTTTAGGGAAATGTAAATACCCGCTCTGTGCTCTAGCAAACGCCTCACGTGGGTGTTGGGGCTGGATGGTCCAGTGATTAAAGGATTGCGTTTTTTTGTACACAAAGTTCTGGTTAAATTTCCCTTTTAGACAGAAGACTTTTTTCCTCTTTGAATCATGAGCTTTTTTTTTTGCTCTATATAACTTTTGGTTCAATTCCCTTTGAGCAGAACATTTTTTTTTTTCCTTTTGGGGTCAGCGACATTAAATCTGTCCTGCGTTCAATTCCCCTTGAGACCCAAAAAAAAAAAATTTGTCCCTTTGGGGTCAGCAAATATTCTCTCTAACAAGGGTTTTTTTCCGTTTAATTTTTTGTTTTGACAGAAAAGTTTTCCCTTTGAAGTCAGCGAGCATTATTCTAACACAAGGTTTTGCCCAATTTCCATTTAAGACAAAAAAATTGGGCTTTTTTTTGGGGTCAGAAAAGTATTATTCTCTCTATATAAGGTTCTCGTTCGATTCCTGGTGAGACAGAAGGCATTTTCTCTTTTGGGGCAGCGTTTTAGCAAGCGCGTCGTTGTAAGTTCACAAGATGGTAATATAAACCGAGACCCTTTCCGCCCTCGTCGAAGAACAGAGCCCTATCAAGTATAATAAATGACAACAACACTCCCACCTACCCCAACCCCCCTATCGACATCCACTTTTTACCTTTTTATACTCTCTCTCCTCTCCCCCCTCTCTCTTTTCACTCTCTCTCCTCCTTTTTCCCCCAACTCCCTTTCCTCTCTCTCTCCTCTCCTCCCAACTCTCTCTCTCTCTCTCCTTTTCCCCCCATCCT
>CM065720.1:15307152-15309652 GCA_033310375.1 Conus canariensis
CCTTCCGCCCCCACACCCCACCCCCACATTATCCCCTTGATTCTCCCTCCTCCCCCTCCCTATCCCACCCCTGTCACCTCTACCACCATCCCCCTAGTGTGGGCAGTGGATAAGGTGTGGTGGTGGGTGGTGGTGGTGGTGGTGGTGGTAGGTTATCCCTCGTCCTGATGTCCTGTCGTCTGTAACCACATCTCCTCACAATGTGCCGGCATTACCGCGGAATGTCTTGGAATGTCTGGAACCCAAATTGACAACTCATCTTTCCTCGTCTAGCCTTCAAGGAATTCGAGGGGAGGGGCGGGGGGGGGGGGGGGGGGGGGTTCGTGGATCGGGGAGGGGGGTGGGGTGGAGGGTCATAGGTTGTGTGTGTGGGGTGTGTGTGTGTGTGTGTTGTGTGTGTGTGTGTGTGTGTGTTTGGGGTTGTGGGGACTCGAAATAGCCCCTTTCACAAATAGGGACAGGAGAGATGGTTGAAGGGGGGGGGGGGGGGGGGGGGGGGGGGGGGGGGGGAGGGAGGGCATATCCGCTGTCCGGTACAAGAGTTGGGGAAATAAATGAAACATAAAAGAAGGAGAATAGTGCTGCCGCCAGCCAAAAATAGACGAGAGAGAGAGAGAGAGAGAGAGAGAGAGAGAGAGAGAGAGAGAAGACAACAGACAGACAAGACAGACAGACAGACAGACAGACAGTCAGGACACAGACACACTTGTCCTGCACAAGAGTTGGGAAATAAATGAAACATAAAAAAAAGAAGAATAGTGCTTCCGCCAGCCCAAAATAGACGAGAGAGAGAGAGAGAGAGAGAGAGAGAGAGAGAGAGAGAGAGGAGAGAGAGAGAGAGAGAGAGAGAGAAGCGATGGCTAGGGCATACACAGGGAGATTATCCCCCCTCTTTTAAGAGAGTGGCAGGGGAGATAATCATATCGACCGGCTCATGTCGGCAGTCAGGAGGTTAATGGAGAAACGACAATGAAACAAGAGTGCGCCCTGTCTGTACAAAATATGCGGTGAAAAGGGGAAATAAACTCCACTGGACACCATCCGCCTCCCCCCCCCCCCCCCCCCCCCCCCCCCGCAACCACTCTCTATCACCCCACCCCTACCCCAGTCCCCTCCCGACCCATCCTGGCTGAATGACGTTGATATTACAAGGGACGTCATTCTGTTCTATACCCGTGGATTCTCCCTCTCTCAAGCCTCCTTCCTTTCTACAGGCATACGATGCCAAAACCATGAATGGAAATAGAAGCGGGACGTCACATTAAAGGCGCATCATTCACATTGCCTGTTTGAAGACATGGAACCAACGGAGTGATTGCTCCTGTTGGAATGATAAAACCGCCATGTTTAGGGAAATGTACTACTCCGCTCTGTGCTCTAGCAAACGCCTCACGTGGGATGTCTGGGGCGTGGATGGTCCAGTGATTAAAGGATTGCTGTTTTCTGTACACAAGAGTTCTGTGTTCAATTCCTGTTTGAGACAGAAGACATTTTCTCTTTGAAGTCAGTGAGCATTTTTTTTGCTCTATACTAGACTTTTGGGTTCAATTCCCGTTTGAGACAGAATCATTTTTTTCTTCCTTTTGGAGTCAGCGAGCATTACTCTGTCCTGCGTTCAATTCCCGTTTGAGACCGAAAAAAAACATTTGTCCTTGGAGTCAGCAAATATTCTCTCTATACAAGGGTTTCTCCGTTTAATTTTCGTTTAAGACAGAAAAGATTTCCCTTTGAAGTCAGCGAGCATTATTCTACACAAGGGTTCTGCGTCCAATTTCCATTTAAGACAGAAGAAATTGGTCTTTTTGGGAGTCAGAGAGTATTATTCTCTCTATATAAGGGTTCTGCGTTCGATTCCTGCGTGAGACAGAAGGCATTTTCTCTTTGGAGTCAGCGTTTTAGCAAGCTGCTGTCGTTGTAAGTTCACAAGATGGTAATATAAACCGAGACCCTTCCGCCCTCTGTCGAAGAGCAGGATGCCGTATGCAAGTATAATAAATGACATACATCACTCCCACCTACCCCTAACCCCGTATCGACATCCACGTTTTTACCTTTCCATACTCTCTCTCTCTCTCTCTCTCTCTCCTCTCTCTCTCTCTCTTCTCTCCTCTCTCTCTCGTCTCGGCTCTCTCTCTCTCTCCTCTCTCTCCTCTCTCTCTCTCTCTCTCTCTCTCTCCATTTTGCCTCATGCTAGAAATGTTCAGTAAGTATCATTGCTTCTTTTACTGCAAAATGAAGAATTGTCACTCGCTCTGTAGCTATGTTCATTTTCAAAGCACTGAAACGAAGAGAAGAACTGCTATCAGTTAACACACAAATGCCAGAGTAATTTCAGGAAGAACATCAATTTTTGTTATGCAAATATTTCCTTTCATCATTTTCAGTATATGCGCCGAGCGCGTGTGTGTTCTTCTTTTGTTTTTGACCTCATTGCAGATAGGTCGGTGGCCTTTGCAATTCAACTATTTGAGTTTGACTCTCTCTCTCTCTCTCTCTCTCT
>CM065720.1:15322152-15325118 GCA_033310375.1 Conus canariensis
TGAACTTCATTCTGGATGAGGCAACTATGTCGTCCAGCCTCTCCAGCACATGACGTGTCTCGTCTTCTCTGGATGAAATCACTGTAGTGTCATCCATGAAGGCCTTGAGAGGAGGCATCTTGTATCCATCGCCAAGGTCTGTTTGTCTCGCGTTGTTTGTTGCTGCTTTCAAGATGAGTTCCATTGCCAGCACGAACAGTATTGGGGAAATTGCACAGCCCATTGCAATACCCACTTCCAAGTTGATCCAGTCTGTTGTGTACTCCTTGGTAGAGAACCGCATTGAGAAGCCATTGAAGTACTTCTTGAGCATGTCGCGGATGTTCTTTGGCACATGGTACATCTCAAGAGCCAACTGTATCATCTCATGGGGCACAGATCCATATGCGCTTGCCAAATCAAGCCACACTACGTCCAGGTCTCTCTTTTCTGTTTTTGCTTTTTGGATTGCGTCCCAGATCATTGTGGCGTGTTCTACACAGCCAGCCACGCCTGGGATGCCACCTTTCTGGACTGACACATCCAAGTACTTGTTTTCCATCAGGTACTTGGTCAGCCTTGCTGCCATGACAGAGAAGAAGATTTTCCCTTCGACGTTCAGTAGTGATATTGGCCTGAACTGGCTGATGTCACTTGAGTTTTGCTCTTTGGGGATGTACACACCATCTGCCGTCATCCACTGGCCGCTGATCTTCTGGTTTCTCCAAGCCGATCGCAGCAGCCTGTGGAGCCACTCCAGTACCTTGGGACATTTCTTGTAAAGCTGGTAAGGTATTCCGTTTGGCCCTGGTGATGATTTGGCTCTGGCTTTGTCGACCACCTTCTTGATTTCCGCCAACGTTGGAGGCTTGCCATTGAACTGTTCCTCAGGGTTGGTTGGCCACACCAGACCTTGCATGTCGAGTGGTGCTTTGCTCTGTGGGTCAGAGTATGTTTTCCTCAGATGCTGCTCAAGAACTCCTTTGTCCACACTTAGGGTCCCAGATTTTGGCTGCTCAAACAGTGTTCTGGCAAACTGGAAGGGGTCTCTGAAGAAGCGCTCTTGTGTCTTCTTCTTTTTGCTCTTCCTCTTCCTCGCAGATTCCGCTTTGCTGAGGGCGCTGTGTTTTTCTTTCAGGTCTTTCCACAGTTTTTCCAAGCCTTGTTTTTCAGCTGGCAGTGCGGTCTTCATTTGCATCTTGAGGTTTTTCTTTTGGACCCGGATCTTGTCCATCTTTTCTTGGCGTCTGGATTTCTTTGGAGGTGTTTTCTCTTTGGGTAGTTTTGCTCCATAGGCGTCTCTACATGTGGCATACACAATGTCCCCATATGTGGCTAGTTTGTGTTCCAGGGTGCTTTTCCCTATCAGTGCATCGAGTCTTTGGACGATTTTTGCATCCAGTTTCTCCCAATGTTCAGTTTCGTTTGCTCGTGGCAGGTTGAGTTTCAGGCGCCTGGCATCGAGGGCCTGTGCAAATTCCTCATCCGAACCAACAGCGTGGATGTCCTTGGCACTGTGGTTTAAATCCTGGCCTTGGTCTTCCGACGTCTTATCTGCTGATGCAGTGCGCTGCTGCTCATTCAGATGAGTCTTCACACATCCCATCTTTGTTCTGTGGATCTTCATGCCACGGGTGGTAGCGAAACGCTTTCCACAGACACATGGATATTCCATTTGATAATAAAAAACAATAACAACAACAGCAGCAGCAGCAACAATAATAAAAACAAGAATAACAACAACAATGATAATCACAATCTACACTGGCTGCTACACTTCCTTATTTAGTATTTCTCTTTACGTCATCTATTTTAGGTGTGAACGTGTAATCGCTGTGAAGAAGACCGAAGACGTCGAAACGCGACGTGTTATGTCTTCTTCACAGCGATTACAAAAAAAAAAAAAAAAAGAAAAAAAGTGGGGATTGACAATCTCTCTCTCTTTCTCTCTCTCTCAATCCACCTCTCTCTCTCTCTCTCTCTCTCTCTCTCTCTCTCTCTCTCTCACTCTGTCTCTCTCTCTTTCACACACACTAGCACACACACACACACACACACACACACACACACACACACACACACACACACACACACATATATATATATATATATGTGTGTGTGTGTGTGTGTGTGTGTGTGTGTGTGTGTGTGTGTGTGTGTGTGAGGGTGGAGAGAGAGAGAGAGAGAGAGAGAGAGAGAGAGAGAGAGAGAGAGAGAGAGAGAGAGGTTGTCAATCCTCACGAGGATTTGGAAAGCAAAATTTCATTGGCGCGCGCGTTTCGCCAATGAAATTTTGCTTTCCAAAACCTCGTCAGTTAAAGAAAGGATTGCACATTGAACTTAAGTGTGCTACAATATTCACATCTTTCTTTCAACATATACATTTTTTTTTTTTTTTTTTTTTTTTTTGGGGGGGGGGGGGGGGGGGGGGGGGGGGGGGGGTATTCCCCCAAGAAATGTCTCGTAGATGGTATTAGCACATCTGATGTTGCAGTGAATCAGATTCAGATTCGCATAAAAGAAACAAAGGTCATAAAGACAAATCCTTTTTTTTCTAATAGAAGCTAGGCGATTTGTTATCGGACGTTATGACATTTAAGTTGTGATCCACTTTGATTTTATTTCTTTAGTTTTGTTCCCTTTCGTTTTTTAGTTTTCTCTCATCATATTACACAGCTTGATTTATGTTCCAATTTTTCATGTACCAGGGTTTTGTTTTTTATTTTTTTTAACGAATTGATGTCAAATGCTATGTATTTAAACGCTAAGTGTGCTGCAGACGATTTTCGACTTCACTTTAAACCGCTGGACGTTATTTTCAGTGCCTTTGCTCTTGGACTACAGTTACAGTTTATTATTTCAATGTTTGAACTTTCTCAGTAATCTCTCCTCTCTCTCTCTCTCTCTCTCTCTCTCTCTATATATATATATATATATATATATATATATATAAGAGAGAGAGAGAGAGAGAGAGAGAGAGAGAGAGA
>CM065720.1:15333431-15338431 GCA_033310375.1 Conus canariensis
CCGGGAGAGAGAAGAGAGAGAGAGAGAGAGAAGAGAGAGAAGAAGAGGAGAGAGAGAGGAGGAGAAAGAGAGAGAAGAGAGGAGTGGAGAGAGAGAGAGAGAGGAGAGAGAAAAGAGAGAAACGGGGAAAAAACTGTGGGAGAGTATCTGCAAAGGTTTTTTTTTTTTTTTTTTTTTATTCATCGGTTGGGGGGGGGGAGGGGGGGGGGGGGGGGGGGGGGGGGGGGGGAAAAGGAGGGGGGGAGGGGGGGGGGGGTTAAAAGTTGTCTTTGTTTTGTTGTCCCCTTTCTCGTGAGCACGCGTTTCTACTCGCTCCCTCCCGCGCACGCACGCACGCCGCACCACCACCCCCCCCAAAAACACACCAAACACACCCACCCCCAAACAAGCCCCGCCCCCTTCCCCCCCCCCCCACCAGAAACCACCACCACAAAAAACCCCCCCCCCCCCACACACACACACACACACACACAACCCCCCCCCCCACACACACCACCACACAGAAACTCTCTCTCTCTTATCTCTGTTCCCCCTCCCCTCTCTCTTCTCCCCTCTCTTCTTTCTCTTTCTCTCTCTCCCACTTCTTCTGTTTTCGTCCTTCTTTTCCCCCTGTTTTGTTTCTGCAGTCCCTGTGGCAAAGCCTGATAGTGAGGCTAATACTCGACAGCGCACAGGTGCATCCCAGCACGACTGCCCCGGTGCTTTTAGATGAATAGTTTTTTTTTCTTTCTGTCTTTCTTTTTTCTTGATTATTTTTTTCTTTTCTTTTTTTTCTTTTCATCAGCTACAGTTGCTCGATGCTGGAGGCAGGTTAGATCTGGGAAGGGGGATGGGGGGTTTTTTTTTGGGGGGGTGGGGGGGAGGAGGGGTAGGGGGGGGGGGGAGGGGGAGTGGGGGGGGTGGGAAAGGGGATGGGAAGGGGGAGGAGCAAGGGGGGGGGGGGGGCGTGAAAAAAAAGGGATAGGATGGCGGGTTGGGGGGGGGTTGGAAAAAAAGGGGGGGTGGGTGGAGGGGGGCAGGGACGGAGGGGGGGGGTGGGGTGGGAGGGGGGAGGGGGAACAGGTGGGGGGATACTGTGGAAGTCCTGACGATGGAAACAGGGAAGGAAGAGCAGAGGGAAGGGAGGAGAGGGAGAGGGGAGGGAGGAAGGACGATGAACGGGTTGCAGAAAAAAGAAGAAACGTCCACTTGTTATTTGAGAGAGAGAGAGAGAGAGAGACAGAGACAGAGACAGAGACAGAGACAGAGACAGAGACAGAGAGACTGAGAGAGATTGAGAGATTGAGAGAGATACAGACTTTATTCGATCAAGGATTAACATGTTAGGCAGAGCCTATATGTCCAAAATTGTCCTTGCTAAGAGAGAGAGAGAGAGAGAGAGAGAGAGAGAGAGAGAGAGAGAGAAGAGAGAGAGAGAGAGAGATGAGAAAATCTTTTTTCGATCAAGGATTGAGATTCTAGGCAGAGCCTATTCTTCCAATCTGTTCTTGCTAAGAGAGAGAGAGAGAGAGAGAGAGAGAGAGAGAGAGGAGAGAGAGGAGAGAGAGAGAGAGAGAGAGAGAGAGAGAGACCAATTTTCCCCAGAGGACAAAACGTTTTGTTTGGGGTTGTTTAGTTGGCATCTGGCCCTTAATAAAGGGAATTATGGACGGTTGCTTTAAAAAAAAATATATATAAATCGTAGACTGCATCGCCGAAATCAATAGAAAAAAAAGAGAAATATTGCACACGCAAGCCACTGCGTTGAGAGAGAGAGAGAGAGAGAGGAGAGAGAGAGAGAGAGAGAGAGAGAGAGAGAGAGAGAGAGGCAACGGAAATGAACATGTGAGGAGACCGTATCGTGCAGAAGGATTTTTTTTTTCTTATTCATCGGGGATTGGGGGGAGGGGGGAGGGGGAGGGGGGGAGAGGAGTGGGGGTGTAGGGGGGGGGGGGTTAAGGTGTCTTCTGTTTCTGTCTGTCCCCTTTCTCGTGAGCACGCGCTCATACTCGCTCGCTCGCGCGCACGCACGCACGCACGCACACACACACACACACACACACACACACACACACACACACACACACACTCACACACATGCATGCATGCACGCACGTACATATACACACGCTCACGCACGCACGTACACGTGCACGCACGCACGCACGCATGCACGCACTCAGGTACGCACGCACACACACACAGACACACAGCCCCCCCCCCCCTCCCTACACACACACACACACACACACACACACACAACACGAACACACAACCACACACACACACACACGCAGAAACTCTCTCTCTCTCTCTGTCTCTCTCTCTCTCTCTGTCTCTCTGTCTCTCTCTCTCTGTCTCTGTCTCTGTCTCTCTCTCTGTCTCTCTCTCTCCTCTCTCTGTCTCTCTCTCTCCCCCCTCCTTCCTTCCTTCCTCTTCTTACCCCGCCCCACTCTTTTCTTTTTTTTTCTTTTTCTTCTCTATTCTCCTCTAAATTCATCGTGTTCTTCCTGGAACCAAATTACTGCCTGGGTTTAGTTTCTGCAGTCCGTGTGGCAATAGCCTGATAGTGAGGCTAATACTCGACAGACGCACAGGCCAGCATCCTATGCACGACATGCCCCCGGCTGCTTTTAGATGAATAGCATTTTCTTTTTTTCTTCATGATTATATATTTCTTTTTCGTTTTTTTTTTGTTTTTTTTTTCTTATTCATCAGCTACAGTCATGCTCGATGCTGGAGGCAGGATGAGATTTGGGAACGGGGAGATGGGGGGGTGGGGGGGAGGAGGGGTGGGGTGGTGGGAGAGCGGGTGGGTGGAAGGAGATGGGAACGGGGGAGGAGCAGGAGGGGTGGGTGGAAGAGGGGGGGGGGAGATAGGGGCGTGTAGGAAGGTGACAGGATGGCGGCGTTGGGGTGGGTATGGAAAAAAGATGGGGGTGGGGTGGGGTGGAGGTGGGAGGGACGGAGGGGGTGGGGTGGGGCTGGGAGAGGGGGAGGGGGATACAGGTGGAGGGATGACTGTGGAAGTCCTGACGATGGAACAGGAAGGAAGACGCAGAGGAAGGGAGTGAGAGAGAGAGAGAGAGGGGAGGGAGGAAGGGACGATAAACGGGGTGGAAAAAAAAAACAGAAGAAAAGTCCACTGGTTATTTGAGAGAGACAGACAGAGACAGACAGAGACAGAGAGAGAGAGGAAGGGAGAGAGAGGGGGAAAGAGAGAGAGTGAGAGAGAGAAGAGAACAGAAAGAGAGAGGGGACAGATGAAGAGAGAGAGAAAGAGAGAGAGAGTGACAGAGGGAGTGAGTGAGTGAGAGAGAGAGAGATGGAGAGAGAGAGAGAGAGAGATGAAGAGAGGGACAGAGGGAGTGAGAGAGAGAGAGATAGAGAGAGACACACACAGGCAGACAGAGACAGAGACACGAAGACAGAGAGAGAGACATACTCACAGAGAAGACGGATGAAGAGAGAGAGGAGAGAGAGAGAGAGAGAGGAGAGAGAGACAGAGACAGAGACAGAGACAGAGAGACAGAGAGACAGAGAGACAGAGACAGGCAGACAGACAGACAGACAGGCAGACAGAGACAGAGAGACAGAGACGAGAGAGAGAGAGAGAGAGAGAGAGAGAGAGGAGAGAGACCTTGGAACGGGATCTGTAAAACCAAGGAAGCAGAAGGCACCAAAAAAAAAAAAAAAAAAAAAACCTGGACAGAACAAAACCGCGTCATTCCAGACAGGTCTCCCGTCAGTGACAGGTGAAACTGGAAGATGGTGGAGAGTTCGTAGGGAGGGGGAACGAGGGGGAGGGGTGGTACAGGAGCGCGTGGGGGAGGTGGGGGGGGGGGGCGGGAAGAGAGGAAGGAAGGAGGGAGGGGGTGGGGTGGGGTGGGTAGAAGACGGGAGGGACACTGATGATAACGGACATCCCCCCCCCTCCCTCCCCCGCCACATCCCCCCCCCCGCCCCCCTAGAGACAATGACGGGGGAATAACAGCAGACTGAGCAATGGGCAATAATTGACAGGCAGACAGAGACTCCGGGGACTGACTGGAGGAGAGAGGAGAGAGAGGAGAGAGAGAGAGAGAGAGAGAGAGAGAGAGAGAGAGAGAGAGAGAGAGAGAGAGAGAGGATGGGAGAGGGGGGAAATTAGGTAAGAGAGAGAAAGAGACAGAGACAGAGACAGAGACAGAGAGAGAGAGAGAGAGAGAGAGAGAGAGAAGATGGGAGGGGGGGAGTTAGGTGAGAGAGAGAGAGAGAGAAGGTGGGAGCGGGGGGGGGGTTAGGTGAGAGAGAGAGAGGAGAGGGGGAGAGAGAGAGAAAATGGGAGCGGGGGGAATTAGGTAAGGAGAGAGAGAGAGAGAGAGAGAGAGAGAGAGGAGAGAGAGAGAGGACACACACACCATGCATATTTTAGGGGACAAATACACACGCGCGCAATCGTTCTCCGTGTGACGAGCGTTCGTTACTGTCTTTGTAAGGGGGAGGCCTGATGCAAGGGAAATACTACATGCTTTCTCTTGTTGGTTCATTTCAACTGCGACTGCTTTGCCCCCGTCCCCTCCGTCTCTCTCTCTCTCTCTCTCTCTCTCTCTCTCTCTCTCTCTCTCTCTCTCTCTCTGTCTCTCTCTGTCTCTCTCTGTCTCTCGTCTCTGTCTCTGTCTCTGTCTGTCTGTCTGTCTGTCTCTTCTCTCTCTCTCTCTCTCTTCTCTCTCTCTCTCCCCTCTTCTCTCTCTCTCTCTCTCTCTCTCTCTCTCTCTCTTTCTCTCTTCTCAGAGACTATACGTACACACTGTTTCTCCACTCCTCCCCTCCTCTCTCTCTATCTGTGTCAGAGACTAGATGTCTCTTCAGACTGTTCTCTCTCTCTCTCTCTCTCTCTCTCTCTCTCTCTCTCTCTCTCTCTCTCTCTCTCTCTTCTCAGAGACTATACGTACACACTGTTTCTCCACTCCTCCCCTCCTCTCTCTCTATCTGTGTCAGAGACTAGATGTCTCTTCAGACTGTTCCTCTCTCTCTCTCTC
>CM065720.1:15355931-15360931 GCA_033310375.1 Conus canariensis
CGTACACAGGCAGTAGTTTTAAAGGGAAGTAAATCACCGTATCTCCCGATATCGGCAGGCGTCCCCCAAGGTTCTATTCTTGGACCAATGTTATTCCTTATTTATATAAATGATATTGTTCATGATATTGAATCTGTGGTAAAGCTATTTGCTGATGATACCAGTATATATTTAGGTCTTGAAAATACTCGTCTTAGAACAGAAATCTTAAACTCAGATCTTGAAAAAATCAATACTTGGGCTCTCAAATGGAAAATAACATTTAACCAGTCTAAAACTAAATTAATGACAATTTCTAACCATGCGGTGCCACAAATTGAACCTCTGAGGTTTAATAACGTGACATTACATAATACTGAATTCCACAAACACCTAGGAGTTATCATTCAAAATAATTGTAAATGGGATCGACACATCAAATCCATGTTGTCAAAATGTCGTGTTCTTGTTGCCTGCCTCCGCTCATTTAAATACCGTCTTAGTCGGAAATCACTCGAAATAATGTATAAGTCATTTATTTTGCCCCATTTCGATTTTTCGGATGTCGTGTGGGATAATTGTACAAACAAACAAGCTGAAGATTTAGAAAATGTGCATTTGGATGCGATTAGAACTATAGTCGGCTCAGTCCGAGGGACTAGCCACCAAAAATTATACAAGGAATCCGGTTTTACATCATTAAAAGAGAGACGACGACGTCATAAAATCATTCTGTACTACATAATTGTCAACGGTATTGTTCCGATTTATCTGTCTAATCGACTTCCCCATCTTATATCCTCTGTAAACCCTTATCATCTCAGGCGCCCCCTGGAGAGGCAGATGCCAAAGTGTAGACTAGATATGTACAAATCTTCCTTCTTTCCTTCATCTACTGCTCTTTGGAATGACCTCCCTGACAATATTAAAGTATCTAATTCTCTTAGTTTTCTCAAGCGTTTCCTCAGCAGTACCGATAGTATCGTGCCTAGATGTTACTACTTATCTGATAGGACGTCAGAAATAATTTTGTGTAAGTTGAGATTGGAAATGAGTGACTTAAACCACGATCTTTTCAAACGACATCTTAGAAACAACCCTTCATGTGACTGTGGCACGGCAGTTGAAGATGCAGCCCACTTCTTGATTAATTGTCCACTCCATCAACAGACCCGTGCTCTGACAATAGAAACTCTACACGACACAGCAAAACGCGATATCTCAACATTACTGACTGGTAACCTTGACTTGGATGTGGACGCAAATACAGAGATACTTACGATGGTTGGAAATTTTATTAAGCTATCTAATAGGTTTGCACTTAACTAAACTTATTCGGCTTACCACATTTACCTTCCCGGTCTTCTACCTGGTATTGAACACTTTTGATTGAAATGGCATGGCGTGGTTCGGGCGTGGAGTGGGTTATTTTATTATTGTGTTGTAGTTTGAGTGTATTCTTTTGTGTTAAACGACTTTTCGTTTGTTCGCTTGTCTTTGTTGTTGTTTTGTTTTTGTTTGTGTCTGTTGATTTTCCTCCTTTCCAATTCCATTTTGATAATTTCCTGACGCAGCCACTCCAATGTACATTTTCTTTGAAAGAGTACGGTTTATAAGCCTATGCTTGTTGTACTCCATGATTTGATGAATATTGCTGCAAAACTGTTTTCGAACAAATAAAATCTGTTTAAACCAAGAATTACATAGTTGTCTATCGTCGTTGTGTTTAGCGACACTGACCCCCCCCCCCCCTTTCACCCCCCACCCCCACCCCCACCCCACCCACACACACACACATTTAGACAGAGAACAAACATACATCAGCAGTAACTGCCAATTCCACGATGCCTTCCAGCGAACAGGTAAACCAGACGGGCAGTCTGCCGACAGATCCTCTTTGTGAATCAGGTCACTAGTGACCACCCTACGTCATCTCCGCCATGTCTTCCGCCACATCACCCCCCGTCACCCGCCTCACCCTCACCACTTCAAGCCCCCCACCCCCACCCCACCCCCACACACACACCACGAACCCCCCCCCCCCCCCCCCGCGCACCCCCCCCCCCCCCCCCCCCCCCCATTCGCTTCCAACACTGCCGGCTTCACCCAGCAAGCAATTCACATTCCAGGAAATCTTTGAAGACCGATTTCCCGAACGCAGTCTGTTTGAAGTGGACCGTAGTCTGAAATTCCATTACCTGCGACAAAAGCCCTACTCTTGCTTCAAAAAAGACAAGTCTGAGCAGGAAAGGAGACGGAAGGGGGGACAAGGGAGGGGAGGGGGGAGGGAGAGGCGATCGGGGAGGTCGGGGAGCGGGGTAGAGGGTCAACGGATGGAGGGGAGAGGGAGAGAGTGGGGGTGTAGGCGGGGAAAGAAAAAGGGTGGGCATTTGCTGAGGGGGGGGGGGGGGAGCGGCGGAGGGGGACGTGGTGGTAATGATTAAGCGTTGTGCGGGAGAAAAAGGTCACCGCCCACTGTTAGGTGATTTGCAAAAAAAGACAGACAAAAATTTAAACCCCGCTGCTGTGGAAGAGGTTTAAATAGTAGCACAGTGGTTCTTTCCTTTGAAGAGAGAGAGAGAGAGAGAGAGAGAGAGAGAGAGAGAGAGAGAGAGAGAGAGAGAGAGAGAAAGAGAGAGAGAGAGAGAGAGAAGAAGAAGAAGAAGAAGAAGGCACACACACACACACACACACACACACACACACACACACACACACACACACACCACACACACACACACACACACACACACCACGCACACACACACCACAGACACACACACCACAACACACACACACACACACACACACACACACACACACACACACACACACACACGCACGCACGCACGCACGCACGCACACAGGGGTTTTCTTCTGATAATAATTAACATGAGCTATCTAATAAATAAGACAGGCAGGCAGAAAGTTGCTATTGCTAGTACTACTACTACTACTACTACTACTACTATACTGCTACTACTACTACTACTATTACCACCACCACTACTGCTACTGCCACTACCACAAATGCAGCGGTTAGTTACATTAACAAATCAATCAGAAAGCGACGTCATGGAAAAGCAGAGTATAATATTATGGGTTTGGATGGTTGGAGGTTTTGTTCGTTTCTTTGTTTATTAAAAAAAAAAAACTATTAGAATGTTGATGTGCTGTTAATATGCTGCTCTAAAGCCAGTGAACCTTTAAGTCGTTACAGAAAAAAAAAAAGTATGAAACCCCTCAGAATAAAAGCATCGGTGGGACGAACACTACAGAGTATGAATAATTTCGTTTACCGAATGCCTGTAGACATAACGATCTTTAGGCATAGCCGGATGACCACAAACATGAAAAGACCATAATCAATGTTGATGCAGGCTGTTTCAGCTTACGATAATTCCGTAGAGAGGTTCCCGGGTGTCGGATTTAACACCGGGCCTACCGTAATTTAATATTGTTTAGCAAAGTTGAACCCAGTCAGTGTCAAATGAGCTGAATTCAATTTTGAACTGAAATAATTAGGCATGAAGTTTGCAACCCATTTATCTTTTTTTATGTATTTCAATTTAATGTATTGATAATCAGTTTAACAAATTGATAGCTCGGGGAATAAAACACGCAATGTAAAATATGTATCTATTAATGGTGGTTGAAAAGAAAAGTTTTGAGTGAAAAGATCATTAAAACTTTTTTTTTAACGATAATCGAACACACAACAACAACAACAAACATCTCTCAGGAAAAACCTCCATTTCTCCTTTTGGATGTTTTCGAGCCAGTCGTCAAAGAGGTCTTTCGTCGTTTGAGATGACTTCAATTTCTCAGATTTCATTGCCAGAAACCATTTATTTTCTCACGACCAGTCTCTTATGACGGCAGAAGCCACGCTCCACTCTGCCCCTGACTGCAGCCTACACAATTATTATTGCGTATTCCCGATAGCTGTTGCTTAGGCAACCATTGTATACTAACAGCGAGACTGGGTGGGGCGTCTGTCTTAAATGTCACTGCGGTTTTCAGCTCTCTTGAAAATAACAAATAACATGTTTACTTACGTAAATATGCATATCATCAGATGTGGGTTTGAAAGTACTAATATGGATGACAAGTTGAATGTGGAGGTTGTTGGGTTTTTGTTGTTGTTGTTTGTTGTTGTTGTTGTTGTTTGTGTCTAATATCACCTGGTGAGGAAAAGACATTAAATAAACCATTGGACTGACCTGATCTCTGGAAAACAAATCGAGGTTGTTCTACGTCACATTTGCTGGTAAGCCTGCAAAAGGCGGGAACTTTCCAGTGGCGTTTATGGACAGGAAGCAGTAAGAAGCTTGCCTGTTTCTATCTCATTATATTACATACTTGTGATTTAGGACTAGAGGCGAGAGACAGGCATTCAACATGTATGAACACATGTCAGCATTCCTGGCGTTGCAGCTTCATCATTGCCCGCTCCGTGGGGTGTTTGCTCTAGGTTAGTTTTCTGTGTTTTGCCTCCTGCATGTGCCCCCTTGCTAAAAGAGCGTGGGGGATTTACATGACATTCAGCAGCAACGCTTCACAGCAGACTCCAGGGGAATCTTGTTCAGGGATGTTTTACAACGACATCGTTTAACAACCTTACCTTCTATACAACATCTTGTCGGTGAAAATCCACGTTATCTTCCTTACGAACAAATCGCCAGAAAAGTTGTAGAACTGTAACGATGCGCGTGGTCTCTCAAGTGTAAAAAAGAGATAGAGACAAAAGTAAACAGGTGTTAAAATTCGGTCTCACTAGGGCAGCCAAACAACATTTTGATCTCAGATCAGGTGGCAAGTAGATCAAGTTTTAAAGCAATTATAACATGTTTGAAGAAATCGATTCATGATCTTTTTTTTTTTTTAACCCTTTTTTGTTCCTTCCTTGTGTCTCTCATTTTAAAATATAAGTAAACTTACGTGGAAGCCATGCTGACTATGGTACAGCCCCGAAATGTTCCTCTGCGATCGGCTAGAGACATTCACAAAACAAAAATACC
>CM065720.1:15378431-15395931 GCA_033310375.1 Conus canariensis
TATGACCGTTTTTTTTTACCCCGCCATTAAGGCAGCCATACTCCAACTTCGGGGAAGGTGCACGCTATATGTAACGTGTCATCCATACCAACGGCCACACTGGCCTTCTCTTCCGAAACCTGGTGATGGGATTTTACGTGTGTGCAAAATGTTATGCGTGCGTTCACACACGGAACCTCGGTTTATAGTTTCATTCGAAGGACTGTATGGGAAATGAAGTCAGAACCAATGTGAACTCCGAGGGGAAAATCCCCCTGTACCGAAACGGCCTGGTGGAGATTCGAACCCGCAACCCCAGGGTCACGAGTCCGGCGCTCTACCAACTGGGCTATTCCGGCCCCCACTTCACTAACAACCCCCCCCCCCCGCCCTTCCTCCCACCCCCCCACCCCCTCCTTAAACACCATCTCTCGTATCCATTGCTCCTCTAGGTTGTCCACATCCACTGACTTACTACCTATCCTCTTACATTGCCATGCACGCGCTTCTTATTCATGATCCACATTTTCCATGGTGGAATGATTTCCATGTAGTCGGATCATAATATACTTCTTCTAACAGTCCATATCTATAAAGTCTTCAAATATTCCCATTGTAGTGGATCAGCAATTAATGAAATGTGCATGCTTGCAAGTTGACAATTTGCTAAAAACCTTGGTTGAGGAACAACTTGCTCTTTCTGATCCTCGCCTGTTTATGAAATCATAAACAAACAACCAAGGATTATTGCACATACATGTGTATGCTTTTATATACATACATCCATATATATGTATATACATAATATATTATATATATATATATATATGGTGTGTGTGTGTGTGTGTGTGTGTGTGTGTGTGTGTGTGTGTGTGTGTGTGTGTGTGTGAGAGAGAGAGAGAGAGCAGAGAGAGAGAGAGAGACAGAGAGAGAGAGAGAGAGAGAGAGAGAGAGAGAGAGGAGAGAGCACGCGCAACTACCAAACCGGTTATAACGAAACTTGACGCATTACGTTGGAAAGTTTGAGACCTCATCAAACCTACCAGAGTGCGCTGGACACAAATGGCTGTAATTTAGTGACCTGAGAGATACTACTGGGATTTGCTGTGATCAGCATACTGCTGGGCTGGCACAGTCTATTCCCGAAAGGATTTAGCGTTTAGAGTCTCTGGGGTCACTTTTCTTCTTGTGATTATGGGAGAGCAAACTCGTGCGCACACACACACACACACACACACACACACACACACACACAACACACACACACACACACACACACATACACGCACGCACTGAGAGAGAGAGAGAGAGAGAGAGAGAGAGAGAGAGAGAGAGAGAGAGAGAGAGAGAGAGAGAAAGAGAAATGCATACACATGCAGTGTAAGTAATCTTCTGAATTTCTGAGAATTTGGGGGAAGCTAGTTTCTTTTTTCTCTCTCTCTCTCTCTCTCTCTCTCCTCTCTCTCTCTCTCTCTCTCTCTCTCTCTCTCTCCTCTCTCTCTCTCTCTCTCTCTCTTTTACACTTTTCTTTTCTTTTTTTTTCTGCCCCTAAAACTTCTCACCATAACCTCACTGTCGTCCCTAGTCACGTAACGCAGAATCATCAAGTGTTCATTCCTGTGCACATTAGGCAGTACAGTGATTGGAGGTTGGGGGAAAAGCGGACAAAAACACAACACAACACAACACACACACACACACACACACACACACACACACACACACACACACACACACACACACACACACACACACACACACGCGCGCGTAATTACCTTTCACATTGACACTGTCCTAATTTTGTTTGCTCCGAGAAGCACCTTATCTGGAAGTCATTTGAAAAAGCTTTCCGTCCCGACAGATGCCTTAAAGAGGCCAGAACACACCTCACTAGAATGGAACTGCGTTGCTTCTCTCTCTCTCTCTCTCTCTCTCTCTCTCTCTCTCTCTCTCTCTTCTCTCTGTCTCTCTGTCTCTGTCTCTGTCTTGTCTGTCTGTCTCTCTCTCTCTCTCTCTCTCTCTCTGTGTCTCTCTGTTCTCTCTGTCTCTCTGTCTCTCTCTGTCTCTCTGTCTGTCTGTCTGTCTGTCTGTCTGTCTGTCTCTCTCTCTCTCTCTCTCTCTCTCTCTCTCTCTCTCTCTCTCTCTCTCTCTCTCTCTCTCTTGTCTTCTTTTCATCTTCTGTGTGTCTGGGGCAGTGCACGATGAGTCGGTCATCAAGGCTTTCTAGCTCCCCCCCCCCCCCCCCCCCCCCGTGTCCCTTCCTCCCTTCACCTCATTTTCCTGCCGACACTTTTCTGCCTGCAATAAGCAAAGAGTCTGATGATTCACTTTGAGGCTTTTCATCTGGTCCCGACGTGTCAGCCCAGCGAAATTAGTTCACAAGAAGGGCCTGGCTGGCGAGAAGATGAAGACGTCCATTTGCAATGCAGGATGTGTGCGGTTGTTCATCTGTGTGTGTGTGTGTGTGTGTGTGTGTGTGTGTGTGTGTGTGTGTGTGTGTGTGCGTGTGTGTGTGTGTGTGTGGTGGTGCGTGCGTGGGGTGTGTGTGTGTGTGTGTGTGTGTGTGTGTGTGTGCGTGCGTGCGTGCGTGTGTGTGTGTGTGTGTGTGTGTGTGTGTGTGTGTGTGTGTGTGTGTATGCGTGTACGTGCGTGCGTACGTGCGTTCGTGTGTGTGTGTGTGTGTGTGTGTGTGTGTGTGTGTGTGTGTACGTGCGTTCGTATGTGAGTGTGTGTGTATGCGGTGTGTGTGTGTGTGTGTGTGTGTGTGTGTGTGTGTGTGTGTGTGTGTGTGTGTGTGTGTGTTCTGATGTATGCAGGCCATCTCTCTCTCTCTCTCTCTCTCTCTCTCTCTCTCTCTCTCTCTCTCTCTCTCTCTCTCTCTCTCTCCTCTCTCTCATAGGATCCAATCTTGATCCCTTCAACTTCAGTACAGAATATTCACATGGAAGTTGTATCTGTTCTATCTAATTCTTGATCCGTCTCTTTCGAATAGCGGTCATCATCTTTTCCCATCCTTTTAGAAGGTGACTGGGTTGTACTTACTGAGTGACAAGTTGATGTCTGACTGTGCTTATGTTTAGTAGATAGCAGTACTTTTCTAGCTCTCAGTGTGATTGACCTTGTAGCTTTTTTTTTTCTTTTCTTTTTTTCTTTTTTGCTGATCCTACGTGCAACGCGCCCACGTGTGGACACTGGCCTTAAGCCAATCAGATGTGATCTTAAGTGCTGGACATTACTGACCTCTACTGTCTGACCTGTGTAGCTGAAATGATGCGTTAGTCTAAGAATATCCGACTAGACGTGCCAACATCATTCTGTCAGTTTGGTGAGGTATGGTCGTGGTGATATGTGAGTTTATATAAAAGAAAGGGAATGGGAATGATGTGTGGGATTTCACATTTTTTTGATTTATCACTTCCAGACTTGTTCCCATCCCTTCCTCTCTATTCTTGTGTTTATTGTTGTTTGTGAGAAGTATTATCACATGATTAACCGCCATTAATGTCATGTGTACATTTTGAAAGAGAACATGAATGAAGAAGGGACAGTGCACATCGCTGACAAAATTTATCAAGGGAGTGAACCCTGATTCTGTCGCAGGATGTTCAATACTTCAGTTTTAAAGTTTGAATGGCAAAGCAACAGAACGCATTATTTTTTTTGTATCCTTATTTTGAAATTTTAAGATGGGGCTTGTAGCAATATTACATCAGCTTATACTTAGTATGAAGTTGAAAGAGGAGCATGAGGTTTTCATAGTTCCTGAAGATTTGTACATGACCACATTCAATTCATTTCAACCCCACAGCCGACGCCAACTTACGCTTCTCGTAACTGTCTGAGTTTGACATTGTTACCTTCGACATATTCTAGGTTCATTATATTTCCCTGTTTCCTGTCTTCCTCGTAGTCTTTCTGCTGATCGTTTATCCTTGGGAGAGAATGGCATGATCAGAGAAATTATGCACATTAACTTCGGTGTTACAGATAAAATTCGATCCTACAATACACCAAGATATGCTTTTTACAGCATACATGAGCCAGTGGTCTGAAATTGATTGGATTAGTCTGGCTACTGCAATATGGTGTGAACCTCCACCACTCTTCTTCGTAAGCGCTCTTTGCCCATCCCCGCCCCCTTTCCCTTCCCTTTCCACTTGCCGCCTTACACCCGCCCCGATCTCACTCCATATCCTCCTTCACTGTCCCTTCGGGGTATTTGAATTCACCCACTATACATCCTCTTCCATTTCCATGCTAACATTTCTCATGTAGACTCCACCGGAATGATGTACATGCCAGCGGATCATTGACGTATGAGTGTGCACATTCACAACATTCTAAAATGTTTCCGCTTACTGATGTACAAAGTTTTGAATGCACGTCTTTACAGTGGATGAGTTTTGGAAACCCTTGGGGAGGGGAGAGAATAATTGCTATTTCCTTCCGATCGATGCAGTTCGTTCAAACCTTAAATACACAAGAACGTCGCTGATGTGGTGTGTGTGTGTGTGTGTGTGTGTGTGTGTGTGTGTGTGTGTTGGTGTGTGTGTGTGTGTGTGTAGCAAACAGGACACAGGGTTCCCACAGGTTGGGAATCTTTGGGAAACACGGACGGTCCTTTTCCCAGTTGTGAAAATTTGGAGAAAATGGCATTTGGTGTCTGTGGGTTGGGAAGGTTTGGGAAAATTGAACAAGCATCTTCAAAAACTCAAACAAGCATCTTCAAAACCAAAGAGAGAGAAAACCAAACAACAAAGGCACAAACAAATAAATTATAATTGTCCGAAAATCGCCGACATCGCGACTGACAATTTGCTCTGCTTAGGCCATTTTGTTGTCAAGAGTGGGTTTCTTCATTTCTTTTAATTGAAGCTAGTGTATAGAAAATGAACATTTACCTGCCGTTACCATATGTGTATGAGATGTAACATGGTTGGGAAAACCGGTGTTGGGGTTGGGTAAGGTTGGGAAAAGGTGGGAATTTTGTTTCTCCAAGTCTGTATGAACCCTGTAACAACAAAACGTTAAGGAATCTTACCGACAGATGCTTTGGGTTGACATATACATACAAACATCCTAGAACAATTCTGAAGAAATGTTCTTCTAGGCAATACTATAGAAAAAAGGACTGCACACAAAGTACTTCTTTGCTCGTTTGTTTGTTCCGTTGGTTGGTTGGTTAGCTAGCTGGTTGGTTGTTTGGTTGGTTGGTCTGTTTGTTTGTTGGTTGGTTGGTTAGCTAGCTAGTTGGTTGGTTGGCTGGTTGGCTGGCTGTTGGTTGGTTGGTTAGTTGGTTAGCTGGTTGCCTGGGTGGGTAGTGGGTTGCTTCATTAGTTCATTTCTATTTCCTCACCAAGTTTCTTCCGTCTTCAAAAGTATCCCCTTGATTCATCAAGCTTCCATATCAATTGCTATTAGCCAGGGTAACGATTGGAATTGGAAGGGAGAAAACTAATTCCTTTGCCATTGACACTGTCCTGATTCTGTTTGCTCCAAGAAGCTGCCTTATCTGGAACTTGTTTAACAGGCCGGTCCTCCACAAATCCCCAGAGGGTCCCCCACACACGCGTGGCGAAATGGCCCAGATTGCCTTCCTCGTGTCCTCTTCTCTTCTTCTCGTATCGGTCGAGGGCAAAGCAGTGGATGAGACCAAGTCTTTCTACCCCCTAGCTCCTTCTGTCTGCTGTCAATTCTTTCTCTCTCTCTCTCTCTCTCTCTCTCTCTCCTCTCTCTCTCTCTCTCTCTCTCTCTCTCTCTCTCTCTCTCTCTCGAAAAGCACAGAGTCCAATTCATTTAGCAGCTCATTTCCTTTTTTCACCAGTGTTATCCGAGTCAAATTATTTCAACTGGAAGGCAAGCAAACATTAACAAAAAGGTCCATTAACAAGGATTATAGTGTGTGTGTGTGTGTGTGTGTGTGTGTGTGGTGTGTGTGTGTGTGTGTGTGTGTGTGTGTGTGTGTGTGTGTGTGTGTGAATATAGTGACAACGTGTAGGATGGAAAGGGAGGGGGAAGGTGAAGGGAGGACAGTGAATGAAATTTGTTTAAAAATGTTCACACTTCTGTCTTCGTCTGTCTGTCTGTCTGTCTGTCTGTCTGTCTCTCTTCTCTCTCTCTCTCGTCCTCTCTCTCTGTTGCTGTCTGTCTGTCTGTCTGTCTGTCTGTCTCTCTCTCTCTCTCTCTCTCTCTCTCTCTCTCTCTCTCTCTCTCTCTCTCTTATGCCAGGTCACATCCTCTTCGTCCACATTTAGTCTCAACACACTTGCTATTCTAGTGTTTCTTGTCCTGTCTTGCTGTACTGTTATTTTTTTTTGTTTCTTTCTAGCCTACAATCAGCAACCTAGCCACGCTGTCCCCTCTTCATTGAAGACAAATCGTCGCTCCGCTAAACGAGGGACTGAAAGAGGTCTGACTGTGCCAATTCCTAATCCTTCATTTATCCACGAACAGTCCTACTCTCTATTCTCGGTGTTTCTGACCTCATGGTATTTATCTGCCGGGTTGTTCGGGCGGCACGTGCACGTGCGGACACTGACCGGCCCAGCAGCAAAGGGAGAAGGGAAGAACCATAGAATAGGTCACTACAGAGCATCATTGTTTGGTCTGCCGGAGTGAAATGGCAAGCTATTTAAATGACAACATAGCGTGAATGTCAGCTTTCCTCACCTTGTGTAGAAGTAACGTTGGAATTTTAGGTGTAGGAGTTTTGGATTTGGAAAACGTTAGGGTATAGGTTCAGGGTTATGTTTGTGTAAGCTTTACAGTCAGGGTGTGTGGAACTGGGGACTAGTTTGTTTTCGGTATTAGGATGATGGCTGGTTGAGTTTACAACTTAGGGTTACAATCATAAATATGGGTGGGGACATATGTATGGGGATGACAATGGGATATGATAACTGATATTTGCACACTGGTTGTGGTTCAAGATTGGAGGGAAGAGAAACTGGACTCAGGGTTATTATGAAACTTCTCCAAGATTAAGGGAAGAACGTCAGTTGAGACCCACTTGCTATATAGGAAGTGAAATGCAGTGGGAATTGATATTTCTTCTACAAAATGGGGACAAAACCAGGGTATCATTGACTATGAATAGCCCACGGAACATAAGTCAAAATAAAGAGAATAGGAAATGCATACTTGTTGTTCTGTTGTTGTTGTTGTTGTTGTTGTTGTTGTTGTCGTGCTGCTGCTGCTGCTGCTGCTGCTGCTGCTGCTGCTGCTGCTGCTGCTGCTGCTGTTCTGTTTTTCCGAGCTTCCTTTGCTATAAGGAAAAAAAAGGAATAGGATCCATACGTTTCGTGTACAACTCTAACAACTTTATCATATTGTCTCGCCGTTTCCTGTATTAAATTAAACCAGTGACCTCTATATCCACAACGTTAATAATGTACGAGTTTGTGCTTTAATGTTCTACGTCTGGGTCTCGACATCCCCGGCCCACATCTATTGCTGTTGCGACTTTTCCTCAGGTTTATCTGATTGTCTCTTTGTGTGTCCGTCAGACTGACAGTGATCGTGATATCCATCCCCAAGAGGCACGAAGGTTGCGTTAGGTATTGTGGCTTTGTAACTGAATTTGTGTGCCTACTTTACAGCTAGAATTCAATAGTTCCGCACACTAAGACTGTCTTCGAACAGCTGAGTTCGTGGTCTGTAATGGATTGGATCAGCTTGCTTGTTTGGATGTACGTGTGTCTTTCACCCACCTACTTCCATTCGTTTTCTTCTGCTGCTGTCTCGACGCCTCATTTCAACAATCTACCTCAAACCATTTCAGTTCCTTGGGTCTTCCTAGTTTCCCTTCTCCTCACTCCGTCTGATTCTAAAGCCCCTGCAGGCTGTTCACATACATCTTTTATCCATGATGTCACATTTCCGTACTCCCACCCCCGCCCCCTTCCCCCCTCTCCCCACTCCCTTCCCCTCCTGCCCCGATGTGTTTTCTTCTTTGAAAGTGAATAAGAGGACCTTTGAATTCGTATTTTGCTGACCAAAACAAATTCTCGTTTATGCACCTACTACCTCTCCCCCATTACCCCCCCCCCCCCCCCCCAATCCCAGTTCTCTCATCCACTTTATTTCTGAAAAGATTTAAAAAGCCTGAGCTTACCAATCTCCTGACAGTGTTCCTTTAATCACAGGGAACATTTTGGAACACACAGATTTCCCCCATTTTTCCCTGCTGTCTGCTCCTTCCTCTTCGTTGGTTCCCTTGTTCACCAGCACGTGAGGGCCGTTAGTCTGGTTGCCATGGTGACCTCAGACTTCTCTGGCATCACAGAGGCAGACCTCTTGTGTGTGGTGAATGTCCGGACGCCTTGTCCTTTTCACTCCGTTTGATGGTCTCTGAAAGCCTGAACACACCATGGAAAGTTAGTATATACTGACTAACAGACGAAACCATAGATTGAAAAAAGTAAAATATTACGATGGAAATAATGATAATTATGATGATAAAGTTGATGCAATACTATATGTCAATATTTTTGTTGTTGTTCTCAATGATAGTGATAATGACACAGAAAATACAGCAACAGCAACAACAAATACTGCTGCTGTTGTTGCTGTTACAACTACTAGAGCACTACGACTTTTACTTATGGTAGTAGTAGTAGTAGCAGCAGCAGAGTAGTAGTAGTAGTGTTTAGTAGTAGTAGTAGTAGTAGTAGTAGTAGTAGTAGTAGTAGTAGTAGTAGAGAAAACGATATAGTGGTCTGAAGATCTCAATTTCCTTAAGATTCACAATGCTTAGGTAAAACTCAAATACTCTCTCTCCTCTCTCTCTCTCTCTCTCTCTCTCTCTCTCTCTCTCTCTCTCTCTCTCTCTCTCTCTCTCTCTCTTAGGATCTAACATTGGTCCCTCCAAATTCACTACAAAACATGTTTTATGCAAGTTATAATTGTCCTATCTGGTTCCCAGCCCATCTCTTTGAAATACCAGTCAGCATTTTTCCATCCTTCCTTGAAGACAGATCGTGTTGTACGCAATGATGTGTAAGTGGATATCTGGATTGTACGTTGCTCCTGTCCCCTTATTTTGTGAGTAGCTGTCCTTTCCAGCTCTCTGTGTGACTGACCTTTGGCGATTTATTCCGCTGGTCATCCGTGCAGCACGTGCACATTTGGACACTGGCTTGGAGCCAGTCAGATCTGGTCCAAAATGTTGGACATTATTGACCTTTGTTGTCTGACCTGTGTGCCTGGGATGAAACGTTAGTCTGATGACTTCATCCGACTGGACGTGCCAACAACGTATGTGCCGTTGGTAGGGATGATCGTGGTGATATATGAGATGTAGAAAGGAATTGGGAATGATGTGTGTGATTTCACCATTTCTTCGCTGCTTCCAGGATGGCGTGGTCATTTTTAACATCCTTTCTTGTCTGCTTTTGGATTGTCAATAAAACTAGTATGGTTACTATGATTGTTGTTGCTTTTATTGTCTCTCCTCCTCCCAGCTCGTTTCACCACCTTCCCTCCTCTTCCACCCTTTGCTTTCCACCCTCTACACCCTCACCCTTCCCTCCCATCCCCCCCCCCCCCTTTTTTTTTTTTCCTGCCCTCCAACAAGTCCCCTTCCGTCCCCCATCCTCCAGTGAACCCCCTTTTTCCAGTGAACTTTGTTCTAAGTGAACTCTTTTCTAGTGAACTTTTTTTCAGTGACCCAACAACAGTAATCTTAAGCGTTATGTTTGTCAGTTGGCCAGTGTGGCTTGAGAAAGGTTGAAATAAACCGAAATATTGCCATTATCTCATGGGTGTTATGTGGCTTCTATTTTTCATCTTCCTGTCAATAAAACTATCACATGAGAAATATTAAATGTAGTCACGTGTACCTTTTGAAGGGAACAGAAAGGTATAAATGAAGAGAAGACAACACACAAGTGTGAGAAATTTATCATACGGATGAACAGGAAATGTGCTGCGGGGTTTCACTACTTAAACTTTAAAGTTTGGGTGACAAATCGAAAGAAGACATTAGCTTTATATCTTTACATTTTCAAACTCAAGCCTTTCACACAGTAATGATACGGTGACTAACACTGGCACAACAGCTTGAATCAGCATGAAATTGAATGAGGTAGGGTTTTTTTAAGATATCTAGTTAAGCTGGTTTGTTTGTGGTCACAATTGACCCACTTTATCATCAAAGCCAACAACAACAACCGATGCTTTCAGTACATGTCTGATTCTGTGTCTGGCATTCTCACCTCTAACATGTTCTGGCATTCTTTTGTTTGTTTGTTTGTTTCGCTGTCTCTCTAGCCCTCTCTGTCTCATTATTTTCTTTCTTTGTCTACGAGGAGAACGAATGTATGTGTTTTCAGCGATGTGCACATTAATTCCTGTATTTACTTTACAGATACAAGTTGGATAGGATATGACACCAAGATCTGCTTTTACAACGAAATTGGTCCAGTGATCTACAATTGATTGGATTAGTCTAGTTGCTGTGATGTGAAGTGTGTCCCCGCCACCTATTTCACAGTGACTCTTTCCAGACCCTTCTGCCCCCCCCCCCTCCATTTTACAGCCTTGTAACCTCCCCTTTCTGACCACATCACTTCCTCTATTGCCCCTCCAGGCTGAATAAAATCACCCACTATGTATCCTCTTCCCATTTCCATACCAACATTTCTCAGCAGAATCCACCCTCCGGGTGAAATGATTTACATGCAATCGATCATTGACGTTGAATGTACACATTACAACTTTCTGAGATGTTCCTCTTACGGATATACAAAGTTTGAATGCAGTCTTTTCATGAATGAGTTCTGAACCCTTGGGAAGGAGACAATAAACTGCTATTTCGTTCTGACTTTGCAATTCGTTCAACCATCAAATACATAAGAACGTCGCTCATACACATGTAGTATGTGTGTATGTGCGCGCGTCCCTGTCAGAAACACTCAATAGAATATGAGCGTGGTTTGCTCCAGTTGTATGTGCAGCACATAAACCCACTACGCTTGCCCTCTCCACCCCAACCCCCCCCCCAACCCCCCCAACCCGCCCCCCCCCCCCCCATCCCCGCCCTCCGTTCCATCCCCTCTTCAGCTTTCCCCACAAAATATTTCTGAGTATTATCTATTCTGATAGTCTCATCCTCAGTAGAGAGGAAGAGTTATGGATACACATAGTCATTAGACACCACAGAATATACCCTATATTTGATAGGAAACTAAACTAAACCAGAGACAAACAGAAATCTGATTGTGCCAATGATTGATAGGAAACTAAACTAAACTAAACCAGAGACAAACACAAATCTGATTGTGCCAATTTCTAACCCCATACTTATCAGCTAACTCTCGATTCTTAGAGCATCTTTCTTTCTTTCTGCGTACGCAGGCTGATACTCCTGCGGACACTGCCTGTATAGACAGGCAGTGGAGTTTTGTGTGTATGACCGTTTTTTATCCCGCCATTAAGGCAGCCATACTCCATCTTCTGGAAGGTGCATGCTATGTGTAACGTGTCATCCATACCAACGGCCAAACTGGCCTTCTCTTCCGAAAGTTGGTGATGGGATTTTACGTGTGTGTGCAAGATGTTGTGCGTGCGTTCACACACGGAACCTCGGTTTATAGTCTCATTCGAGGGACTGTGTGGGGAATGGAGTCAGAACCAATGTGAACTCCGAGGGAAAAATCCCCCTGTACCAAAATTCGAACCCGCAACCCCAGGATCACGAGTCCGGCGCTCTACCAACTGAGCTATTCCGGCCCCCCTTAGAGCATCTGACCTCGTGGCATTTATCTGCCGGATTGTCCGGGCGGCAGGTGCGCGTGTGGAGGCTGACTGGCCCAACAGCAAAGGGAGAGGGACCACAGAATAGGTCATAACAGAGGCTTGCTGTCTGGTCTGCCGGAATGAAATGGCACACTATTCAAATCATACAATAGTGTGACTGCCAACTTCCCTCACCCTGCACTAGAGTTAGAGTTCAGGACTTGTGTATTAATGCCATGGGCTCGAATTTTGGAAGTGCTAGGGATATAGGTTTCGGGTTATATTTTGGTAGGCATCGGAATTAGCATTAAAAAAGTGAAGAGTAGACCTGTGAAACAGGATTATGGCTAGATTAAGTTAGTAACTTAACATGGTAATTCATTTATCCATCAGCTTAAAATCATGCGTAGTGTGGTCTCAAAACTTAGCGGATGTGGTGTAGCGTATATGGACTAGTCCGCACGCAGTGACGCCTCCTTGATGAAACTGAAACTGAAACTGTAACTTGGGGGTGCGATTATAAACATGGGCAGTGGTGCGTAAATGTGGGGAAGAAAGTAGCACATGATCATCGAGTTTTACACACTGGCTGGAAGTTTTAGTTCAGGGCAAAGATAAACGGGACACAGGGTTATCATCAATCTTCTCCAGGGAAGAACAAAGAAGGGATGATCGTCATTTTGTGTACACTTGCTACATAGGAATTAAAATGCAATGGGGATTGACATCTCTTTCTACAAAACAGGGACAAACTAAGGTGACACTGACAATGAAATAGCCTACGAAACATTAGTCAAAATAAGGAGAATACGAAACAAACACTTTTTTTTTGTTCAAGCTTCCTTTGCCTTTAAAAAGGAATATGATTCACGCCTTTTTTGTACGACTCGAACAAAGTCATATCATTGCCTCGCCATGTTCTCTGTACCTAGTTAAATCAGTGACCCCTTATCCATAAAACGAATAATGTATGATTTTATGCATAAATTTTCTAAGTCTGGGTCTAGACATCCTGGTCCACGTCTACTGGTGTTCTGGCATTTCTCCAGGTCTGCTTGAGTGTCTCTTTGCCTGTCTGTCAGTTCGACAGTGATCGTGATATCCATTCTCAAGAGGAACAAAGGTTGAGTTAAGTACGGGGTTTTGTAACTGAGTTTGTGTGCTTACTTTACGGCTAGGATTCAATAGTATGACACTCCAAGTCTTCCTTTGAACAGCCGGATTCGTGATCGGTAATTGATTGGATCAGCCTGCTTGTTTTGATGTACGTGTGTCCCTCAACCGGCCTACATCCGTTGGTTTCCTCCACTGCTGTCTCGACGCCTCATTCCCACCGTCTAGGCCTACCTCAAACCATTCCCAATTCCTTGGGTCTTCCCAGTTTCCCGTCTCTCCACGTGGAGCTGTCTGTGTCTGCTGCTGCCCTTTCAGGCTGTCTACACACATCCATTAACCAGGCTCTTACATTTCCATATCCTTAACCCCTCCCACTTCCTCCTTATTTGTGTGCCTCCACAGTGTTTTCTTGAAAACTGAACGAGAGGCGAAGTTCTCAATTTGGATTTTGCTAACTAAACGTTTCCCCTTCATCCATCTATGCCCTCTCTCCATTATCTACACACACACACACACACACACACACACACACACACACACACACACACACACACACACACACACCTTATTCATGAAATGGTTTGAATGTCTGAGCTTACCAATTTCCCAAGAATTTCCCATTCATTACATGGATAGTTTTGAAGACACACGTTTTTTTGTTTTTTTTTTCTCCATTTCCCTTCCGTCCGTTCCTCTCCCGTTGGTGGTGCCGTGAGGTCACCAGCATGTGATGGTCGTCTGTCTGGTTGCCGTGGTGACCACAAACGCCTGAAAGTTCTCTGGCGCCACACATGCAGACTTGTTGTTGATGTGATTTTCCAGATACCCTGTAATTTTCATTCCATCTGATGGTTTTGGAAAAAAAAAAACTTTGAAAAGTTGGTGTTGAACTATGAGACAAAACAACCGATTGAAACAAAAAGTTATGATGAAGATGATGACGATAATGGTCATAATTTCACACACACTCACGCACACACACACACACACACACACACACACACACACACCACACACACACACACACACACACACGGGCACGCACTACTACCCCAGCCTCACCTTTCGTTACAAACGGCTTCCAGGACATGCAATGAATGACACACCAGAATTGTTAGTCTTCATCAGCCCTGCCTCAGGACGTCTCCTCCCGTCCCCATCCCTCATATCTCCTGCCTGCCTCTTGCGGCTCATGTCCCGACGGTCCAGGCCTCTCCACGTCTTCGTTACGTAACCGTGTTTCGTCTGGTTACTATGACGATGTATGAGCCAACATAGTGTGGCCTTCTCCAAAAGAGAGAGAGAGAGAGAGAGAGAGAGAGAGAGAGGGGGGGGGGGGGGGGGTAAGTTGTGGGACAACTGAGTGGTCGGTCGTGCGTTCTCTTTTGTCTGACATCCAGGACTGAGGGGACAGAAGATAATCAGGCATGAAGCTAGCGCATGGGCGCACGCGAACGCGCGAGAGCGCGCGCGCGCACGCTCACACACGTACGCACGCACACACACACACGCATGCACGCATGACACGCACTCACGCACGCATGCACGCACACACACACACACACACTCACACCACACACACACACACACACACACACAACACACACACACACACACACACACACACACACACACACATACAAGCACGCACACAGGGATCGGGTTTTTTTTTTTTTCTTAGAACTCTCTGCCCGTCTCTTTGTGCACTTCATCTGTCAGTCTTTATTTATCACTCCCTGGAATTGTGGAAAACCCCCTATACCAGTGTCTGGCCAGCAGCAACATTACAGCCCTTGTAAGGGCATCCAATTTCATTTGTCTGGCTTCTTTGTGCCCTCAAATTCAAATCTACGAGAGAGCAAGTCTCCACACGTTCCACCCCCTAACCTCATAGAGTGTTTCTACACCCAATTCCGAATTCAACAGATTAAATTTGTTCTTCAGTGGTGTGAAAAGTGCCCCCCCCCCCCCCCTTTCTCTGTTCTCCTCTTCTGCTTTGATATAATTATTTTTCATACGTGGACTTGAAAAACCATTGTCAGTCTCTTCTCTTCTTCACAAATTACTAAGACCAGTGTGTGTGTGTGTGTGTGTGTGTGTGTGTGTGTGTGTGTGTGTGTGTGTGTGTGTGCGTGTGTGTTGTGTTGTGTGTGTGTGTGTGTGTGTGTGTGTGTGTGTGTGTGTGTGTGTGTGTGTGTGTGTGTGTTTGCAACCGCACTATGAAAGGTCTTACAGTTTACAGGCTTCCTGTTTTAGTATGTTCGTGTGCTGTGTGCGTGCATACGTGCGAGCATACGTGCGTGCATGCATACGTGCGTGCGACCGTGCGTGCGTGTGTGCGCGCGCGCGCGCGCGCGAGTGTGTGTGTGTGTGTGTGTGTGGTGCGTGCGTGCGTGCGTGTGTGCGTGCTGTGTGGTGTGTGTGTGTGTGTGTGTGTGTGTGTGTGTGTGTGTGTGTGTGTGCGCGCGCGTCTGTCTGTCTGTCTGTGCGCGCCTACGCATGTACTGATAGGTCTTTCATTTTATAGGCTGCCTAACGAAAGTGTCCAGTGTAAGTAGTCTGCAAAGAATCCACCCTTATCAGAGGACTTTTATCTATGTATAGTATAGGAGAAGGAATCAAATTCAGCATAATTGCTGTATAATTAGAAAGGATTTCCTTTTGTGATGTTTTGCCCTTAGAGTCAGCAGCTATGATGTTGGTATCGACTATTCATTCTTTGACAAGCAGCAAAGATGCTGATTCGGAGGCTGGGTAAACGAGATGATTTTTTTTTTAATCTGTTCCTGTTGCTTTCTTCTCCAGAGGTATAGAAATACGTTTATCACACTACACAATTTCCTCTGTTTTAGAGAGAGAGAGAGAGAGAGAGAGAGAGAGAGAGAGAGAGAGAGAGAGAAGAGCGTGCGTGCGTGTGTGTGTGTGTGTGTGTGTGTGTGTGTGTGTGTGTGTGTGTGTGTGTGCGTGCGTGCGTGCGTGCCTCTGTGTGTGTGTGTGTGTGTGTGTGTGTGTGTGTGTGTGTGTGTGTGTGTGTGTGTGTGTGTGTGTTTGAGCTTATACACGCATGCGCACGCAAATGAATAGTAGTAATGTTGAAAGGATGGCAATGTGTGAGAGTGATAGAAAATCCCTTCAAAATGGATATTCTTCTATGTTTGTTTCTGTTTCCGTCTGTGTGTTCGTACCCTTGTCTTCCCGTCTGCGTCTCTCTCTCTCTCTCTCTCTCTCTCTCTCTCTCTCTCTCTCTCTCTCTCTCTCTCTCTCTCCGAAAAAATGTGAAAAGTTTAACGGTTTATTTCTATAAGCATTCCAGCAACCTTTATTGTGTACAAGCCGGTACGTTTCCAAACTAATTTAGACCAGAAGCAACATTTCATTGTGTGCGCCTCTTCTAAAAGGTGTTGACTTTCTGAATCAAATGTGCCTCTGATATCTTCTCTGTTATTTCTGGTCATACCCTTTGGCCCACACGGAGTCTCGCGTTACTTTTCGTCCGGCTGCTACTCTCTTGTTCTCTCTGGTTCTCCTGCCAGCTTTGTGTCCACTTCCAACACCGAAGCCACACATTTTTTTTTTTTTCTGCAGTACTGTACAAAGGACAAGAAGAAGTATGCTCCTCATACCAGCCCGCTCTTGCACTATTTATTAGACAGCAGTGCTGTCCTCAGCTCTCGGGGTGACTGACCTTGCGGTAGTTATGTGGCTGGGTGCCCGGGCGGCACGTGCATGTGTGGACACTGGCACAGCGCCAATGTGAGGAAGACCGCACTGCTGTCCATTATACATCCCCCTCTGTCTGGTCTACTGGACGGCAATGACCCCCTCACTCATGTCATCCTCGGCTGGGGATGCTAATGATCTCACCTTGGGTTAGATTTAAGGTTCAGCTCCGGGTTCAGGATTTTTGGAATTAATTCTCAGGGTCAAGGTTTAGAAAGTGCTGGTGTTTGAATTTGAGGTTTGGTGTAAGCTCTGGGGATGCGAGGTAGATACGATAATAATGATTGAAAAGAAGGTTTACGGATGGGAGAGTGTTTTGATTTAGGGTTAGAATTAGGTTTATGGATGGTGGTGTATAATATAAGGATAAAGACGGAACGTAATTATCAGTTTTTAATCCACTTGTTGCAGGTTTAAGATTGAAGTAAAAAGAAATGGGATCGATGGTTAATTCATAGTTACTATACGATCAAGAGATGAATGGAAAACGCGTGGTTGCAGAATTAATACTGACTTGGTTCAACACTAATTCGGGAATAACAATACAATGAAGACTATGTTACTTTTGTTTTGTTTGTTTTTTTTGTTTTCTAATACAGTTGACGAACGACTGAGGTTCAAATATGAAAATGGAATTAGGGTTTAGTCAAAGTAAGTGAGGAGGGGAATAAGATACAGATGTTTGTCTTAAAGCTTTACTCTGCAACCAAACAAATGAAGAATGAGCGGTTTTGTGACTTATCAAACGCTCACTCCAGCACCGAGAACGTCAGCCTATGATGAAGCCATGGTTCTTGTACTTGGTCAGACCACTCACCCTGCATACCCTCACCATGAATAATATCTGACTTGGCGCTTTAATTATCTAGCTCTGGGTCTGGATCCCCCCTGCCCCCCCCCCCCCCCCCCCCCCCTCACCCCAGTCCACGTCTCCTCATTTTCTGACCTT
>CM065720.1:15400931-15403431 GCA_033310375.1 Conus canariensis
CTCGCAGTTGGTTTCTGTATGTTCTCTCTCTCTCTCTCTCTCTCTCTCTCTCTCTCTCTCTCTCTCTCTCTCTCTCTCTCTCTCTCTTATCTATTTTTCTTTCTTCTTTTTTTCTGCAATGAAATGAACTTACTTCTATGAGTACAGTTTACAAGAAAATGTAAATGTACGACATATCTTTGCACATTATAAACATTTACTGGCCTGTTTCAATGTCGACTAGATGTCCATTTACAAAGGAACATTATATTGTGTCGCCGACGTTGAAGCGGATGGCGAGACTGAAAGGCAGTGAGTCAGACACTGGTGTTCGTACTTTCCCTTCCTTTTTTTTTTTCTCCACAGTGAGTCAGACACTGGTGTTCGTACTTTCCCTTTCCTTTTTTTTTTTTTTCTCCACAGTGAGTCAGACACTGGTGGTTCGTACTTCCCTTCCTTTGTTTTTTCCCACAGTGAGTCAGACACTGGGTGGTTCGTACTTTCCCTTTCCTTTTTTTTTTTTCTCCACAGTGAGTCAGACACTGGGTGGTTCGTACTTTCCCTTTCCTTTTTTTTTTTTTCTCCACAGTGAGTCAGACACTGGGTGGTTCGTACTTTCCCTTTCCTTTTTTTTTTTTTTTCTCCACAGTGAGTCAGACACTGGTGGTTCGTACTTTCCCTTTCCTTTTTTTTTTCTCCACAGTGAGTCAGACACTGGTGTTCGTACTTCCCTTTCCTTTTTTTTTTTCTCCACAGTGAGTCAGACACTGGTGGTTCGTACTTTCCCTTTCCTTTTTTTTTTTTCTCCACATCTGTTTCTGTCATTTAGAGAGGACTAGAAATAAAAGCGACGCCATGGGCAAAATAGGCCTACTGTCAGCAATGTGTTATAGCGTTGTGTGTGTGTGTGTGTGTGTGTGTGTGTGTGTGTGTGTGTGTGTGTGTGTGTGAATAGGCCTGTGTGTGTGTGTGTGTGTGTGTGTGTGTGTGTGTGTGTGTGTGTCTGTGTCTGTGTGTCTGTGTGTGTAGGCCTGTGTGTGTGTGTGTGTGTGTGTGTGTGTGTGTGTGTGTGTGTGTGTGTGTGTGTTACGCGTGTACGCATTGAAATAAAGCGTTGAGCAGATCAAATACATCTAATTATGTTGATATGCAAGTGAAAACAGACAAACAAATAATAATAAAAAAAACTAGTTATTGTAATATAACCTGGTTTTCAGTGGTGCACAGATCTTTCAACAGCCGCAGATGTATTGACACCCTGTTTGTTGTGTATGGTGTATCAGTTTATGCTCACCGTGTTGTAGCTGATGTCACCTTGTCGCCGCCAAGGAGTCCGCCTTCATCCTGCGCACTTTTAACCTTTTATTATTTGCTTAGCTCCAAGGTCTGCCTTTATTCTGCCTTGGTACGTTCGTGTGTCTTTCTGTCTGCAGAGTTTTGCGAAAACTGCGAAAACGATTTTGAGCAAACTTAGCAGAGAGTTGGAATGTGGGGCAATGCCGATCCATAAAGAACTGGTGTGGATCCGCAGTGCAGATCCGGAATGAACAACAGATCCAGAATCTATTCTGCTGCAGTAGTGCACAGGTTGCACCAAACATGAAAAGTGTTAAGTTCATATTACCAGCTCTTTACGAACTAGGAGGTTATGGCTTTAGTTCCGCGAGAGGCGTTATTTGTGGCATTTGTCGACACAGGCACTCATATTTCTGGAATTGAGTATGTAATGGGCTCTGATGGAAAGCCCGGAACCACACTGTTGATTTTCATCTACTGAGGAAATATGTCCCAGGGGTGTTTCAAATTTCCTGACTGCTACTGTAGGTGTCTGTAGCTGTTGGGCGTGGTAACGCCGATATAACGTTCAGCTATCTCTCCAGGCCTGAAATCACCCCCACGGCCCAACCCCAATCACTCTCCCTCCCCCATCCGGGTGATAAATCCTGACCACCCTCCCCCCTCCCCCCTGTTACGGATGGTGTGCGGTGCGTGTTTTGCTGTCTAATTCTCGCTCTCAAAAGTTTGGATGCGTGTAATAATTATTCCCTACGCACACCCACACCAAACGCACATGGATAGCCAGGCAACACACGAGTTAGATTTTTTTTTCTTTATAATTAAGCTGCCTGAACCATCAAACATACATTCATGTGAACTGGTACAAATCAATACATGTCACTACATAGCATATAGATCAAGATATCAATACATAGGAACTTCAGTCATCAGATATCAGCATATCATAGTACATATCTTGATATCACTCACAGATCTCGCCGGCGCCGTCCACAGTGTCTCACATATGCAGTCAACACACTCGGTTCCACAGTACCCAAGCCACAGTCTACAACACTAAAAGAAGACAAATAAGATAACCAAGGTCCACACATGATAAGCACAGCCGTTCACAAACACAAGCGATGAAGAAGAAGAAACAGGGTCTCCACACAACAAGCACAATAAATCACATCAAACTATCAGAAGAAGAACCGCAAATTCACAAGAGTACACAGCAAAAGCA
>CM065720.1:15455931-15460931 GCA_033310375.1 Conus canariensis
GGGTCAAAGCACGGAGTAACTGAACAGAGTGAAATTCCCCCATTGTTTGGATTCTACAGTACGTACGCATGGTAAAAAGACGGATGGTGGAACAGCTAAAAGAAAGGCTGGCGGACGACTATGGGCTCTATGGGTCTTCGTTGATGATGGTTGTTGAGTTCATTTGGCGAATTTTGCTTCAACTTTTCTTTTTGGGTTTAGACGTCCGTCTGCTGTCGTCATACTTCAAAAACTTACTATATTTAAACTGTTCCTCTCCGTTGTGTCGTCTGTGGCGTCCAAGTGAATTCCTTTTCATTTCTTGTGTTACCTTCAAGCATAAGGTTAAACATGTTCTTTTATTTTGACTGTTCATGACTCACTTTAGGTGGCTTATTTCTTCAAACGGTGTTCTATTCAATTCTCCCTTTTCTATCCTTCACTGCCAACCCTCGCACCGCATCCAGAGTTCAGTGGGCTGTGATCTTTCCCCAGCAGCACTGGGAATCACCACAGACTTAAACATAGTATGCTTTCAGGAAGAAAGGTGGCAGAGTGGTTAAGACGTTCGCCTGCCAACCCAACGTGTGAGAAGTGCGTGGTGTTCGAGCCATGCCTTTCTCGCCCTTTCTTTCCCAGTTTGAATGACAAATCGAACTGAACGTCAAGTCCATCGGATGGGGACTTAGGCGAGTCAGACCCGTGTGCCTTCCTGGCCCCCTGCACACGTTAAAGAATCCACGGCAGTTGAAAATCGAAAAGAGCAGGGGGTTCCCCGCTGCCCTGGCAAAATTGATGTAGATTGAAGATAGCCGCCTGATATTTCTTACCAAGCCACAAAAATTGTCACTTACTGTTATCGTGTGCCATCGTGTACCGGTGGAAATGAAGGACACGTATAAACATCGCATGCATCCTATGTGAGAAACTGGAGGAATACATGAGATAAATGAAAATGAGTGACTGATATTTGAATGGTACGGGAAACGACTGAATAAGCGCCAGTAGGCTGCTCTTCGGCCGGCTCTACCTGGTAGGCAGCCCGTTGAGTGAGTGAGGTAGTGTGTTTATTGTAAAGCGCTTAGAGCTTGGTCTGTGACCGAGGATAGGCGCTATATAAATACCCAATATAATAATAATAATAATAGTAATAATAATAATGGTAATAATAATAATAATAATGCTACCTTACTTACTGTGGGAGGACTGCCACAACTGTCAAAAATCGGACTCGCCGATGAGTCGACGCGTTTGGAATTGTCGAGCAGACGTAAACACGTGTTGCTGTTCATATTACGTAATAACTAGTCCAATGCAATCCGCAAAGGATGTAATATCTTATCTCAAAGTTTTCTTCCACCGCTTCACCTCTTTTCGTCCCCTGTATATTCTCCAAATAACTGGGAATTGTTTACTCATTGTCCCCCCCCCCCCCCCCAGCATCCCTCTCCTCCTCCCCCTCCATCATCTCTCTCTCTCTCTCTCTGTTTTGTTTTGTGTTCGACTATATGAGGCCGGTAGGTCAAGGGATGATCTTTTTACGTGTGTTTGTTGTCCCATTGATACATTTTTTTGTGTTAGTGTTTTCAACTTTTGCTGTTGTCTTTTCTTTAATTGTGGTTGTTGTGTTCCAGTGCTAAATGTTTATTTTTTTAGTGTTTTAAACTTTGCCTGTTGTAACAATTTACGATCTTGTAATCAAACTTGTGTGCCAGTGTGTGATAAAAAAAAAGAAAGCGGACGAAAATGTGGATATAAGCTGGAGACTAACGTGAAAGAAGGAATAGCTCAGTTGGTAGAGCGCCTGACTCGTAATCTTGGTGATCCTGGGGTTGCGAGTTCGAATCTCCGCCGGGGCGTTTCGGTACAGGGGGATTTTTCCCTCGGAGTTAACATTAGTTCTGACTCCATTTCCCATACAGTCCTTCGAATGAGACTATAAACCGAGGTTCCGTGTGTGAACGCACGCATAATATCTTGCACACACATAAAATCCCATCACCAACTTTCGGAAGAGTAGGCCAGTTTGGCCGTTGGTATGGATGACACGTTACACACAGCATGCACCCTGCGTAAGAAATGGAAAGAATGAAGGAAGTAAAGGAACTGAGTGAACGATATTGAACGATATTGACTGGATGACACGGGAAACGACTGAATGAAGCGCCAGCTGGCAGCTCTTCAGTCGGCACTACCCAGGTAGGCAGCCCGTTGTGTAAGCGAGTGTTGATTGTAAAGCACTTAGAGCTTGGCCTCTAGCCGAGAATAGGCGCTATATAAGTATTCATTATTATTATTACATTATTATCATTATTAATGAGTGAATTTCGTCCATAAAGGGGTGCATGTGATTTGGGCGTTTTTCCCCTAGGTGTCTGCACCAACGAACAGACGTTTTAGAGATTGTTCCTGTACGTTTTCAACGTCCTGAGCTCCTGATCACATACTGTGACTGTCCAAAAGGGTGTGTTTTGGGAATACATTGCCAGTCAGATAAAAGATTTTGATAGCGCAAATTTACATGGAAATATATAAAGCAACTGGAGAACCTTTTTGCGTTTCCTCTCGAGAGTGGGGTGTGCCCAGCAGGTTACTGGATTATGATTATAATATAAGGATTTTAGATTTCGGATTGTGATTATAATTATCGAATTTTAAATATTTCAATACCTACGCTTTTAACGCGCTCTGTTTTGGTCCTTTTGTCCTAATCTTTATAACATACCAAATATATCCCTTTCCCCACCCTTGCCCCGTTGAGAAAAAAGAAAAAAAAAGCAAACAAACTAAGTCATTGTTTGAATGATGGCGGAATTGTCAGCCTACATTTAGAGTTTTCTTCTCCTTCAGTCTCTGTACCCCATAAGTTCTCGGATGTGCAGAAACCACTGACGTCATAATTTCAATTTTTATATCATCATCACAAGCGATGTCATAATAGCTATGACACAAAAAATGATAAAAATCGTCAGAGCCAAATTTTTTCTAGACAGCAAAATGGATGGCAAGGGGGACGGTTTTCAAAGTGTTGCAGAGAGCCTGTCTTGGAGAGATTTTCGTGCTGTGATTAATTATGACTATCTTCAAAGGAAGTCTTTCAAGGAAAGTTTTATAAGTCTGACAAACTGTTTTGGTGACAAGGCTCCATCATTATCCACAGTCCATAGGTGGTTCAAAGAATTTCAGTTTGGTACAATGTCGTTGGAAGATCGTGACCGTTGTGGACGTCCAGTTTCAGTTACTACCGATGGGAACGTGAGCACAGTGAAGGCCATGATTACAGAAAATCCTCGAATCACGGAGGATGAACTCAAGGATACTCTAAACCTTTCATCAGGAAGCTTAGACCGCATTCTTCGGCACAATCTCTCTGTACGGAAGCGTTGCGCCCGTTGGGTGCCCCACCAGCTGACTGGGGAGCAGATGAGGGCTAGGGTTGAATGGTGCCAGTTTATGCTGCAAAAATTTGACGGAGGAAGATCAGATAGGGTCTCCAATATCGTCACAGGTGACGAAACCTATGTTTACCAGTATGACCCCGAAACAAAGCAGCAGTCGTCAGTTTGGCTGTTTCCAGGGGAAACCCCACCTGTGAAATTTAAGAGATCAAGAAGCTGCACAAAGCAAATGATTGCAGTTTTCTTCGCAAGATCCGGCCATGTGACTACTGTACCGCTTCTGGAAAGAAAGACAGTGAACGCTGAATGGTACATCAACACCTGCCTGCCAAAAGTGTTCGAGGCTTGGAGTGCACGGCGACCACGGACCGGTATCCGCCACCTACTCCTCCACCACGACAACGCCAGCGCCCACACGGCAGCTGCAGCTTTAGACTTCTTGCAAGAGAACAGCGTGCAGCTCGTCACTCATCCTCCGTATTCTCCTGACCTAGCCCCTTGTGACTTCTTTTTGTTCCCTCGTTTGAAAAAACAACTGAAAGGAAAGCCGTTTGAGAGCCCTGAAGATGCCCGAGCGTTTGCCGAGGGCTTGATTTCTGGTATACCTAAGTCAGAGTGGGCTGGGGTGATGGATTCGTGGTTTAGAAGGATGGACAAGTGCATACACGCTGATGGAGGATACTTTGAAAAGATGGGCTAGGTAAGAAATGCCAGTGTACTTCATCTTTTCCCATCCGAGAACTTATGGGGTGGCCCTTGTATCAATCTGTCTGTCCTTCTATCCATCCATGCCTATGTGCGTTAATATATATATATATATATATATTATATATATATATATATATATGTGTGTGTGTGTGTGTGTGTGTGTGTGTGTGTGTGTGTGTAGGTGTAAATCCTGAGTATGCGAAATGCTGCTGATATACCTGATTTTGCGCTCCGTCCTCTTTTTGCGCGTCTGTAGGCTCCAATTGTATGTTCATTAAAAAAAAAGAAAAAAAAAGCATATCTGCACTAATCTGCACGCGCCGCCTGCCTCTTTCTGTCTCGTCCATCCCTGACCCCCCCCCCCCCCCACCCACACAGACACTTTCCAACTATATATATTCTCTCTCTCTTCTCTCTCTCTCTCTCTCTCTCTCTCTCTCCTCTCACCCTTCCCTCACCACCACCACCACCACCACCACCACCACCACCACCCACAACCCATCCCCCAACCACATGCCAGTTACCACAACTTTCCAGCCAGACAAGGACTCAGAGTTATACAATGATGTGACACGTGAAACCAGAGGAGGAAGGTAGAAAAAAAAAAATCAGAACGGCGGCGACAGGAGCATGCAGCGCCGACCTGTAACCCCCCCCCCCCCCCCCCCCTCACTGTTCTCCGGCATTGAGGATCGATGAGGAGGCAGCGACTGTTGATGATACTGTAAGAATGCAGTCGTCGTCTGAGGAGACTGCATGCCAGGACTGGCTGCTCACAAGGAGTTGGCATCGATTGGGAACGGAACCCTCCCCTTGCATTCCAGACCACGGAGAAGTCTCACCAAATCCCCAATCTCTCTCTCTCCCCCCCCCCCCCCCCCCGCCACCCCTGTCTGGCCAGGTTAGATTTGTGTC
>CM065720.1:15470931-15480931 GCA_033310375.1 Conus canariensis
ATAACATCTTCAAAGGAGGCTGCGTTTACAGCCGAGACTTTTCCCCTTGGTTCCTTGTCTGTTCGAGGAATCATGGCGAAGGGTAGAACTCATGTCAACGAAAAATGGCAGAAAGAACAGGAAAGTGACCAAGGGAGAACTCCTCAGAACTTTGGAATTGATGTTCAGTGCCGATTCGAATCAAAAGACAGTTCCGGCATTCTTCCTGTCAGATTCTGTGTAATGTTCCTGAGAATATGAACACTATGGAGTTAGGTGGAAAGTGAAAAACAAAACAAAACAAAACAAAACAAAAAAAGCCTATCAATCTAGTGTCTACGAATGAAACATTGCGATTCGTAGACTACTGAAGTTTTCCATGTATATAAACGTTCAATTTTTGTGTCCTGTTATAAATAAAAGGACAACAAAGAAACAGGCTAGACGGACTGTTGGGAGAGTACACATTTTCGTCACACAAAAACAAACATCAGGGGAAGTAGCTGTTGGTGGAAGTAGTGACAGACAGAAGGAGTTACTGTCCCTGTAGTATGAATCTTGCTGAACTATCCACAACCTGCTGTTTGACCAGGATCAGTTCTGTTACACTTTCGCTGTTTCTTCCCTGGCTACGTTTCATCTTTCTATCAAGTTTGGTTAATTGCTAATACGGTAGTCTTTCGCGCAATGTTGTCAACCAATAAAAGACAAAGAAACCAACAGTAAAGGGAGACAAAAAAAATCGCGCACTTGGTGGGTGGAAGAAAATTAGAGAAAACGTAACACGTAAAAGAACCCATTATCTCATCGAGGCACTTTTATGAGTGGGTTTATTATTGTCATTGTTCTTGTTGTTCTTTTCAATACTCGTGAATCGATCGAGCCTTTTTTTTTGTTTTTGTTTTTCTCCCAACGGTTTACTGTTTTTGATGGTATAAACAACGCCCCAAATCACACATCCAGTCATGTACATCACAGACACGAATATGACACACGATGACTTTATGAGTCTGGACTTTCTGAACAGACGGTCATAAGAGTCGCAGACATGAGACAGCGGACGTTTTAAGTCACCGCGTGATTTCTGGGAAGACCAAAGGAAGCGAGACTCGCACTGGCTCGCTCCAGAGCCATTAGGGAAAGAAGTAAACACCGTGTTCCCGCAGAATGTAGGAAGCAACCAGATGTACTTACTAAGCTGCTGCCACTTTTTTCCTGTGTTCAGGATGACCTGGCCAAGTGGTTTGGCCTTTCCGTGGTGTGTGTGTGTGTGTGTGTGTGTGTGTGTGTGTGTGTGTGTGTGTGTGTGTGTGTGTGTGTGCGCGCGCGTGCGTGCGTGCGTGCGTGCGTGCGTGCGTGCGTGTGTGTGTGTGTGCGTGAATGTGTGTGTGTATGTGTGTGTGTGTGTGTGTGTGTGTGTGTGTGTGTGTGTGTGTGTGTGTGTGTAAATTGTTTTGTAATCTTTCTTGCACCTTGTAAAAATGTCTGTGAAAAGAGAACCTCAACGTAGAACTGACCTGTTGTACGGACAAAGCAGCAGAAAAATAATTAAATCATTAGAGGGAGAGAGACAGAGACAGAGACAGACAGAATGGCAGACAAGCAGGTATACAGACACAGAAATGGACTGAGAGAGAGAGAGAGAGAGAGAGAGAGAGAGAGAGAGAGAGAGAGAGAGAGACAGAGACAGAGACAGAGACAGAGGCAGAGAGACAGAGAGAGAGAGAGAGGACGAATAGAAAAAGAAGCTGGAAGTAATTCAATTCTTTTCATTAATTTACTCTCGCTTATAATCAATTAAATCTTGGAAACAGACATGATGCATGATGTTTTTCAAGCGTCATAGATCACAAAGGAAATCTTAAGTGTAAAGACACTGCTCATTACTGAATGTGCTGTGCATAGTATCGTTCTCTTTGGGTGATTATTCGTTATATTTTTTTTCCAGGGATGGTCGCTCAGGGCTAGTGCTGATGTTCATCAATGCTGCATGCATCAGTCAGATATGGGAGTAATGGTAATGGCGCCATCCTTGCCGTTACTACTGGTAACAACAACTGCACAAACTGACGGGGACATAATGCAAAATATAATCTGCATGTCCCTCTCCCCATCACTCCCTCTCCACTCTCCACCACCTCTCCCTCATCCATCCGTTTGCTTCTGTTTGTCTGTACTTAAACGGTGATCTAAAAACATTGACTTAGTTACCTGTAATAAGGTGTTACAGGTATAGACTGCACATTGCATCGTTTAAACAGTGATCATAGCTAGTAGTTCAACGAACATCCATTTCACAAAACAAACTGAGATTAGAAAAAAAAAGAAGAAGATTATTTCAGTGAAGAAAGCAAGCAAAGGGAATTAGTAAGGGAAGATGTCCTTCCTCCATAAAGGAATGCAGAAAAAAAAAGTCTTGTTTGTATTGAAACAATCATTGCTTTACCATTTTTTCTGTCTCTTTTTCATTGTTTTAAAGTAAGTTACTAATGGACAAACGGTTTCAACACAATCCTTTGCATGAAGCATTCGAACAGAACAAGTGAAATGGACGTGGGTCGGAAGACAGAAAAGAAACAGAACATCCCAATCGTTCACTGTTTTTTTGTTTTTGTTTGTTTGTTTGTTTGTTTGTTTTTTTAGTCGTTTAGACAGCCGTGTAAATGTGGTCGAGTCAGAGTGGTACGAAAGCTGCTATGACTTCATCCATTTGATCTCAGCTTTGTTGCTCGGGTAAAACGGGAAAATGTCACAGACAGGATTATTGGATGTAAAACAAAATGGTTACATTCTTGGGCAGTACATTTCCTAATTGACATTTCAAGTTCATAGGCAGGTTACACTAGCAGGTTATGGAGAGAAAGGACATTACGCTCACGACTCCGATTTCTAGTGCTCTCTTCAGAGAACGTTTTCTTGCATGCTCATTGTCGTCTCTCTGTCTCTGTCTCTGTGTCTGTGTCTGTGTCTGTCTCTCTGTGTCTTTGTCTCTGCTTCTCTTTGTCTCTGTCTCTCTGTCTCAGTCTTTGTTTCTGTCTCTCTCTGTCTCTGTCTCTCTCTCTGTCTCTGTCTCTCTGTCTTTCTCTCTGTCTCTGTCTCTGTCTCTCTCTCTCTCGCTCTCTCTCTCTCTCCCCTTCTGCAGCAACAGCATCGTGGGCAATGCCTACTGATCTAAACTCACAGAAAGGAACTTAAAAGAGGTATAGTGTAACATGTAGACTCCACAAAGCACGAGGGTGAATAGATCAGCATTTTTGATATCACACACACACACACACACACACAACACACACACACACACACACACACACACACACACACACACACACACACACACATGTGCGCGCGCGCGCGCGTCAAAGAAAAAAAAAAACAGTACACCAACACACACCCGGCTCTTCCCCCCTCCACCCCAATCCTTCCCACTCCCCCTGCTAAACAAGCACGTGAGAGAGAGAGAGAGAGAGAGAGAGAGAGAGAGAGAGAGAGAGAGAGAGAGACAGACAGACAGACAGACAGACAGACAGACAGACAAACAGACAAACAGAGAGACAGACAGAGAGACAGACAGACAGACAGAGAGACAGGCAGACAGACAGACAGACAGACAGATAGACAGAGAGACATCAGACAGACAGACAGAGAGACAGACAGACAGACAGACAGAGGGTGGTGTGGAATGGCACAGACTGCCAGTGAGGAAACAAGGGCAGACAACTGGGATCCCTGCTGGACGGGTCATCCCCCGGCCCTGGGGACCGTGACAGAGGAGAAGGTCGGGGGGGGGGGGGGGAACAGGGGAGGTGCGCGTAGATGACGGAAAGGGGCAGAGTCGAAGGGGGGGGGGGGGGGATGGGCAAGGACAGAAGACAAAGAGAAATACTCCAAGCTGGGTATTGATTGAGGCTATTACTCCCTACCTCTCTCGTCTGTCTGTCCGTCACTCTGTCTGTCTGTCTGTCTGTCTGATAACAGGGGCCAACTTGATGTTTACCGAGGAAGTCATGCATATCAGTCCAATATTCCAATCTACGATTTATGACGTGCTTATGAAGCTTTCCACTGACGTCTGTACGTGAGGTACCTATGTAATTCCTAGAGCTCTGTGAACTGCCTTTCTTGTGTAATAGCTGTATCAAAGATCCTGAACAGTCTTCTAGATAGATACCTTCAGCAAAAACGTTATTAAACAATATGTCCACATCTGAAGCGTTCTTGAAATGTTCTCCAGTTGTGTCATCAGGGCTTAGCCATTCTTCATTTATTTTTGTGGATAGCACTGGATATTTCTTTGTGGTTTTTTTTTTTTTTTTTTTTTTTTTTTTTTTGTTATTGGTACAAACAGTCGTGTAAAGCAAGCAACTTGCTAAAATCAGGTCCGGGGTAAATTGTATCAAATCACATTCACTTTGATACCAAAACCACAGACATGTAGCATTGATTGTGTGACGTGATCTCATACCACTCCAATCTCACATGCATTTAGATGTCTTCAAAGAATCCAAAAGTAATACACCATTCGCAATATTTCTTTACCTAGCCTTGTAACAAAAAAAGATGCAATTCTGAATGATCAGACTTGATAGAGATGTAAATAACTCTGGTTGAGTGATGATAAGAAAACTGCAATGTAACTTATAAATGTTTTTTCCCCCCCAGCTGGTTTGCATTGGTTGTCTCTTGCAATTTTCGCTTTGTTTGTTTGTTTTCATGTTCATCATTTTGCACAGATGCCTTTGACCAGCTTCTTTATATTGCTTAGCCATTTGTTGAGGCATGGATGCTAAGTTGCAACAGCCATAAAACGAGAAAAAAAAGAGACTTTATTCTTATTTGGGAATAAAAATCATTGTCAATCAATTAAACATTATCTCTCCTTCCCCAGTCTTCCAATCGATCAATGTCTGACCCCTCCTCATATCCTCTACCCCCTCTCTCTCTCTCTCTCTCTCTCTCTCTCTCGTCATTGATTGCGGTTGTATGAAATAATGGAATTTATCAAGAACGTAATATGACACATGATGATTTTATGAGTCTGGAGTTTCTAAACAGACGTCCATAAGAGCTGCGGGCATGACCTGGCGAGCCTTTCTGTTTATATATATATATGCAAAGTTTTTTGTTAAGTACTCATTACGTGTCTCTCTCTCTCTCTCTCTCTCTCTCTCTCTCTCTCTCTCTCTCTCTCTCTCTCTCTCTCTCGATCTCACGGTGTTGACAGCACGCATGTTTTCGCCGCTCTCAGAAATTTAGAGTATTTTGTTAATTAGTCAAATAATTAGCGATCTTTGAAAGTGGATATTCATGTAGTGTGGTATGTGACGTTGTGCTGATTACAGAGGTGTAGTTTTTGTGACTGTCAGTGACCATGCCGGTGGACAGTGTGTGTTTTCGTGTCAGGTGTGGCCTGTTTCTGGCCATTTACCTGACCTTCATGGCAAAACGTGTCAGGTTCGCGTTGATCATGCGCACGAGACTTGTGACAGTGCGGAACAGACTGGAAATCGTGATGTTTGTGTTTGTCGCTGCCTACCTTCTGTGTTGTGGCGATGTTGAACTGAACCCTGGCCCTATGGATCGCGATCGCCCTTCCCAGCAAGTGAATACGGCAAAGAACGGCACGAGAGTGCCATCGTGTACCAGTTCAGCCGACAGGAGTAGCGCTACCGATCGTCCCCTCTCTTCATGTATGGATTCCTCAACTGTCCCTGTGGATGTTCTCTCTCAGATCATGGAGGCATTGAGAGTGCAAGAGGAGAGATCCAAATCTATAGACACTAACCTGGCTTCCATGCGGAATGATTTGAGTGACATTAAGACTGATATTGGGCTACTCACAACAAAGTGTGATGAAATTGGCAGAAGATGTGACGGACTAGAAAGAGACACACAAGAGTTAGCTGCACTGCAAAAAGAAACAAAAGAAGATATCAGTAACCTATTCAGTATTTGCACGGGAAATAGTGACAATCTCCAGAATGTGTTCTCCGACATCAAGAGGGTGAAGCAGGAGGTAGAAAAACTTCAAGAAAATTGTGAGAATCTTGAAAGTTTCTCTCGAAGAGACAATCTCAGAATGTATGGTGTCCCCCAAGAAGAAGCGTTCGAAAGTTACGAAACATGTGCCAGAGTAGTAACTGATGTTCTCAACAGTGTGACAGGACCAAAGGAATGGACAATTAATGATATCGCTCGAGCGCACAGAGTGGGTGAGAGTAGAGATGGCCGACCGAAACCAATGATTGTCAAGTTCAATCGTTGGAAGGACAAAATGACGGTGATTACCAATCGTGACTATCGTGAAAGGCTGAGGGCAAATGGAGTGACTGTCGCTAATGACCTGACCAGAAAGCAGGCCAGTGTTGTGTCAGAGGCCAGAAAAGAGGGCAAGGTGGCCTACTTTAAGAAGGGCAAATTAGTGGTGGGACCCAAACGACCTGACCCTAGAACCTACGCTGAGGTGGTGGCTGCCGAAGATGACCACGTGACCAACGCTGATGCTGCAACGACAACTACCGTCACCAACGCATCAGCCAAAGAAGCGACAACCAACGCAACAGGGGGCAGAGGTCAGCAGGCAAAAGAACGCGGAAGCCGTGACGGGGATTCCCCTCATCGCTTCAACCAGGGCAGCGAGACCAGCTCACGGAATACACGTGTTCAGTGCGGTGGTAGCGGTGGCAAACGGGATACGGGGCGTGGAGGACAGAGCAACACGGGTCTTCGTCGGTTTTTCTCCCCCCACTCCTCCTCCCCTCCTGCCAACAGGAGCTTGACTGGTCACCCCCTCCCAAGGCGATCAACACGGCAAGTGCGCTAGGACAGGCCGGATCATCTTGGGAATATGAAATTTCTCGTTTATAATGTTGAAAATTTATATAATAAGATTAGTGATGCTTCTTTCATTGAATACATTTCTAAGTTTGATGTTGTTTGCATGACAGAAACCTTTGTCGATGAACTTTTTGACTTTAGCGGTATATTCCATGATTATATCAAATTTGCTGCTCCTGCAAAAAAGCTTTCTCGTCACGGAAGAAACTCAGGCGGTGTGTTGCTTATGATTCGAAAATCCCTATCTAAATTCGTCTCAGCTGTCAATGTCAATTGTGGAAATGTAGTTGCTGTCAACATAAACAAGTCTGTTTTCAAAAGTGACAAAGATGTCCTTCTGGTTGCATGTTATATGTGCCAGAAAATGGGCCTCTGTATAATACGATGGAAATTAAGGATGGTATAGTTAATTTGGAAGAAAGTTTATTACATGTCCTTCAAAAGGATAATGTGCATTTGATGCTTATGGGTGACTTTAATGCAAGAACTGGGTGTGAACAGCCAAGGATAGAAGACATGAGTAATTATGCACCATGTATGGATGATAATGATGATGATGATGGTAATGATGAGGAAACATGGAACAGGAACTCGAAAGATAACGTTGTGAATAATTTTGGTCAATCCCTGTTGAATTTTTGTTACATGTTTAACTGTGTCATTTTGAACGGCTGTTTTGACAATAATTCTAGTGGTGATTTTACTTTTGTTTCACCGCATGGTGCAAGTGTGATTGATTATGTCATTATGTCAAAAGACATGTTGTCTGCGTGCAGTTGTGATTTATGTGTTGGTGATCGAATCGATTCCTGGCACTTGCCTGTAGAGTTTATTTGGAAAAATGTGGAGCAAGAATTCATTCAGTTACGTACAGTTCAAACCAGTAATGAGAATCACTATGTATGGTCAGAGGAGTATTTGTACATTTATCAAAATGAGCAAAAATCTGCTGATTTCAAACAAAATTTAGATAACGCTTGTTCAGTTCTTGATACAGATATCGATGCTTCTCTAGAAATAGTTACAAAGTCACTATGCAGCGCAGCTGCGTGTATGATGAGAACAACAGGAAATAAGAAGAGAAAGAGTGACTGGTTTGATGCTGAATGTCACCGTAAAAAGAAAGCAGTTAGGGGGTTACTAAGGAAATTCAAGCGAGCAAAGAATGCACGTCAACAAAAAAGAGAAGCGTACGTTAAGGAAAGAAAGGAATATAAGTATTTGTTAAACCAAAAGAAAACAGAGTATGATCAAGCAAGGTTGATTAAATTAAAGCAATCAGTACATGATTCTAAACTGTTCTGGCAGACAGTCAGGTCCGTGAACACAAAATCAGTGATCTACAATTCCATATCTATAGATCAATGGTACGAACATTTCTTCTCACTATTTAATGAATTAGATATAACGCCACATCCTGAGACATGCGAAGTCAATAGTGATGAACAAACATTGGGTGTTTCTGATGCATTATTTAATGAAGCGATTTCCAGACAAGAGGTCCTTGCCAGTATTGGTCATCTCAAGTCTGGGAAAAGCGCAGGCCCTGACAAAATCATAAGTGAAATGTTGAAACATGCAAATGTTGTTGTTATTGATTTTCTGGTTGTCTTTTTCAACAAATTGTTTTATCATGGAATTTTCCCTAAACAATGGTCACGATCCATTATCGTACCAATATATAAGAAAGGAGACGTTAATCAGCCAGATAATTATCGTGGCATAGCCTTAACAAGTGTTGTAAGTAAAGTTTATACACACATTTTAACGAAAAGGCTATCCATGTGGGCAAAAGAAGAAGAAAAAATTCTTGAAGAGCAGGCAGGTTTCCGAGCAGGGTATAGTACAATTGACCATATTTTCACCCTCTACGCTATCATACAAAAGTCTTTACAAAAGAATTCTAAACTGTACGTTGCGTTTATTGATTTTAAAAAAGCGTTTGACTCTGTGAACAGGAATTCACTATGGGCAGTTTTGAGGAGGAATGGTGTGAATGGCAAAATGTATAAGGCGTTAAGAGGTATTTATGATTCTGTGTTGGCTTGTGTTCGTGACAAATGTTGTTATTCTGATTATTTCAATTGTCCTAGGGGAGTGAGACAAGGTTGCCTACTGAGCCCCATATTGTTTTCCTTTTTCATTAATGAATTAGCTGTAGAATTGTCTGTGACTGGAAAGCATGGAATACAACTGATTCCTGGGGCAGCGGAAATCTTTCTTCTTTTGTTTGCAGACGATGTCATACTGTTGTCGAATACAATAATAGGTCTTCAGAACCAGCTTGACAGCTTAAAAAGAGAAACAGATAGATTACATCTGAGTATTAATCTTAAAAAGACAAACGTAATGGTGTTTAGAAAGGGAGGTCATTTGGCTGCCAGGGAGAGATGGTTTTATGGAGGTAAAGAAGTGATGGTTACAAATTCTTACAAATATTTGGGAATGGTTTTTACCACAAAATTAGGTATTAGTAGCAGTTTAGTAGACGTCTGTAGAAAAGGGAAGAAAGGGGTAATGGACATATTGAGATCCATGAGAAAATTGAACACTGGGGATGTAGATCTGTTTTGCAAACTATTTGACACACAAATAGAGCCCATATTAATTTAAACGCAGCTGAAGTGTGGGGACTGGAGGAAGATAGGAAAAAAGTTGAAAAAGTGCATACCTTTGCAATAAAAAGTGCACACCTTTGCAATAAAAAGTGCATACCTTTGCAATAAAAGATTTAGGTCTTCCCCTCCACACTTCTAATACTTTAGTTTATGGCGAAACCGGAAGATATCCCCTCTGTATTCGAATGTCTGTAAAGTGTATTAAATATTGGCTTAAACTTATTAACTTACCAATGTCGAGAATTTGCAGACAGTCATATGAAATGCTTGTTATACAACATGAATCTGGTTACTTAAATTGGGCGTCAAATGTTAAGAGAATTTTATGCGAGAATGGATTTGGTATTGTATGGCTAAGCCAAGGTGCAGGTTGTGAGTATGGTTTTATTAGTGAATTCAAAGACAGACTTATCTCCTGCTATAAACAGCATTGGCATTCAGAATTGGAAGCTAATGATAAATATAGGTGGTTTTATTCTTTCAAAAATGTTTTTCAAGCAGAAAAAATATCTATCATTTGTATCGGATAAATGGCATAGGGTTAGTCTTATCAGATTCAGACTAAGAGT
>CM065720.1:15485931-15488431 GCA_033310375.1 Conus canariensis
ACCCTCCATACATGTATTCCGTTCGCTTGTACTCAGACGTGTCGTGACGAGTGTTGACTGAACTACCACTGAAAGGAAATCTTAAATGGGGGCAGGGAACCAGTAAACAGTAAATATACAAGCAAGTAGGGTAACTCTTGCTCCCATGATGAAATAATAATGAGAGCAGGAAATACCCTATTTGTTTGTTATTTACTAAATTACAACTGCTACGTTCTTGTAGCTATAGCATCATTTGAACGGTGATCACAGTTGTAGCTAATCAAACGGATCTTCTTTTTGTAGAACTAAATCAAGATGAAAATCCGATTATTTAAAAACAACAACAAAAGAAATGGAGTTAGTTGAGGAAGATGTCTTTTATCCTGTACAAAATGCAAAAGTATGAGGAAAAGTCTTGTTTGTTTAAAAGTAATCATCGCTGCACGATTCGTTCGGTTTTTTTTTCGCCATTGTTTTAAAGCAAGTTGCAAACGGACACATTTGTTTGATCATAATCTCCTCATGAAGTATTCCAACAATTACAACGAATACAGAACGGAAAAAAAGACACAAAGAAAATCCCCCAACAGCTTACTTTTTTTTTTTTTTTTGTTGACATTTGAACAGCATGAATGTACCCGAATCAGATTTGTGCGAAAGTTGCTGTGAATCCGTCCATTTCATCTCTGCTTTGTAGTTTGGGTAAAACAGACAATTCCACCTGCATGACTGGGTGTAAAACATGGTGACATTCTAATGCAGTAATTCCCATTGTTGGCATATGAAAGCAGTGAGCCGATTACACCGGCACTTTCGGGGGATAAAAGACATTGCGCTAACGACTTCGTTTTTTTTTGTTTTTTTTGTTTGTTCATGGTCTGTTCAGAAAATAATGTTTCCTTAAGTATTCTCTCTCTCTCTCTCTCTCTCTCTCTCTCTCTCTCTCTCTCTCTCTCTCTCTCTCTCTCTCTCTCTCTCATCATAGATCTTCTGCACATAGCGTGCCTCTCATAAGAAGTGCGTTATCAAGTTGTTTGAACATGGAACAACACACACACAAAGAGCGATAATGATAGCATTAACCCCCTTGAATACATCGTGAAAGTTTGACAGCAGTTTTAACCAGTAACCAAGGTACACGTCTCAGTCTTCTCAGTTTCTTTTTTTTTTTTCTCAACCACAGCTTGTGACCCCAGATGGGAGTTCAGTTCAGTGTCTAGGGAAAAGTCCGTTTCACCAAACGGGATTCGCCTTTAGGGGGGGAGGGGGGGGGGGAGATCCCCCACAAGAATGTAGCGGCGGGCACTCAAGAAGAATGGTCGCCCAGTATTCTTCTAAGACAAGCCTACCACCGCTGACATCCTGGGAGAAAGCCAGTGCCTGTGCCCGTGCGATAGTGTCTCTCTCTACCCAACTGTAACAAATCCCCCCCCCCCACCCCACCCCCACCCCTTCCCCAGCCTGTCCCGGCCGCGGCCGGAGACAACGGTGTGGTGTGAGTGAGAGCTCGCTCCATCAGGCTTTAACCCTTTGCCTGCGGGCTCATCAATCTTTAACTCTTTGCAGGCTCCGGACGCCTGGCCTTCACCGCCGGCCCTGGTTCGACAGGAAGACGGCCAGAGTGATTCATCAGGGGAGACAATCCCCACTGACAGCGGACGCGGCGGAAGCGAAGAGGACATCAGCCACTCGGGGCAGGCGGGTGCGTCGTCGCTCAATGGTGAGTGGGGGTGTTCAGTGTGAGCTCACACACCAGTAAGCGTGCATGAAGCTGTGCTCACGTTCCCGCCAACAGTCACACAGATGCGCAGGCATGCACCCATGCGTACCTTTTCGACAATGGATTATTATCATTATTATTATTATTATTATTGTTGTTGTTGTTGTTGTTCTTAATATTATTAGTATTGTTATTATTATTACTATTATCATCATCATTATTTTTATTGTTATTGTCATTATTATGATTATCATCATTATTACTATTATTATTATTATTATTATTATTATTATTATTGTTGCTGTTGTTGTTGTTGTTGCTATTGTCGTTATTACTATCATTATTATTGTTGTTGTTGTTGTTTTGATAACTGTTGGTGAACGGTTCACTTCATTTGCCCCTGCGTGCTTGCGTTGTGGAGGCTCAGTTGAATTAATAGTTGAAGAGGTCGGAGGGCAAAGGTTGTAAAGGCTGTGGAGAGGGGAAGAAGACTGGGAGAGGTGAGACATAGGAGGCTGTCTCTCTCTCTCTCTCTCTCTCTCTCTCTCTCTCTCTCTCTCTCTCTCTCTCTCTCTCTCTTTGTGGTCCCTGAATCCTTTGCAGTTGCTCCAAACACATGTGCAAGTTCACACTCACACGTGCACGCCATCTCTGTCTGTCTGTCTGTCTGTCTCTGAATTTCTGTCCCCTCCCTCCTCCCCCCCCCTCTCTCTCTCTCTCTCTCTCTCTTCTCTCTCAATCCCTCCCTTTGTCTGAGTTTGTCTGTCTGTCTGTCTCTGTCGCTCCCTCCCCCCCCTC
>CM065720.1:15493431-15495931 GCA_033310375.1 Conus canariensis
CACACACACACACACATTCTCTTTTTCTCCATCCTTGCTTCCCTTACCCCGCCTCCATCCCCCCTCTGGAACGTTCATCTCACCCTCCCTCACCCCCACCCACCTTTTATTTTTCAACTGTTTTTCACTTACTCTTTTTTTTTTTCTTTTTGTCTTTGAGCTCCCCACTTAGCATGGGTTGCCGGTGGAGAGGGGAACGCGTGATGGGAAGGGGAGGGGGGGGGGGAGGGGGGGAGGAAGAGGCAAGCCAAGGACACGGTTTAACAACCAAATCCCGGGGATCAGAGAGCCGGCAAGAAAAGAGGATGTGCCGAAGCCCGTTATCGATGGTGTGACAGAAGGCTTCACGACGTGTGCCGGGGAGACTGTATAACACAGCCTTCAGCCGGCCCACGGCAACGTGCACACAGTCTGACACTTCTCTGTCAGAGCTGCATGAGGAAGAATAGGAGGCGTTGGAGAGAGAGAGAGAGAGAGAGAGAGAGAGAGAGAGAGAGAGAGAGAGAGAGAGGAGGGGAGAGGGAGGAGGAGGAGGAGGAGAGGGGAAAGAGAGAGAGAGAGAGAGAGAGAGAGAGGGGGGGGGGAGACAGAGAGAGAGAGAGAAAGAGAGAGGAAGAGAGATACAGAGAGAAAGAGAGAAGGAGGGAGGGAGAGAGAGAGAGAGAAAGAGAGAGAAGAGAGAGAGAGAGAGAGAGAGGGAGGGGGGGAGAAGAGAAAGAGAAAGGGAGAGGGATACATAGGGGGGAGGGAGAGAGAGAGGGGGTGGGGGGGGGGGGGGGGAGCACGCACTCATACATAACTCACCAGCAAAAAATACTGTATATCAATAAACCCATAAAGTAGTCAACTGGGCAGAGCGTTCGGTTATGTAGCTGACAGTCGTGAGTGCAAGCCACTCTCAGGATCGGATCTTTTATGGTTTGAACCCCCACCCCACCCCCCACCCCCTCCGTAAATATTTATCCGATTCATTTCATGGAAGGTTAAAGGAGCGAAAAGGAAAAAAAAAAAAGGTTCTCTGCGACACCATGCAAATCCTTAACAGTTCTTTGTTCTTACCGCTATTCATAACAACAACAATGAATACTTATATAGCGCCTATTCCCGGCTAGAGACCAAGCTCTAAGCGCTTTACAACTCACACTCGTTTACACAAAGGGCTGCCTACCTGGGTAGTGCCGACTGAAGAGCTGCCGGCTGGCGCTTCATTCAGTCGTTTCCCAAGTCATCCAGTCAATATCGTTCAATATCGCTCACTGTTTCCTTACTTCCTCATTCTTTCCATTTCTCACGCAGGGTGCATGCTATGTGTAACGTGTCATCCATACCAACGGCCAAACTGGCCTACTCTTCCGAAAGTTGGTGATAGGATTTTACGTGTGTGCAAGATATCATGCGTGCGTTCACACACGGAACCTCGGTGTATAGTCTCATTCGAAGGACTGCATGGGAAATGGAGTCAGAACCAATGTTAACTCCGAGGGAAAAATCCCCCCTGTACCGAAACGGCCCGGCGGAGATTCGAACCTGCAACCCCAGGATCACCAACTATTCCGGCTCTTTAGGCTAAGTAAAGGGCTGTAATCTGAACTGCCTTCTTGAACTGTAGGGATACTAGAAAAAAAAAGAAAGAAAAAGATGGCCTCCATCTTCCATAGTTCTGCACGACACCGAGCGAATCTTTAATAGTTCTTTGTTCTTACGGTACGGCCATGAGGCTGAAGGGGGTTAATCTGAACTGTAGGGATCGTAGAAAAAGTAGAAAGGAGAAAACAAGGACACATAGCGGAGAAAAAGTAAGGTCACAGTAAGAACAAGCAGGAACATTGAAAAACCAAGGGAATAATTCTGAACAGAAAGGGGCGAAACTGGAACAGGTATGATTAAGAATGAACACCATGGAAGAGAGCAACAAGGAAAACTGGAAAAAGACAGAACAAACAAACAAACAAACAAAAAACAAAAAAAAAAAAAACCCGAAACAAAGGAAAAGGTTTAGAATATGAAGGCTAAAGTACGCAGAAAAGGAACCAGTAGAAACATACAGCCAAACAGGCCTTGCTGATTGAAAGCACCTCTGGGTGTGTTAGTAAAATAAATCAGTCTGCAAAGCAAAATGTATTACCCCAGAAAGCTGAAGCTTGGTTTTTACGATTTGCTTCCCCTGGCTGAGATTTTGTGACGAGCCTGTTTTCCAAATTAACACGACAATGCACACCACGACAACCGACTAGATCAGGAACGTATGGGAAGAATTTTGCATGGCAAGACCAGGTAGCTTCCAAATCGGATATGAAAATTAGACACGAGTTTATAGTATAAAATAAACTAGCAGCTAAAGGAAGACTCACCTGTTTAAAAGATTCATCGATTTCTTGTCCTTCTTGTTCTGCATTATGCTCAAGTTTCCAACGTTGGAAAGAGAAGCACATCATCGATTTCCTCTCAAATTCTTTGAGCATATTTCAACTGGACTTCAGTATTGATCTGTCCGAACGTG
>CM065720.1:15503431-15515931 GCA_033310375.1 Conus canariensis
AGATCTCTTCAGTCTTGTGTCTCGCACGAAATATCAGAGGCAGGTTTTTCCTATAACCCCCCCCTCCCTCCCCCCCATCCCCCGCAAAAATCGACACATGTCCTGGGGTCGATTTCGATCTCATTTTATTTGTTGTGATGGATCGCCAGGCAAGAAACTGAAAAAGATTAAAGAGAAAGATGACATTCACCAGAACAGAGGACAGGCATTTTCTAACCTCAGTGCAAAATGTGATGCCGTTTCACACTCCTAGAGAGAGAGAGAGGAGAGAGAGCGAGAGAGAGAGAGAGAGCGAGAGAGAGAGAGAGAGAGAGAGGAGAGAGAGCGGAGAGAGAGGAGAGAGAGAGGAGAGAGAGAGAGAGAGAGAGAGAGGGAGAAGACAGACAGACAGACAGACAGAGGACAAAGTCAGAGAGACAGAGAGAGTGAGAGACTTGTCCTTCCCTACCACCATTCCTCCCTCACTCCGCTACTCTCCCTTCCTCCCACCCCGTCCCTACCCCTTTTCCCACCTTCCACGCGCAACGCGCAACGCCCTCCCCTCCCCCTCCCCACCCACCCTCACCCACACCCACTGCTCTCTCTCTCTCTCTGTCTCTCTCTCTCTGTCTCCTCTCTCTCTCTCTCTCTCTCTCTCTCGCTCTCTCTCTCTCTCTCTCTCTCTCTCTCTCTCTCTCTCTCTCTCTCTCTCAGGTGTTGATGTTTATCCTCTCCGAAGGCTCGACAGCTCTTGCAATTCAGACGGCGAGGAGGGGTGTGGGGTGGGAACCAGTGGGAGAGAGAAGCTGCTGCGATGCAAACTCGCTCAGAAACGGTATGTGCCAACGTTGGTGCATAAAATGTCACCCCTGTAACTGGTCGAAGGCCTATTCCCATTGTGATTAAAAATAATGATTATATATATATATATATATATATATATGTAGAAAGAAACTCGTGGAGAGCGTGGCAGCAGAGAGTCCTCAGAAGAGAAGCCCCCTTCAAGCAAGTGTTTCGGCCCTTATCTCCTGACACTCTAGGGGGGTTGGGCCACACCCGGTTCATGACTCCGGATGTCCCTCTGCTGCCCCCTTTTTTTTTTTTTTCCCCATTTTGGGACGAGCCATGGGTGGGATTCGAACCCATGACCCTCTGGACATGCTCATTTTCCACTTAATGACTCGCGCTTTAACCACTGAGCCACAGGGACACCTGATATTTGTAGGGAAATTAAGCCTTATGAAGTTCACTTTTGTTCCTCCTTGACCAGATCCAGCTTGAACACCTCTCTGCCGCTTCTGCCATTGCTTTCAGGGCTCTGGTTTTTTCCTTCCCTGCAACTGAGAGCTGTTTCATGAGGCTGTATGCAGACGTTCCTACAAACCCCCTAGCTCCAATTTCTGCAGTGAGGACTTTGACCTGATAGCCTTCTCTCCTCAGGCTGTTTGCCAGATCAGCATACTTTTCAGTCTTGTAGATTTGAGCTGCCTCCATTCTGTTCTCATATGGCACCGTGAGCTCGATCATGATCAGCTGCTTGGTTGACTTAGAGTGGACTACTATGTCTGGTCTCATGCCACTCTTGCTGATGATCTCTGGGTGACTCTTCCATTCTGGGAGGTCTGCAGTGCACTCCCAGTCATCTGCCCCGTCCAGCAGACTCTGCCTGCATGTTTCGAGTGGCACTGTTGTTCTTGGCCATGATTTGCTGCCTCCTGCCGTGAAGAATGTTGCGGGTGCTTTGGAGTCCTGATTTTCCCTTTTGTGTTGTTGGTACTAGCCCAGACTACTTGTACAATCTCTTTGAGCACTTGGTTGTGCCTCCATGTGTACCTTCCTTGAGCCAGGGCTACTTTACATGAGCTTAGCACATGCTCCACTGTTTGTTTTTCATGGCAGAGGGGGCATGCAGGATCGTCTGTTTTCCCCCACTTCACCAGGTTTGCATTTGAGGGCAGAAGGTCATATGCAGATCTGAGAATGAAGCTGATCCTGAGAGGGGCCATGTGCCAAACGTCATTCCAAGTGAGACTTCTTTGGAGTGCATTCTCCCACGTTGTCCACTGCCCTTGCTGGCTCTGCTGGACTGCTTTTTGGAGTCTTTTTTGGTCTTCTTCTTTTCTCATCTCCTGAATCATCATGTCTCTTTTGGCTTTTCCTTTGGCCTTTGACCACCATTCAGTTTTGGTCACCCCCAGTCCTTGTCTGTTGGTCTGTGTGTGTCCTGTTATTTCTCTGATCTTGAGACTTTCTTTTGCAGAATCCATCGCCTCTTGAACTTTCCATTTTCTGCCTGTCTTCAGCTGGGGCTTGATTGCTTCTACCACCTTGTCTCCTGAGTCCTCCAGCATGCTTTGAAGTCTGATCTTCCCTGCTTTGTATTCCTCCAGGATGGATTTCAATGGTAGTTTCAGCTTTGATTGGCGACAGTACAGCGCTATGTCAGTCAGACAGGGTGGGACACCAAGCCATTTCCTTGTGAACTTGTTGATTTTGGCTTCCATTGCCTCCACTATGCTGGTGCAGATGTCGTATATCATCAGAGGCCATAGCAGCTTTGGTATCAGCATGAACTGCAGACACCAGACCTTGTATTTGCCAGGGAGCCCACACTGGTCAATGGTCTCCAAGCCTTCCTCCGCCATCTGCTTGGTTTCTTTTGCTCTTTGTGTGTCTTTCAGCGTATCATCATACCATCTTCCAAGGCTCTTGACTGGTTCTTCTGTGACTGTTGGAATGGACTGGTTGGCAACACTGAAGACCACAGATCCGGCCACTTTTCCTTTCCTCAGTGAGAGACTCCGTGATTTCTTTGGCTTGAACTTCATTCTGGATGAGGCAACTATGTCGTCCAGCCTCTCCAGCACATGACGTGTCTCGTCTTCTCTGGATGAAATCACTGTAGTGTCATCCATGAAGGCCTTGAGAGGAGGCATCTTGTATCCATCGCCAAGGTCTGTTTGTCTGGCGTTGTTTGTTGCTGCTTTCAAGATGAGTTCCATTGCCAGCACGAACAGTATTGGGGAAATTGCACAGCCCATTGCAATACCCACTTCCAAGTTGATCCAGTCTGTTGTGTACTCCTTGGTAGAGAACCGCATTGAGAAGCCATTGAAGTACTTCTTGAGCATGTCGTGGATGTTCTTTGGCACATGGTACATCTCGAGAGCCAACTGTATCATCTCATGGGGCACAGATCCATATGCGTTTGCCAGATCAAGCCACACTACGTCCAGGTCTCTCTTTTCTGTTTTCGCTTTTTGGATTGCGTCCCAGATCATTGTGGCGTGTTCTACACAGCCAGCCACGCCTGGGATGCCACCTTTCTGGACTGACACATCCAAGTACTTGTTTTCCATCAGGTACTTGGTCAGCCTTGCTGCCATGACAGAGAAGAAGATTTTCCCTTCGACGTTCAGTAGTGATATTGGCCTGAACTGGCTGATGTCACTTGAGTTTTGCTCTTTGGGGATGTACACACCATCTGCCGTCATCCACTGGCCGCTGATCTTCTGGTTTCTCCAAGCCGATCGCAGCAGCCTGTGGAGCCACTCCAGCACCTTGGGACATTTCTTGTAAAGCTGGTAAGGTATTCCGTTTGGCCCTGGTGATGATTTGGCTCTAGCTTTGTCGACCACCTTCTTGATTTCCGCCAACGTTGGAGGCTTGCCATTGAACTGTTCCTCAGGGTTGGTTGGCCACACCAGACCTTGAATGTCGAGTGGTGCTTTGCTCTGTGGGTCAGAGTATGTTTTCCTCAGATGCTGCTCAAGAACTCCTTTGTCCACACTTAGGGTCCCAGATTTTGGCTGCTCAAACAGTGTTCTGGCAAACTGGAAGGGATCTCTGAAGAAGCGCTCTTGTGTCTTCTTCTTTTTGCTCTTCCTCTTCCTCGCAGATTCCGCTTTGCTGAGGGCGCTGTGTTTTTCTTTCAGGTCTTTCCACAGTTTTTCCAAGCCTTGTTTTTCAGCTGGCAATGCGGTCTTCATTTGCACCTTGAGGTTTTTCTTTTGGACCCTGATCTTGTCCATCTTTTCTTGGCGTCTGGATTTCTTTGGAGGTGTTTTCTCTTTGGGTAGTTTTGCTCCATAGGCGTCTCTACATGTGGCATACACAATGTCCCCCTATGTGGCTAGTTTGTGTTCCAGGGTGCTTTTCCCTATCAGTGCATCGAGTCTTTGGACGATTTTTGCATCCAGTTTCTCCCAATCTTCAGTTTCGTTTGCTCGTGGCAGGTTGAGTTTCAGGCGCCTGGCATCGAGGGCCTGTGCAAATTCCTCATCCGAACCAACAGCGTGGATGTCCTTGGCACTGTGGTTTAAATCCTGGCCTTGGTCTTCCGACGTCTTACCTGCTGATGCAGTGCGCTGCTGCTCATTCAGATGAGTTTTCACACATCCCATCTTTGTTCTGTGGATCTTCATGCCACGGGTGGTAGCGAAACGCTTTCCACAGACACATGGATATTCCATTTGGTCCATGTTCATAGTCCGTTTGGGATTTGCAGTCATGATTGGTTGAGCACCGATGGATTCATCATTCTCTCCCCCTTTCGGTGAATCCTGGGAGCATCTTTTCCTTTTATTCTTAGTAGCCACATGTTTAAGGCAAAGTGGGGAGCCAGCCCACAGAGCCCTTGGTTCTGGTCTTTCCCAGTGTCCTCCGGTCTTTCCCGGACGTCCTCCGGCCTATTCCCGGAAGTCAATGGTTTTACCCATGCATCAGTAGAAAGAAACTCGTGGAGAGCGTGGCAGCAGAGAGTCCTCAGAAGAGAAGCCCCCTTCAAGCAAGTGTTTCGGCCCTTATCTCCTGACACTCTAGGGGGGTTGGGCCACACCCGGTTCATGACTCCGGATGTCCCTCTGCTGCCCCCTTTTTTTTTTTTTTTCCCCATTTTGGGACGAGCCATGGGTGGGATTCGAACCCATGACCCTCTGGACATGCTCATTTTCCACTTAATGACTCGCGCTTTAACCACTGAGCCACAGGGACACCTGATATTTGTAGGGAAATTAAGCCTTATGAAGTTCACTTTTGTTCCTCCTTGACCAGATCCAGCTTGAACACCTCTCTGCCGCTTCTGCCATTGCTTTCAGGGCTCTGGTTTTTTCCTTCCCTGCAACTGAGAGCTGTTTCATGAGGCTGTATGCAGACGTTCCTACAAACCCCCTAGCTCCAATTTCTGCAGTGAGGACTTTGACCTGATAGCCTTCTCTCCTCAGGCTGTTTGCCAGATCAGCATACTTTTCAGTCTTGTAGATTTGAGCTGCCTCCATTCTGTTCTCATATGGCACCGTGAGCTCGATCATGATCAGCTGCTTGGTTGACTTAGAGTGGACTACTATGTCTGGTCTCATGCCACTCTTGCTGATGATCTCTGGGTGACTCTTCCATTCTGGGAGGTCTGCAGTGCACTCCCAGTCATCTGCCCCGTCCAGCAGACTTCTTCCTTCTTCCTCGTTCGCCATCCCGTTAGATGAGCAGCCCGGTGTCCTCGATGAAGGCTGCCGTCCGTCGCAGCTCCTCCAGGGTGCCATACAGCTTGGCTTCCACTGCTGTCGGTGTTGGCCAGTACTTTCTCCTGGATGCTGCATACGTCGTACAGACTTGAAGGATGTGGTCAGTTGTCATTGGTCCCTCACTACAAGGGCACTCTCCACTCTGTCCAATGCCAAATTTTGTGTGCATGTGGTGGAGCAGGCGATTGTGTCCAGTCCTCAGGCGGAAGATCTTGACCTGTTCCCGTCGTCCCAGCAAATGGTATGTGTCTTCTGGGTTGTATTTGGGATGCAGGAGGCGCCATTTTATTCCTTGTTGTGCCTTGATGATTGTCTTAATTTCATCGTATGACACCAGGTTGTTGGCCTGCTCCTTCTGTGCACCATCTTTTGCCAGAATGTCCGCTTTTTCGTTGCTTCTGATGCCACAGTGTGCTGGTACCCATTGTATCACCACTTTCTCCACTCTGGCACTCAGGGCAACAAGGGCTGAAGTGATATGGTTCTGTTCTTTGCAGCGGGAGTTCTTGAGGGCTTGGAGCACGGAGAGAGCGTCAGAGAAGACCACCACCTGCCCTGTTGTTCTTTTGGAGTTCTGCAAGACTGTTGTGGCTGCCTCACAGAGGGCTTCTCGCTCAGCTCGGAAGTTGGTGGAGTATTTTCCTGTTGGAATTGCAATTTCTTCATCTCCGTCTTTGTATCGAAGGAAGATTCCAGCTCCACCATCCCTCGTTGCCTCTGTGGCGGAGCCATCTGTGAAGACATGGGTCCAGTCTTCCTGGGGATATTGGTTGCAGATGTACTCCATGGCCAGGGCCTTCCTTTGGGTGTCTGACTGTATTCCTCTCTTCTCCACTCCGGGAATGCTGGTGACGACTGTTGGGAACACCTGCCTCTTCCAAGATGGGTGGGTGACATTTGCCGGGATAGGCTTTGCTTCGTGTTCCATCAAGACTGGGCTTTGTCTTTCAAGGCGTCTTGACTGGCAGATGAAGCTGCCTCTTTTCAACCGGCTCTTGGTGGGTCTGCTCATTCTGTTGTTCATTGGATGGTTTTCAAGGCGTTTGAATTTTGCTGCTTGGATGAGGATCTTTGTGTCCCTTCTGTCCTCTAATGACTGTAGCCCAGTGGTCTCTTCCATCTTCAGGATTGGGGTGGATCTCATGGCGCCAATTATGACACGCTGAGCTTGGTTCTGTATCTTATTGAGGTGGTTGAGGTTAGACTTTGCAGCTGATGCCCATGCTGATGTCCCGTACTCAACTACAGGTCGGACTCTCCCTGTATAGAGTCTCTTCAGGATACGTTCGTCAGCCTCCAGTTCGTCCCCGCAAGTTTCCTCATGATCGCCAGTCTCAACTTGGCCTTGCTACAGCATCTGGTGATCTGCTGTTTCCAAGTGAGCCTGCGATCAAAGGTCACTCCCAGGTAGGTAGGTGTGGGTTCCTCTGCAAGCCTTTGGTTGTTCAGTGTCAGCTTCGCCTCTTGCTTCTTGCTGGATAGGCTGAAGACTGTGTAGGTTGTTTTGCTTGAGGTCCAGCAGACTCTGCCTGCATGTTTCGAGTGGCACTGTTGTTCTTGGCCATGATTTGCTGCCTCCTGCCGTGAAGAATGTTGCGGGTGCTTTTGGAGTCCTGATTTTCCCTTTTGTGGTGTTGGTACTAGCCCAGACTACTTGTACAATCTCTTTGAGCACTTGGTTGTGCCTCCATGTGTACCTTCCTTGAGCCAGGGCTACTTTACATGAGCTTAGCACATGCTCCACTGTTTGTTTTTCATGGCAGAGGGGGCATGCAGGATCGTCTGTTTTCCCCCACTTCACCAGGTTTGCATTTGAGGGCAGAAGGTCATATGCAGATCTGAGAATGAAGCTGATCCTGAGAGGGGCCATGTGCCAAACGTCATTCCAAGTGAGACTTCTTTGGAGTGCATTCTCCCACGTTGTCCACTGCCCTTGCTGGCTCTGCTGGACTGCTTTTTGGAGTCTTTTTTGGTCTTCTTCTTTTCTCATCTCCTGAATCATCATGTCTCTTTTGGCTTTTCCTTTGGCCTTTGACCACCATTCAGTTTTGGTCACCCCCAGTCCTTGTCTGTTGGTCTGTGTGTGTCCTGTTATTTCTCTGATCTTGAGACTTTCTTTTGCAGAATCCATCGCCTCTTGAACTTTCCATTTTCTGCCTGTCTTCAGCTGGGGCTTGATTGCTTCTACCACCTTGTCTCCTGAGTCCTCCAGCATGCTTTGAAGTCTGATCTTCCCTGCTTTGTATTCCTCCAGGATGGATTTCAATGGTAGTTTCAGCTTTGATTGGCGACAGTACAGCGCTATGTCAGTCAGACAGGGTGGGACACCAAGCCATTTCCTTGTGAACTTGTTGATTTTGGCTTCCATTGCCTCCACTATGCTGGTGCAGATGTCGTATATCATCAGAGGCCATAGCAGCTTTGGTATCAGCATGAACTGCAGACACCAGACCTTGTATTTGCCAGGGAGCCCACACTGGTCAATGGTCTCCAAGCCTTCCTCCGCCATCTGCTTGGTTTCTTTTGCTCTTTGTGTGTCTTTCAGCGTATCATCATACCATATATATATATATATATATATTGTGTGTGTGTGTGTGTGTGTGTGTGTGTGTGTGTGTGTGTGTGTGTGTGTGTGTGTGTGTGTGTGTGACCCTGGAGAAAGGTCCAGTGACGGTGAGGAAAGACCCACTGACCACAGGGAAAGTCCTGTTGACAGTGGGAAAGACTACAACTTTGGATTCTCTCTTGAGGGCACATAAGAGCGTATGGCGAAAGCGTGGCTGTGTCTGGAATGGCACTGTCTTCATCTGTCCGTGGGCAGGGGTGGTTGGGTCTGTGGGGTGTGCTCGGCAGCTGGAGGGTGGTGTTTTTCGCCGGTGGGCTCTGCAGTCATGAAATACGGGCTGGTACACCCATGGGGATACTACTTTAAGGCTGGTATGAGCTGCATCCTGTAGTCTGATTTACCTCTGTTCAGGAGCAGTTATGTCCCTTGATATCTTAATGGAGTGTCCTGCGCGTGCCTGTACCCATCGTCAACACAGCGCAGGCCTCCAAGGGTGGTACAGGGACTGCTCTAAAGGCATGTGAAGACAGTGCTTCTCTGGGTCCTCCCCAGCACCTTCTGGTGTTTCTTTGTCTTCCCCATATATATATATATATATATATATATATATATATATATATATATTAAAAAATATTTTTAAAATGAAGTGGTAAAATCTACAAGCTTGTTTCTAGCGTTGCTATCTTCAGGAAGATAGCAACACTAGAAACAAGCTTGTAGATTTTACCACTTCATTTTAAAAATATTTCATTTTAAAAATATTTTTTAACAGATGTTGCTCCCCAAGGGTTGAGCACCTTCAGATTTTTTAAGGACTTTTTTATATTGTTCATATATATATATATATATATATATATATATATATATGTAACAATAGACCAATAAATTCCAGGGGTAGGTAACTGAGCACCATTCCAGCAATGTTCAGAGCAGCTTGGTGTCATCTACAAAAGTCCCACCTAAGACGCAAGGGAACATTATAAAACAGCAAAATAAGCTACATTTTCTTGTGAAAAGTAGAAAATACAAAAAGATAACATCTTAAGACACAATTGCTGAGGGACCTTTGGTGGGTTTTTTTTTTTTAAACTTTAACAAACATACTATGGTATTGCACACCCGACTTTTTCTGGGATAGCATTCTGTATAAAACCTAAAATGCAGAGGAGTCAAGTTAGGACTTTCCGAGGTCACTGAAGAGAAACAATCAGGTTTCGAAATACTGGTATCTGACCAGGAGTTATGATAAGTTAGTGAGTTTCCTCCCATTTGGAGATTGTCTCCCTCTCGGAGACTATAAGCTTGCTGAAGGCTCATTTTGAGAAGCATTTATTATTCACCCACTTAAGCACATACTGTTAGTTAGGCAGAATTATCTACCACTGCAGATATGAATGCTCATCTCCCCCAATTATTTCAATCTAAGTCATAAGAGCAAGCTTTGTTTATAATTAATATATATGTATTATCATTACTTTTAATCACAACGGGAAAACACACACACACACACACACACACACACACACACACACACACACACACACACACACACACACACACACATACACACACACGATTGGTTTGGATGACTGGTGACGTTGTGTGTGTGAGTGTTTGTGTGTGTGTGTGTGTGTGTGTGTGTGTGTGTGTGTGTGTGTGTGTGTGTGGCGGTGACGTAGTATGAGAAGCTCCGCCTAGTCTTTGACTTACCGGACTGTGCTTTTATGCTCATTTTGAAAGAACGATCACCTTCTCAGTTGACGACAACGACGACGACCATGACAATCATGACGACTACGACATCGATGATGATGATGATACTGAAGACGACGATGGTGAAGGTGATGGTGATGATGATGATGCCTGTCACTGTATCACCCCACCCCCATCCCCGATCTTATATTCAGGTACAAACTTACTTTGATGTGTTTTGCAGTTTGAGACACAGGAGCTAGTGGTTTGCCAGAAAAAAAGGGAACAACAGTCTTGGGGTTACCCTCCTGATTGTGTATTCTGTCCCTCCTAGCGGGAAGTGATTGTGGGAATTAGACAATTACAGTAAATGACACGACGGTGACGCCTTGTATCGCAACGTCCAACAGAACGTCACCCGTAGCGACAGTCAACACCAGGGTGACATTTTGCGCCGTATTAGAAGTGTTGAAACAGCAACGCAGCAACGAGTTTAATTGAAAGACAAATAACGCACGCTGTCATTTTTTTTTGTTTGTTTTTAAACCAGGCGGGCAAATCGACTGGTAACGTTGTGACGCAGACGATTGATGAAAGAGGAAAGGCTAAAAGAAACATGATAAAACAGAAAAGGGCGGGGTTGATGTAAGAAAGGAAAATGTACCCAGAGAGAAGGCTAGGCAGGAAGGAACGAAGAGAAATCAATGTTCCCTGTTGTTGTGTTGCAGTTATATCGGTGCTCCCTCTCTCTCTCTCTCTCTCTCTCTCTCTCTCTCTCTCTTCTCCTCTCTCTCTCTCTCTCTTCTGTCGTCTCTGTCTCTGTCTCTGTCTCTCTCTCTCTCTCTCTCTCTCTCTCTCTCTCTGTAGTCATGACAAACTATGTGACATAACATTTTTTTTCCTCTTTCTTCGTATGTTTCGTGCCTTATTTCTCTCCTCAACATTTTTTTTTTTTTATTCATTAAAGCGAAGCCTGACTGTTTCTTTCTTTCCTCCGCAGAACAAAAGACCTCCAAGATTCACAGAGAATAGACAATGCTTCTGGAAAGAGGCGTTGTTAGCTTCGTTGCTGAACTACAGAATGGTGCAAAGAACAGAAAGATGTCAACTGGACCCATTTTGCAAATGATTTGTTGTTTTCAACAACTCTAGCAACAGATCAAGATGAATCTTTTCGATTTCAATTTCGTACTTGGCACAATAAAGATAAGGATCTAATCAAATATGATAATATATACGACAGAAAATGGTTTCTCTCTGAAATTGGATGCCAAAACATGACAGATAACGACAAGGCTAATATTTATGGTGGTGTGTTGTGTGTGTGGTGTGTGTGTGTGTGTGTGTGTGTGTGTGTGTGTGTGTGTGTGTGTGTGTGTGTGTGTGTGTGTGTGTGTGTGTGTGTGTCGTGCGTGCGGGGCGTGCGCGCGCGCGCGTGCGTGCGTGCGTGCGTGCGTGCATGCTCGCGTGCGTGCGCACGTGTGCTTAATGCTTTTATTAACACTGCTCCAGAGCAATGAAATCAACGAGCATAAAGTAGAAAACGAAAATGCAACTCAGTCTTCCAGTGCAAGTGTTAACGATCTGAAGACGAAGGCGATGACAATGCTATTTGGGGAAAAATAGACTGTCCAACTGTTAGTAAACTCAAAACATGTAGCTTTTATTACCTTCTAAGAGAAAGGAAAACATGGACAAGGGCGTTTAAAAACAACACAAAACAGGTCAAGCGTTTTTTCAGGTAAGCAGGTAAGGTAGCTTCACTTGAAATCATTCCATGATGTTTACACAAGAATATACTTTTGAACAAAATTGAAATAAAGAAAACAACAAATATTCATATAGTCCACAAGAAGCGGATTACAATGAACTTCTTCTGTGAAAGCTTGCAGTATTGAAACAAGTCGATCTTTTATTGAACAAATGTTACAGTCACAACTGGGGATTAGGCTGAAGCTTTCAACAACAGATATCCTGTTAGAAGTAAACATGTCACTGCATCTCAGAATGTAAAAAAAAAATGTATACATCAGTCACATTTTTGTTTCATAAGTTTTCATTTTCAAGGTCGCATTTTACACACACACACACACACACACACACACACACACACACACACACACACACACACACAAAGAGAGAGAGAGAGAGAGAGAGAGAGAGAGAGAGAGAGAGAGAGAGAGAGAGACGGGCAGACAGACAGACAGATAGACAGACAGACAGACAGACAGAAAGTTAGTTTAATTTATTGACGGATGGGGCTTCTCTCTCTCTCGCTCTCTCATTCTCTCTCTCTCTCTCTCTCTCTCTCACACACACACACACACACACACACACACACACACACACACACACACACACACACACACACAGAGGAACACTGTTTTACATATGCAGAGGCATACACTGCATACCACGGTGAACAGCTCAATCGTACATGAACAAGTGTGCAAGTGGCACATAACAGTTTAGTAATATTTCAGATAGCATTCAGCTACTAGCATTTAAACAGATTTGTAAGTCAGATACGCTTGTACTGCCGGATGGGCAGAGAGAGTTTTCAATACGTAAATGTCCGGCCCCGTGAGTGGGTTTGAACTCAGACCGTCAGCTGCGCGCACAAAGTAACGCATTGACCACGGGCCTTCCAGGACATTTTTAAACAGTGGCATTTGACAAACCCGTGCGGACTGGAACATTTACAAACCATACTGATGAAAAGACACGCACTGAACAGATCATCT
>CM065720.1:15520931-15523431 GCA_033310375.1 Conus canariensis
TGAGTGATTCTGCCTCGCGGAAGTTAAGGTAAGTCTTTTATAACACAAAAAACGCCACCCCCTGCTTGAATCATCGCTGAAACGGTCGTCACAAAGCAACGTTCTTTCAATGCACGTGTATCTTTTGCAAGCTCACAGCTGTACTTGAGAGATAGTGTGTCTGATCAACAAAACACAGCAGAGACTAGTAGTGATGCTGTGGGTGACATCAGCTGTACGTGTTTACAATCACTCAGGATCTTCGGAGCAACATAAGACCTGATGATATTGTGTCCTTGCCTGTAACTAAACCAATGGATGCTATTGACGCAGGTCCATTCTCGTTGAAAACTGAAGTGAACTGTGTCGTTCTGTTTACCCGGAAACGTCTTGTCTCTAGTGTCCCATTTTCCGGCAAGCACCCTGGGTACAACGTATGGATGGTTTGGTCTGTGTTCTGCTCGTGCGTGTTTTTAGTTTGTCCTGATCTGTATTCTGCTTAGTGTCTGGTTTGTGTTGTCTAAAGGCAAACGTTACGATATACATAAACATTTTTTTTTTTTGCTGTTTGTGTTATCGAAAGGCAAACATCGCAGCTTTTTTTATCTTTTTGATGCCGTTTCGCTGGGATAATCAGAGCAATCATAACAAGCTATATACGTCTTTTTTGTGGTTATTATTCCCTGTACTATATGCTGTAAAAAGAAAAAAAATGCTCCATTAATGTTCTGCCTGTGTGTTACAACCATAATCAGCAGTCATAATCGCTGAAAGCTAGCTTATATATTCCGATTCGCCTTAACAATTCAATTCCTATTCAGACTGTACAATTGGGGCTGTATTTCTCTTGGTCAACATGACTTTATTTTTGTCTTGTTCTTATTTTTCTGACAAACACTGTATTGCCGTGTGGGGGCGATGAATGGTCCATATGTTGGCAAATGTTTACATTTGATCTTTTGCATCTTGATGTTTTCTCTGACTACTGACAGAAAGGTTGTACGCAATCAGGTCAAAGACCTCTTATAACCCAGAAGCACAGTCCGCCAATGTCCACTTGTCTTTTATTCCAATCACTGTTGAACTCGATTTTCTTGTAAATTAGGTCTCAATAGATGTTATGATTTATATATTACCTTTTTGTTGTTTTCTCTGAAGTGTATGCATATTTTGAAGTCGACAACTCATGCTTAAATCTTTTGATATCAAGCCCCCCCCCCCCCCTCCCCGCACCTCCCCCTCCCTCCCTCCTTCGTTCTGAGTCCCAAAGAATGCTCGCCTTTTTTTGCGTGTGTTTATTTTAATTAAAAAATGTTGAAGGAGATCTACGTTTAACTAAAACGATAGAGAGCTGTTCTTGTTTGGTTTTAACATGTCTTTATACAGTTGTAAAGGAGTCACGATGTCACCTCTAAACGTTCGTCCTTGTGTCACTCAAAATAGGCTGTTCGGAGGATTTGGTTGAGCCGGCTTTTAGTTGAGGCAAAGTACAGACCATGCCGAAACATTCCTTAAATAGCTAAATGTTGAACTGGCACCGAAACAAGTTGTCTGCAAGTTTCTTGGTTCTCACAACTTGACATTTGAGGGAAGTCTTTTAGCTGAGTCGAAGTCAAAGATAAATCACAGCATTCAAGGTAAGCTACTGCTAGAACAGCACGATCTTTAAGTGAAAGCTCTTGTCCTTTATTGACAACATCTGGAGCCCCAAGGAACTGCCAATCAACACCAAAGTCAGGCTCTTCAACACCAACATCAAGGCAGTTCTATTGTACGGAGCGGAGACCTGGAGAACTACAGTCGCCACCACCAAGAAAGTGCAGGTGTTCATCAACAACTGCCTGCGCAAGATTCTCCGCATCCGATGGCCAGACACCATCAACAACAACGAACTGTGGGAGAGAACAAACCAGCTGCCCGCAGAACAGGAAATCAAGAAACGACGTTGAGGCTGGATTGGACATACGCTGCGGTAGCCTGCAATCAACATCACCAGACAAGCCCTAACATGGAACCCCCAAGGAAAACGAAAAAGAGGTCGGTCAAGGAACACCTGGCGCAGGGACCTGGAAGCAGACATCAGGAACATGGGGATGGCTTGGAACCAGCTGGAAAGAAGAGCCCAGGACAGAGATGCCTGGAGGTCCTTGGTTGGCGGCCTGTACCCCAGAAGGGGTAATAGGCGATGATGATGATGATGATGATGATTTATTAACAAGTGACGAAGTCTTGAAACTCTGAAGAATATCACCACCAGGGCCAGGAAGGTGTTCATATATGTCTGTCCCTCAATGCTGACCGGGCTCAACATCCACCGGGACAAGGGAGATCATCTTCGTTGAAATGACGTCATAAGGCTAGGACAGTCACTCTGCATTTTGAATTAGCGAATCGTTTATGGACAGAAAGGTATTTTTTTGTTTGTTTTGTTTTGTTTGTGCTTGGGGTGGAGGATGGGGGTGGGGTGTTTGTTTTAGTCACGAGCTGACGTATTATTCAATCATTCAAGCGAGTAATCTTA
>CM065720.1:15525931-15528431 GCA_033310375.1 Conus canariensis
TTTTTTTTTTAGTCTTGCGATCATGAATCCTTGTCATTTAATGCCAGTAACCGTTGGTGTGTATGTGTGTGTTGTCGTAAACTGCAGTGTCTTGGTGATCATAGTCACTGCCGCATCTTGGCAAAAGTGACTTGCTGGAATTCGAGGGAAGCAGACCTAATTGCCTCATTAGCTTTGGCCACAACAAAAACCGATTTTAAACGCTGAACTAAGTCATAGTTATTATAGCTTTTTTCTCTTTTTTTGCGGGGAAAATTCCAGAAAAAAAGAACAGGTTATATTTTCAGTTTGATTTTATATTCTCTGTTTCTTTGTTTCCGCGAGTTGTGGGTTGGGGGTATTATCCGGGACAACAGTGTTGTCTCTTATTAATCGTTGAATGAATAATGTATATAGCTGATATATAGTTGATATGTTGAAATATGTATGAAGCCAGACAATAAAGATCTGTTTTGCTCTGCTCTGCTCTGCTCTGCTCTGCTCTGCTCTGCTCTGCTTGCTCTGCTCTGCTCTCTGTCTCTGTCTCTCTCTGTCTCTCTGTCTCTGTCTCTGTCTCTGTCTCTGTCTCTCTCTCTCTCTCTCTCTCTCTCTCTCTCTCTCTCTCTCTCTCTCTCTCTCTCTCTCTTCCTTTCTCATCCCCACCTTGTGACAATCTATTATTCTTAATATGGTGGCCGATGAAATGCCTGTCAATGCTGTCAACTGTCCACAGAAATCTTGTAGACTCCATCGGTTCCAGATTCCAGAACACAAAATGCTCTTAAGGATAATACGCCTGAAGTGTAAATTAAAAAAAGCCATTGTAACTAGAGCAAAATAATTTGTTCGTTCACAAACTCAAACGGTTACTGTCACGTTGGTGCATGTTCTAGTCCCATTCAGCCCCTCCCCCCCCCCCCACCCACCTCCCCCCACCCCCCATCCCCCAAGCAATTCCTTTAGAATATAGAGCCGTTAACTAGACTTTCTGAAATCCCTATATCTGGTATGTTACTCAAAGATTCACAAAGTCTCTTAACCGACGTTTTGGTTCTTCAGTTCCAACTGGCCTGTTTCTATCAGAATTGTAACTAGTACTGCTGTAAAGTCTAAGAATGAGTGGTAGGGTTAACGAACATGTCTTAAACAAAACATTAGCGGTTTGTACACATTTGATTTGTTGTTGTTTTTTCCAGATGCACTCCTATAACACATTGAGAACACTTCAGAATCAGATGTTCTGTGCGGTGTGCCTAAGAATTTATCGATAATGTACGCAACGCGCTATCAAAGACAATTGAACATTGATGTTTATTTTACAATTGAGTTCACTTCATAGTTCTGTGCTGTGCATTTGTCTCGTTATACTTGCAATGCTTACAATTATCATCTTGATGCGAGTCACTGAAATGATACTTCATTTATTGTCTGTGGAACTGGTCTTTGATTTATGTTATACATCGATTTGACGGCCACGATTATGAGTTACTCTGGTGCACACATTACATAAGCAACACACACACACACACACACACACACACACACACACACACACACGCACACACGTACACACACACACACACACACACACACACACACACACACACACACACACACACACACACACACACACACACACACACACACACACACACACACACACAGACGCGCGCGCGAAAGGCGAACAGATCGTATAATTTTCAGAGGCAAAAAAAAATCGTAGCATTTATAAATGTGAACATATGTGAATATTTATAAATACGGACAGAATGAACAGATCGTAGGGTTGACCAAGAGGAACAAGATTTGTTAATCAAAGGGGTAAAGGGAGGCTTTCGCGAGAGAACGAGAGACTGACCATTACCCACCTACTCCATTTGAGATGGGTTGGCCAGTTCGTAGTTGTCTATGTGTGTCTACATACAACTGCATCAAACACAGATTACAAAACTATCGATTTTTTTTGGTTTGTTTTTGGTGGTCAGATTTCTTAAGCAACACTGTGTGTGTGTGTGTGTGTGTGTGTGTGTGTGTGTGTGTGTGTGTGTGTGTGTGTGTGTGTGTGTGTGTGTGGAGAGAGAGAGTGCGTGCTTGGCTGCGTGCGTGCGTACGTAAGTGCGTGCGTAAGTGCGTAAGTGCGTGTTTGTGTGTGTCTGTGTCCGCGTGTAAAAGAGAGAGACAGAGAGAGAGAGAGAGAGAGAGAGAGAGAGAGAGAGAGAGAGAGAGAGAGAGAGGAATGGCATGTCTCCAGTAAGCAGGGCATTATGTACGTGAACTATTCCAGATGAATGTTTCTTGCTCATTGATGTAGCCTGGCCTCCGAGTCCAGGAAACAGACGTTGTCAGGGAGTCTCCATGTCCAGCAATGTCTCCCTCCACTCCCCTCCCTAACCCCCTCACCCCGCCCCCCAACACTTCGCACGTCCACGATATTCCCGTGGACACGTTCTCAAGCTCTCGTTTGCTTTCGCCTCTAAAACCCAGTGTGGGTACAACGGCTTAGCTGGCTGGAATCGTTGCA
>CM065720.1:15538431-15548431 GCA_033310375.1 Conus canariensis
TTTTCTTTTCTTGTTTTCAGTACCATTTTCGTCGTTCTTGGCGACTGTATATGTTTGTGCTGTACATCAAAATGAAAATCATGTTGGTGGCATGTTTTGTGCGCAAGCCAAGAATGATAAGATCGCTTAGATTTGGTGAGATGTTTACACCTTCCTCCATTCTCGCCTTTACCACCGTCTACACTCCCACCCCTACCCCCATCCAAAACCTCCACGTTACCTTATATTTTCGGACAGAACTACTACCACATTTGAAGCTATGATTTGTATTATTATTGCTTACGTCGTTTTCACATCACTGCACATGATTACATGCTTGTAATCTCTCTCTCTCTCTCTCTCTCTCTCTCTCTCTCTCTCTCTCTCTCTCTCTGTGCGTGTGTGTGTGTGTGTGTGTGTGTGTGTGTGTGTGTGTGTGTGTGTGTGTGTGTGTGTGTGTGTGTGTTGCGTTGCGTTGCGTTGCGTTGTGTGTGTGTGTGTGTGTGTGTGTGTGTGTGTGTGTGTGTGTGTGTGCGTGCGTGTGTGTGTGTGTGTGTGTGTGTGTGTGTGTGTGTGTGTGTGTGTGTGTGTGTGTGTGTGTGTAAATTCTGACAATGCTGGGAAAAAATATGTTTGTGCTCAGGTGTGGTGTCTTCAATATATTCATCCTGATGTCATTTTAAAGTCATTGTCGCTGATGTCTGAAATGTGGAGAAAAAAAAAGATCATACAAACCAATGATACAAGATTGTGTACGCAATACCATGACGTCATCACTATTTTTTTTTTTTCATGATGAGAGCAAGAGTTATCCTACTTATCATTTCGTTACTGGCCAAGTAAGTTTAACCAAAAGTGCAAATTTAGATATAAAGTAGATATACATTAACAACAACAACAATACAACAATAACAATACTACTCCTACTCCTCCTCCTCCTACTACTACTAACTATTATCATTATTATGATTATGATGATGATGATGATGATGATGTATTATTATTATTAGAAGAAGAAGAAGAAGAAGGATGACGACCGTAATAACGATGCTGATACTGAAAATGAATTAATCATAGCAGTTACAGCTATAATTAATTAAGGTTAGGTGAGCAGAAACGTCACATGCGAAGTGGAATGGAAAGATGAGAGAGTGATGGGGATTGGGAGTAAGCTCGAGGAGGAAGGGAAAGTAGTAGTAGTAGTGGGTGGGGGTGGGGTGGGGAGGAAACGTGTTCGAGAGGGAGGGCAGGGGTCATCATACGGAAATCTCCAATCCCCAAGCAAGTGGATACACGCTCCGAGCCATCCAACTTCAGTTACAGACACACATACATTGCACCCCCTTTCCCACAACCCTCTCACTGTCGCTCGCATGTTTGTTTTTAACATGCATCCTACCTTCTGTCTCTCCCTCCATCCTTTATTCCAGCAACCCATCCACAAGCCTCCTTCCTCTTCAGCATAGCTGTACGCTCAGCCTTTCACGGGTATACGGTGTGCAGCTTCTCACTCCTCTTCCATTAAAGGTACGCACTTTGAGGAACTCTATCCTGAAACCTAGCATACCTCATGTCCCCAAATCACACTGTCTGTGTTATGTTTGTTGTATGCTGCTAACACAAGGGGACAAACCTGTTCATCTGTTTCCAGAACTGATTGCTAGAGTTTTGTATGTAAAGAAAGAAAATACTTGAAAAAGAAAGGAATCAATCCCCAACAATACAAAAAAGAAATATGACTTTATCATGTAGACTTATGTTGCATTCTGCTTATATTTGGCGGGTACACACGGATTAGCTAGTGCAAATTCGTTTCTCTGTGTGTGTGTGTGTGTGTGTGTGTGTGCGTGCGTGTGTGTGTGCGTGCGTGCGTGTGTGTGTGTGTGTGTGTGTGTGTGCAAGTTGACAAAGGAGCAAATCGATGTTGTCTTTTTTCTCTCGAAAAGCATATATGTCGCAAGGTCACATAATAAAAAGTTGGAAGGAAATAAATGATGACAGTCTGTGCTGATTAAAACAAACGGAATCTGACGTTTATCTGTTTCTTTTTCCGCCATAAGGATGCGTGTGATTTTGATGTTGACTTGATTTACATTTTGTGCAAAAAACAAAACAAAACAAAACCAAAAAAAAAACCCATTAACCTGCCCCAAAGCAACGATTTTGATTTGTCCTTTTATTTTCTTTTTTTTTTTTTTAATGTTCGTTTGGTTACATATTTAGACCAATGCTTGGTTATATAAGCGCATTTTGGTTTGGCAAAAGTAAGTGTTGAACTGATGTGATTCATGAATGTACATGTATATGACTTTCCTTTCACGGCTGTCGTAAATCCATACCTCCTCCTTTGCTTTTTTTTTTTTTTTTTTTCTTCTTCTTCTTCTTCTTCTTCTTCTTTTTCCTTCTAACTTTCATTGCCGACACGAAGCGCTATTAAGCTGTATGTACATCTTCTGTATACTTGTCTTATCTTCTATCTCTCACTCGGCTCAATAAAATGCTTGTCTGATGTGTGAAGGAGTTCACCTTCAGAAGGGCAGAAAGAAATGCGTTGTTGTTACCTTTGTTGTTGTTGGTTGTTTGTGGTGGAGCTGTTGAGTATGGCAATATTCGCTTTTTTTTTTTTCTTTTTTTTTGGTTTTTTTAAGGATCAGAACAGTTAGAACAATAAAAAAGACAAAGAGAAGTACTGACACTTCCCCCCATATATATATATATATATACATTTTTTCAAGTGCATTTGGTGTGTGTGTGTGTGCGTGTGCGTGTGTGTGTGTGTGTGTGTGTGTGTGTGTGTGTGTGTGTGTGTGTGTGTGTGCAATTTCTTTTTGATGTTTTAGTTTTTTTTTTCTATTTGCTTGCATGTTTATCTCTATTCATTTTACTATGTTTGGTGGGTCTATGAATGTCGAACACTTTGTTCTCACATTGAATGACATTGATTGTCACATACAGGGACATGTTCAATCGTCTATCATGGATGATATTCAAAGGTCATTCCACGCAGCGTTGTAACTAGCTTCCCTGTTAACATTCCATCCCTTCAACAGAAACACTCGTTCAAACACCAAGGCTAAAGTCACGGCAATATGCTCACTTGTCTTGGAACACAATAGAGTTGTGTGAAATCCAGATTCTTGATTGATCTTTGGGGGTCGGTGTATAAACTCACCACAGATACCTTGAGTTCGCGGGTTGGATCACTGTCTGAATCCACCAATCTCCACAATACAACGCATCTACAGACTGTGGCCCTGACCACTTGTCAGGCCTTGAAGCACCCCACCCCCCCCCACCCCACCCCCGGCTCTCCCCCTCCCCCCACCCCACCCCCCGCCCCCCACCCCTCCCTACCCCGGCTATCTGTTTTTCAAGGGACACGATCTGCGGTCCGCTTCAACGTGTGTCACAGTATTGTCCCTTGACAGTGGGCCATCGGGAAGTGGTGATTGGAGAGAGTGAGGAGAATGTTCACAGCTGTTTGTTTCAACCGTGAGTAACAACAGAACTGTGCTGCTGCCAGTCTAGATATTTTTGTGTTACTACACTGACTTCAGGGATTTCTATCATTATTATTGCAATTATAGTTATAATAATTGTTATTATTATTATTATTATTATTATTATTATTATTGGGGCAGAAATAGCTCAGCTGGTGGGGCGCCGAACTTGTAAACCTGATGTTACGGGCTCGAATTTCCGCTGGGCCTTTTAGGTACAGGGGGATTTTTTTTTTCGGAGTTAACATTGGTTCTGACACCATTTCGTCAAAAGTCCTCAAAAGAGACCGTAAACAGACGTTCCGTGTGCTAGCGAACACATGTCTCGCACATACGCAAAATCACATCACCAATTTTCGGAAAAAGGAAGGCCACTGTGGTCGTTGGTATAGAGGACACGCATAGCATGCACCAGAATTGAGCGAACCAATATTTGACTGAATGGCACCGGAACCAACTAAATGTCGCATCAGCAGGCAGAGCTTTGGTCGGCTCTATCCAGATTGGCAGCCTGTCATGCATACGAGAGCTTGGATTGTAAAGCGCTTAGAGTGCAGGATGTGACCAAGGATGAGGCGCTTTATAAATACTCTTCCTAATAATAAAGCTTCTGATAAACCGATTGTAAACCATGACGATGTTCACAATGATGATTGCAATGGAAGCATACTATCTGGGTTCACCCATACCATGCTGTGTGAAGATCCGCCGACAAGAGAGGTCATAGCGGGGCTGAAAGTAAGTGGTCATCAGAAGGAACTGGGTCACAGAGAATGCCAGAATGGAGAAGGAAGGCTGGAAATAATCCCCACTTCTAGAAATAGTCACTCAATGCCCTCGAAGCAAAATACAAATAAACACACAAATGATATGTTAAGTAACGCGGAATTAATACACAATACGAAACAGAAATGTGACATTCCGACAAATATGTCTTCGTCAGGCCTGACCCAAACAAAGAACATAATTTTCATGCTGACTGTTAATTGAGGAGTACTGTTTTGTACATTTTTGCTTTTGTCTGTTGCTTTTTAGGTTTGAAGAAGACATATTTGTTGAAAAGAAATCACTTGTTTGTTTCGTTTCGTTTATCAGATCAGCATTATTTGACACCTTACTGTGTGTGCATTCATTGCCATTTTGCCTCATTGTCAGTAACGCTATATCGTGCCATTTGTTCTGAATGCCGCTGGGTAATCTCCCTCCCCCGCCCCATCCTTATAACAGACAAGTCACTGGGCGACAGGAATTTGATGTATCCGCTACATAGTGTTTCCAGACCCTCACTGCCCCTTGGAGAGATAGATGGGGGGGGGGGGGGGGGGGGGGGGGGGGGGATTAGGGGTGTTAACGACCAGATGCGAACTCTGTGGTAGACTCTCATCGGCGTCTCGTTTCCTATGAATGTCTGATGCATTTATTGGTGATGGAATGTTCACGGAAAGGGGAGACGATTCGCATCGCGGCAGTGAAACAACGAATACAATGGTAAAAGGGAGTGGAGATGACTTGAGAACAGAGCCTGATGCAGGGGTCTGAGGTCTCCTCCGTTTCCTGCTCATATTGCGTATATATATATATATATATATATTATATATATATTATATATGTGTGTGTGTGTGTGTGTGTGTGTGTGTGTGTGTGTGTGTGTGTGTGTGTCATTGCAACACCAAGTTGTTGCTGGAATGGTGCTCAGTTACTTACCCTTGGAGTTTATTAATTTATTATAGTTCAGTCCCTTGCAGACTCATTCCAAGAACTGGCCCTCAGCACCTGTGTCTTAAGATGTTATATTCTTATAGTTTCTACTTTCACAAGAAAATGTAGCTTATTTTGTTATTTCATAATTTTCTTTTCCTTCTTAGGTTTTTTTTTTTTTTTTTTTTTTAATTCAACAAACATACTCTGGTATTGCACACCAGCCTTTTTTCTGGGATAGCATTTTGCTTACGATCTAAAGGGCAGAGGAGACGAGTTAGGGCTTTCCGAGGTCACTGAGGAAAAATAATTGGGTTTCGAAATACCGGTATCTGACCAGGAGTTATGATATGTTAGTGAGTTTCTTCCCCTTTGGAGATTGTCTCCCTTTTGGAGGCTATAAGTTTGCCGAAGGCTCATTTTGAGAAACGCTTATTATAAAATGAAACACTTATTATTTCCCATTCACCTACTCGAGCACATGCGGTTAAGTTAGGCAGAATAACCTACCACTGCAGATACGAAAGTTTATCTCCCCCTATTTTTGTTTCTATTTAAGTGTAAGACATATGAGCAGGCTTTGTTTATGATTCAATATTTTTTGCAGTCATTACAACACGAAGCTGTTCTGAAAGTTGCTGGAATGGTTCTCAGTTACCTATCCCTGGAATATATTAGTTTATATATATATATATATATATATATATATATATATAAGTGATTTAACACCAAAGAGAGACAGTTCACAATGAAGCAGAGCTTTCTGTCATGTAATTTGACACTATGCTGAGTGTGTTTGTGTGTATGTATTTATTTGTGATTCATCTGAATCTAAACTCCCTTCAACACAAAGGAAATACCCAATTTCAGCTGTACTTCTGATAACATTACTGTCCTGCTCAGTCTGTTGTTCTGATGTTTCCTGTTTCTTTACCAAGTTTACTTACTGATGCATGAATGTACTCCGTTTTTCTTTTCTCTCATTTTTTCCCAACATGAACTCAGTTTTGTTTGTTTGTTGTTGTTTTTTTGTACATATTTGCATGCTTATCAATTAATCTCGTATCTAATAACTGGAATGGTGTGAAAATGAGTTTATATTTTTTGTTTGACTTTGTTTCTTCCAAACTGATTTTTTTTTTTTTTTTGTCCTAATATATTTTGTGCTTCTGGTCAAGACGACGCGGTCACGCTGTTTATTTCCTTTTTGTGAGTACTTGCTTAGTTTACGAGTTTGATCACATTTGTCCATTTATTTGCATGTTTCTGTTGGCATTCATTCAAATTCAGTTTTGTTATTTTAAGAATGAAACTGATGTCAGTTGTTTTCGATTTTTGCCTTGTATTTGTTTTCTTTTGTTTTCCTGTCTTTTTTTATTTCTTTGTTTTTGTTTTTGTTAATCGTCACGATCGTTCTTTCAGTGTCCACGCCTAGTTGCAAGTTACTATTTATTTGAGTGATATGGTATTTAGTATCAAACAATGGTGCTAATGTTCTTGTTAAAGCACCATTTCAGAAAAAGAAATGTTGCTTTTTGATTATTATGTTATTATTTCTTGTTACTATTTCAAACGTCAGAGATGTAGAAGCACGATTCATAACATGGGGGTGTAATTCTCTGCGAAAGTCTCCTAATACTGCAAATGATTTTATCGGGGGTGTGGGTAGGGTGGGTAGGTGGGGGTGGGGGGTGAAGAGCCGTTGATTAATTGTATGGCGTTTTAAAGGCAACATAACATAAAACTGATTTCGTCCAGAAATTTTATAATTAAAGTTCTATGCTAGGTTGAAGAGAGAGAGAGAGAGAGAGAGAGAGAGAGGAGAGAGAGAGAGAGAGAGAGAGATCTTGAATAGATATATATTTTACAACACATTCCGTCAAAGTTGGTTTACTTGAATGTGTGTATTGAAGGAACAGAGCAACGCTGGCCACAACAAGTACGCGTTGAAACAGTTTTCAGTTTGAGTTGCAGAACCTCCGAGACTTTAAATCTGGCGTGTTGTGTCTATGTTCCCTCCCACTGAAACGTGTTTCGTACAGACTTATTTGGAATCATTTATTGCCATGGTAGCACCGAATTTAGTATATTTGAATCATTACTTTTATGGCGACTTTTTACTCTGATTTATATTGTTAATCTTTTTTTGTGAGGAACTTCATTTTTTTTTTTGACGAGGTCGATTCAAAGCATAACATTGTTGCTATACCGTTGCAACTATGGAAGGCCTTATAGTCAATGCAGCTTCCATAACAAAATCTTACCCTCTTGACTACACTCAGCTGAAAAGGTAGTAGTAATAGCAGTGGTAGAAGTAATAGTAGTAGTAGTAGTAGTAGTAGTAGTAGTAGTAGTGGTGGTGGTAGTAGTAGTAGATGTACTAGTAGTAGAGTAGCAGTAATAGTAGTAATGATAATATCAACAATGATAACAATGATAATAATAATAATAAGAGAAGAAGAAGAAGAAGAAGAAGAAGAAGAAGAATAGTAATGATGATGATGGTAATAATAATAATGATACTAGTAATACTAATAATGGTAATAGTAGTAGTAGTAGTAGTAGTAGTAGTAGTAGTAGTCGTAGCAGTGGCAGCAGCAGCAGAAGCAGCAGCAGTAGAAGTAGTAGTAGCGGCAGCAGAAAGAGCATCAACAGTAACTGTAGTAGCAGTGATGCAGTACACGTTGTAGTAGGAGGGGTGATAAGGCAGCAGGAGGTTTGGCAATCCCTTCACATTCTTTGTTTTTCTTTGTCATTATTCCTGAACGATGTGGCCTCATTAGGATCGCAGTTCCACGAGACAGGCCAAACAAACGCTCAACACAACCAGACTCGTAGCTGTCCTCTCAGGAAAATGTTACTGTTACCATTGTCTCCAATTGACCTTCCAGGGAACTTGACAAGATCATACGCAACTGATATCTAAGGGTACAATGCATACAAGATATGCCTTTTTTATGAAGGTACGATGTGGCGCTGTCTACACTTCACTCTATAGGAATTCGTTGAACAAGAATAATTCGCACGATAATGTTAACACCGCAAAGAAACGAACCCGCAGACATACTGAAGTTACTTGAATAAAGCGTGCGTCGTATTTGTGCGCTTGAAAATGTTCCCTTCATGTTTTCTTTCTTTCTTTCTTTCTTCCTTTCTTTCTTTCTTTCTTTCTTCTTCTTCTCTTCTGCTTCTCTTCTTCTTCTTCTTCTTCTCCTTCTCTTCCTCCTCCTCCTTCTCCTCTCTCCTCCTCCTCCTCCTCCTCCACCTCCTCTTCCTTCTCCTTCTTCTTTTTCTTTTTCTTCTTTTCTTCTTCTTCTTCTTCTGTTCTTTTTTTTTTTTCTGCGCAGTAATACAATTTTACATTAGTTAATTTTCTCTGCCCCGAAGCAATCAATATTTCTCGGTTTTGTTTTTTTGATCTGAAGCTTGATAGACACTCGTCTCCTTCTTCTTCGATCATCACTCTGCAGAAAGGGTCCTGGGCCGTACTGCTCTGAAGAACATTTCACCTGTTTTCTGCAGCATAGTCGGTCGTGTGCCAAGCCCTGTGCAGAACGGAGTTGACTGTTTAGGACGTTACCATACTGAACGGGGCACACCTTTATTTTTCCGTCCCGCGCGAGACACTTAGTGAAAGGGTGAACAAACAAGGCTTACACATTTCTGACCCAACATTTTGGTTGCTGTAGTCTGAGCAGAGGCATGTATCAAACTTGTGTACTAGTTAACTAGGGAAAATTCAGTCATCTCAAGAGCGCAGATAAAAATATTACATTTTTCATGACAACTACTAATTATCAAACCGACAAGCCCCATTTGTAATGGTCCTCAGCCTTGCCGAACACACTGCCGCCAGACCGGCTATGCACAGATGACATTCAGTTCACCGAGTACAGCGCGGTTAGCTGGCTGATCGGGAGCGACCTGCAGAAAACACCCCTTTCCCTGACCTGCATTCACTGCTTGGCCTCTGCAATTCACACACTTACGCAAAACAAACAAAATAATAGTAACACAAATTCACACACTTACGCAAAATAAACAAACAACCAAATAAAAAATATATATAAGTCTACCATTTCTTGTGCACACAAAAAGGAATGGGAAAAAAAATTCACCAGGATTTTCTGGGAGACTGACCGTTGCGGAAATGACACCATGCTGAGATGGCAGTCACACCCAATCTTGGTCTGAGAGAGCTCAGTTCGAAGGAACAGAGACCAAAATAGCCCCACTGGGCAGCAATGGATAAGATGCAGTCAAACCCAGTCTTGGTCTGAGAGAGCCCAGTTCGAAGGAACAAAGATCAAAATAGCCACTGGGCAGCAATGGATAAGATGCAGACAAAACCAGGCCTCTAAAATGGGACTTTGATCAAAGTCCTGAACAACAACGAGGGATGCTTCAACAACATTTCCTGTTCGGAGTGAGAGGCTTGGTTCTAGGGACTCTGCCACACACTGGCACACGATTCCAGTCTGAACAACAGCCTGACGGCCAATGGAACGGCGATTTAGTCATTACATGTCAACCCAACACTTCATCACCATCAGTGTCCACTGACACTGACCCAGCTGTTCAGTCACCGCTGATCGCAGCATGATCAATAAGCCAACAAAACTATTCCCAAGTCATCATTCACGTATAATTCACGTCACACGCGCTGTACACGTCAGAGACAAGTCGACTGCCTGCGAAATGTGCCCGAGTCAGGAAGCACGATGCAAAGCAAAATCACTGTAAGTCGAATCCGTCCAATCGAAACGTTTCTCCCTTCATCCACGTCCAGTGTTTGAGGGGGAGGAGGGAAAGGTGATTGGGGT
>CM065720.1:15555931-15558431 GCA_033310375.1 Conus canariensis
TTACCCCATTTACGAATTTAAAAAAAAATGACATCAAGGAGTCTGCTTTAAATAGCACATGTCCAACATCATTCAGATCTCAAGACTATGAGAAAGCGTTTCACAGCTAAGGGCTCATCAGACGATACGCGCGATGGAGCTTCTTTGTCTTTTGAAAAAAAAAAAACACGAGCGTGTGTAAATGCAGAGGTCTGCGTGTATTCCTCACAACATCGTTTCTTCTTTGCAACCGTCAGTGGTAGATGGCACCAACTCTTTTAGGCTTCTATCGATCTGGGAAAAAAAAGTTTATGATCCCATTTATTAGTTTCAGTCCTCTTTTCAGATGTATCTGCCGCAAGCATGAGCATAGGGATTCCGATTTGTGTAGAAGATAGATGACCTGGGCATGTGTTGCTTGTAGCTTTGCCTCGTACCGTTTGGCGGGGTGAGTGCAAAACGAAGACTGATTAGAAAGAGGAGTTCGAGAAAGTTTGCACAAATTCTCCCTGGCCCCGGACTAGCAGCACTGACACAGAGTTTGCTGCGCAACCGAGAATCACTGTCTCCCCACACACCATTCATCAACCATTTTGAAGCCAACTCTTTTTCAGTCACTACACTACTCTCTCAAGCTAAATCACGAGAGGCTGTAATTTCAACACGCAGCATTTCTCAATGCCGACGACTCCTGAGAGAGAGAGGTGAGGGAGGGCATTGGATTTTACATCATCCTGCACCACTTATTTCCCATCAGGAAAAACGCGTCATTGTCACCTCTTCCTGCACAGCCAGTCCGCAGCTCTTTAACACTCGAACCAGCCCTGGCTTTGCGCTTTTTTCACGTAAAGGGAGACTGACTGTTTCTAACAGAAATCCTTCCCTTCAAGGGATCACGGCAACAGTCTGTGTGCACTGTTAACATGCAAGGATCTTACCTACATACAGTTAAACCCTTGGCACGCAAGAACTACTTCAGACATGGAAGCCTCTGCCCAAACCACTCTCCCTTTCATCTCGATTTCAGAGATACACTACGCTGGTGAATTTTACCTACAAAGGACACAGGTATTATTAGCGCATGGGCTCTCTACAAAACCAAAAGAAAACGTCACCAACCTTGCGATTTTCACACCAATGAACTCTGACAAAACATTAGCATATTAATTCCTGAGCATCCCAGCTTATGGCTCGATATAGTTATAAATCATTTACCAGCCACCCTGCTCTACAGAAGATGACATTTGTGTTCATTTTCCACATGGAAAATGCAGATTCTGGACTGAGGATGTCCTTTTGACACTTCTTGTCCATAACAGACTGGCAGCCTCCAGTACTTGCTAGGGAACATTCGCTGGACCCCGTTCTTCTGAGGTCCAGACCTTGGCCCACGTCATGGGTCTTCCTAAGGTGAAGGAGCAGGTGTGCAACAGTATCTGGTTTCAGTTTCCAATTTCCATTCTGTTCTGTTTCATTATTTTTCTTCTAGTTTTTCTTTGACCCCTTACTCCTCTCCCCCCCCCCCCTCTCCAGCTCAGCTATTGGGTATGGCAAGAGAGCTGCAATCCGAAAGGATGAACTTTGAAAAATATATTCCTCTATAGTTTAGAATTTTGAACACATTTGAATGAGGAAAACCAAATTAACACTGCGAATAACACAACAACAACAACAACAACAGAACAGGAACAACAACAACAACAATAGCAACGACAAGAACAACTACATCAACACCACCAGCAAAAACAACAACAGCGACAAAAGACGACATCGAATTGATTTCTTCTCGAGGTCGGTCGACTAGAGCCCTTGATATGCTAGTTTCTTCCCTTAACCCGCTGTCTGCAATGATTAGCAGCCAGGATAACTACAGACGTCTCTGCAACCATACCGGTTTCCTTGCCCTCCTTCCATCCCCTCCTCTCCTCCTACGACCGCCAGCACAACAATCAGGCGTGGTGAGACAGCTACAATCCTAAAGGATAAAGACAAGATGATGTTCCTATTCGATTTACTTATATGTATTTTTGAAAAAAAAAATTAATATATCAGTATCAGATTAAGAGAGAGAGAGAGAGAGAGGAGAGAAGAGAGAGAGAGAGAGAGAGAGGGCATGTATATATATATATATATATATATATATATATAGAGAGAGAGAGAGAGAGAGAGAGAGAGAGAGAGAGACAGACAGACAGACAGACAGACACAGACAGACAGACAGAGACAGAGACAGAGAGACAGAGAGATGTCCATTTTGTTCCGTCTCGAGTTCGGTAAAGTGGAGCCCTTAATTAGCTAGTTTTTTGTTTACCTTACCCACCTGTCTGAAACGGTTAACAGTCAGGAGAATGTAGCAATAGATGGAACTGACGTGCCCGACCGACTGGCTCTTGGGCTTTCGGCTTGCAAAGTAGGTGTGTGGCCCTGAGCACTTTTCACCTCATTTGCACAGATGCACACTGCAACCGCTTAGGCAGAGAAAAAGCTTGACATTGGCTAGCTTAGAGAGAGCGCGCGCGCG
>CM065720.1:15563431-15573431 GCA_033310375.1 Conus canariensis
TCTCCTCCACCGGTGGCCGTGTTACCTGGAAATCCTCCGTATTAGTTCTGTTCAACACCGTTTTTTTCAGAGGACACGACCTGAAACCTGATCTTTGCTAGTTAGATTACTATCCTTCTCTTCTTGCTAACCACCAGAACCATCATATTCATCAAGCGCAGGTAGTGCAGAATAACGCAGTCTGGCTCATTTTCCGATGTTCTACATCGTTTCATGTTGTCCCTCTCCTTCATTCTCTTCGTTGGCTTCATGTTTGAAAATTGAATTGATTATCAACAGTCGTTGCTCTGCATTTAAGTCTGAATGGTCCAGCTCCATTGTATCTTTGTGATCAGCTCCATTGTATCTTTTGTGATCAGCTCCATTGTATCTTTGTGATCAGCTCCGTTGTATCTTTGTGATCTGCTCCATTGTATCTTTGTGATCAGCTCCATTGTATCTTTGTGATCTCCTCCATTGTATCTTTGTGATCAGCTCCATTGTATCTTTGTGATCAGCTCCATTGTATCTTTGTGATCAGCTCCATTGTATCTTTGTGATCTCCTCCATTGTATCTTTGTGATCTTCTCCATTGTATCTTTGTGATCAGCTCCATTGTATCTTTGTGATCAGCTCCATTGTATCTTTGTGATCAGCTCCATTGTATCTTTGTGATCTTCTCCATTGTATCTTTGTGATTCAGCTCCATTGTATCTTTGTGATCAGCTCCATTGTATCTTTGTGATCAGCTCCATTGTATCTTTGTGATCAGCTCCAGGTGTACACCTCTGCCTGACTGTCGCCTTTCTCTGCTGATTCCCGTCACTTCTAGATTCATCGTTTCCATACCAAGACCTGCAGAGATCCTTCATCGTCTTTTCAAGCGCCATATGCTTGTGACAAGTCAAGTCAAGAACACTTCATTATCTCTAATGAGAAATTAAGATTGGCCACACACACACGCACGCACGCACGCACGCACGCACACACACACACACACACACACACACACACACAAGCTTTCTGAACCGGATCTTATTGAAAGTTTAGTTACGATTCAGGAATTTGATGGAACTGGGAACAAAACTGGTTTTGGTTCTGTTTGTCTTGAATTTTGGAATTTTGAATCTTCGTCCAGAGGGTAGAACATTGTAGTTGTTTTTGTTTGTTTGTTTGTTTGTTTGTTTTTTAAAGAGAATGAGAACTGTCGGCAGCAATGTTCACAGCTTTGTGTGTGACAAACTGTTTATATCTCCGTACCTTAATTTCTATCTCTTTCTTCAAGTCATCTCTCAACATTAGATGTTTCAAGGACTCATAGGCTTTTACGTTTTCTGCCTTATGATTTTTTTAGTGTGTGTGTGTGTGTGTGTGTGTGTGTGTGTGTGAGAGAGAGAGAGAGAGAGAGAGAGAGAGAGAGAAATGTATTAGTCTTGAAAAATGGATATGCAGTGTATATCAAGAAAATAACATGCTGAGGATCTGGGCAAAGTGCGCCCCGCTCGCGCGCATGTGCATGTGTGTGTGTGTGTGTGTGTGTGTGTTTACATATATAATATACAGGGCAAAGCAGGGCTCGTTTGATAAAACACTCGGCATGCTGCAGAAATTAGTCAAAGTAAATGCGTCATAGGCACGCTTTATTGATGAACTAATCCAACAGCAAGTGTCAGATTAATGTCAAATAGATAAACTGCATGTACATTACCCATGACTTTATTTGAAATAACCATAGTCTATGTGTTACAGACAAATTGCATGTGCAACAGTTACACTCGTTGTGGAATAATCGAATTGTTTGTAGAAATAAAGAAAAAGTAAGTGGTGCATATTTTTACAGGCTGGTTTTATTTATTTATTTTTTTTTTTTTTAATTTTTGTTTTACTTGTCGTATGAGTTATTGTTTGCGTCTGTTGAATTATATGACTTGCATTTTCTTTTTAATTTCTGGAATATATAAACCGTTTTCCTTATTCTTATATACAGTCAACCAATGTTCTCGATTCATATTTGTGCTTCATTAAGTATGCAAAAAAAAAAATCGGGTTTTCTTAATTTCATTTTGTACTTAAAATGTTGTTCTCTGTGTATTTGCATTGGATTGGGAAGATTTTTGTTGTTGTTTTTTTTTTTTGCCTTGAAAACAAAATATTGAACGAAACAAAATTGACTTTATCTCAAAGAGTGTCCCTATCACAAAGGCAAAGATATGTAGACATGGTGCGACCGTGACAAACGCTGTACAGCAATACCTAGTTTTGCTAATGTATGTCCCAGGTCACCGAAGCAAATCGTATTGTTTATTTATCTTGAGAAACTGAGAGACACATGGCGAAATTGGCACTATCTAGTGTAGTAGATGTACTGGTTTTGTTCCCCCTAAATATCCAGTCATCGACTAATACAGGAATGGTATTGAAACAAAGGGAGGAACACAGGGGTGCAGAGAGAGAGAGAGAGAGAGAGAGAGAGAGAGAGAGAGAGAGAGAGAGAGAGGGGGGGGGTAAAATGACATGTAGTTCTGAAGTGACATATTTTAATGGGTGCAGCACTCGCTGAATATTTTTTGTTAATTGTGGTTTCCAAAAACGAAAGCCTGAAATCACATTAAACGATTTTGTCACTGCTCCTCAAATGGCGTGTGAGTAGGCGTATTTCTCTCACTCTCCTCCCCTCCTGCACACCCCTTTCCCTGTATAAGTTCCTTCATTTACCTATACCTTCTTCTATTTCCACTCACCATCATGAATAGGCTAGGTATGAAAATGATTTCTGGCCACAAAATTGTTTTGTGACAAAAGAAAGTAGACACGTGCCCTTTATCTTTTCTGAGTTTTTTTTTTCTTTGTGGAGTTCATGCTCGCATATGCAGAGGAATACGTGCAGACTATTCGCGAGACGAAAAGTCTTGTCATCATGCGGTGCAAGCAGAAAGCCCGAGATGTTGCCAGCTCGCATTGCCCCTCTTCCCAAACAAAGTGACGTTTCTGCGTAAACAATGTAATAGAACACTGGCGTTGTCTGCTGTCCCGTGCTTCACTTTACGTTTTGCCCGTACGCTCATCTAACAATGTCAACATTACGTGCTATGTAGTTACAACTATTTTTTCTTTGGGTGAGAGAAACGAAGGCAGTGACAGGTGAATATCTGATGCAAGGTATATTCGCCTATATGCATAGATATATCAATATCAACTCATTTGCCACATCTTTGTAAAAAGAGAATATTTGCACAGACTTTGGAGTGCATAGTCTGCTGGTTAGAGATTTTACCTCTTTATGTTTTGGTTGTGGCTTTGAATGATTCAAGGGTCAGATTTTAGTGTTTGGAGACCCTGTCCATCCATCCAGCAGTTGTTAGATACCAGAGTCTACTCAGGACGGTGCTGTCGTCCGCCATGTTTGGTCCCAGATACAGTGAGGAGGTGGGTAGCGGAAAATATACACTGAAAAGACAGAGTACCTAGAGAGATGGTTCATTCTTAGAAGAAAAAAAAAATTAAAAATCTGCCATTGTAAAGGAGGGATATTAAGCAAAACCCATTCATTGTAATGGGAGAATATTTCGGCAGTTCAGTGACTGTCGTTTCACTGTTAGGCAGATAACACAGTAATTATCACTTAAATTTAAAAAAATGAAAATCTCTGTAACGGTTGCCACATTATAAGATCAGACTCTCCAGAGAGCCTAGTCACTGTCAACTGATTGTCACAAGAGAAACTCTGACCGGTCCAATCACTCAATCAGCCATAAACGGATATGGTTCAAAGATCCACGTCAGTGTAAAGGGAGAATCTTTCTCCACTGTTTTATCATTCCTTACAGTGCAGGACAGATCTGAGAATGTTTCAATAGAAGGGCTTCACGTTAGTCACAGACGTTAACATTTCCAAAAATAAACCAGGGATCATCGGCTGTAGAAGATGTAAATCACAGCATAGTGACCATTGTCTCCCTGGCTGTTCCGCAGACACCAAACACGGAGAATGTACGTAAGAATCAGAATGACATGGCCCGACTCACTCGGTAAATGTTGAGAGACACTGTTGTGAAGTATACCTTAAGTCCATTGTCACCACCGCATTGGCTCGTTACACTTTTGATTTTTTTTTTCCTTTTTTGACGCGCTGCCACACGATGCCATCCGCTTTCCTCTGATATCTGATCCGTTGGTGTATACGTAGTTGCAAACCATTAACGTCTATAGTTTCACCTGTCCACTTTCTTTTTTCACCTAACCGGGTTTCTATAATAGAAAAGCCGTTAGAGTATCTGAAATAAGACCTGACCCCCATTAACGTCTATAGTTTCTGTAGAAAAAGCCGTTAGAGTACCTGAATTAACTTAAGACTTGACCCCCATTAATGTCTATAGTTTCACGTGTCCGCGTTCTTGTAACTTAACCACGTTTCCATAACAAAGCCCATAGATAACCTAAAATAACAAAAGACTAGAACGTCTACCCCTGCCCCAACCAGACTTCAGTTCTATTTAGGAACAACCGGTTGACTGCACTGGGAGCCCACTTACAAATCTTCCCAGTCTTCTCCTAAAACACCTTCTCATTCCTCTCTGCTCTTCTTGTTCTTCTCTGTTCTTTTGTTCTCTCGTTTACTTAACAGTTGATAGGGGAGCAGTTCCTCAGAAAATGCCGAGCATCAGAGAGGCCAGAGTGGTTATACACGAAGCAGGAACTTCTAATGGTGATGCAAGAAGCCTACAACCTCTCCTGTTCCTCATTTTCAAATAAGCAAAGGCCTCTCAGAGAACCGGAAGGCAACTGACACTGATCATCCAAAGAGCATTTGTGCCTGAGTGTAATGCTCCTGCAAAGAGCCACCTGTTTTAGCTAATGCATGAATTGTAGACATTAGCTGAAGTCAGTGCAGACACATCCATTCGGTTTCGTTCAGGGTGAGTTTTACGTCCTATTGGCCTGAGGCCCTAAAGCACACGGTGCACTTGCAGACATGAGTCTGCAACTTCTGTGGCAGCAGTTATCGCAGTTGACATATCCATGATGACACATCCATGTAGACACATTCCTGAAGCCTGTTACAATTTAAAAGTGAGCCAAAAGAGGAGGAACTTTCAAGAAAGACGTCATAGCAATACTGACGAGTTGCAAGCCTTCCTTTACTTCTCGCTTTTAGATCTTTGTATTTTCGGTCAATGTAGTGTTATTTTTGATTTAGTGAAAACATGTGGGAAGTGATCGTTTGCTTGATTGTTCACTTTTGTTTTCGGATCGATTGATAGTGCGATCAGAATATTGGAGATTATGTTAGAATGTTTATCAGGTCTCCGCACGTTGCTAGCGCATTACCGAAAGTTCGAGAATGTTGTAGGTGCAGATGGATTCATTTTCGTATAAGCTTGTCGCCATTTTACCGGTTGAGCTTGCCGATATGCAGAATATTCTAGAAAAGAATAATCGAGTATGTTTGAAAACATTCTTTACATAACATATAAAAGTATGAGAGCTGTGCGACTTGGAGGGAGAGAGAAATGAGATTTGATGAAGTTCTTGTCATTGTCGAGCACAGACGTGTTCGAGTCTTCACTGAGTTTGAGTCTAGTCGATGAAAAGCTGCCATTAGTAGAATATTGGCTGCTGCATGTACGATTGAGTTCCTGTACCACTTATTGAACCTCAAGGTCAGTTGATGGTTTGTTGTTCCTATATTTTCCAACGTTTGTAAATAAAAATTTACAAAAGGATGCTCTTCGTTCCGATACCGCCTGGTGTATTTTGCGGTCTGCAAGCTGAACACCCACCACAGGATCTACAACGAACTCTAGCAAGCTACAGCACTAACATGTACATGGTCACTCACCTTGTAATGAGGAAATCAGTTGTCTAGTGTGTAAAAAGCCACTCCTTTAGGTGCTATGACGTAAACTGTATGATGCCCAAAGGTTATCTCGAGATTTGGAACAATCATGGCGCATTCATAATGTCGCGTCATCCATTGTTGATACAACTTATTGAGGGAAGATATTACACAGGAGCATAGGATTGCGAGAAACTTTAGATGCTGTATCCCAAGGGCAAGTCACAAGAGAGTCCCTACATTGAGTCCATCTGGACAGTTTGCCTTGGGCAATTCTAGCACATACATCTCCAGGTCCTTTCCCCATTTGTCATGGCATCATTTCTAAACACTGTCACTTAAAAGTCTGCACACAGAGTTTTATTATGTTTAGCGCGCAGATGGACTGGGAAGGGAGATGGCACAGTCTTTCTCCAGTGTCTCGTACCGGATTGTTTTGCTTGTTTGTATGTATGCACGTCTGTTTTTAAATTTTTGTTGCTGCTAATTCTCTTCTATTATCCTGTTGTTTCTGAGGAGCCGTACCATAGGCAAATCAGTTACCACATGAACTTTTTTTTTTTACATTTTAAATTCTACATTTCTTTTTTAAAGTTACTGTCTTAGCAACCAACGCTGTGTTTTTCCAATGATTATCAGAAGCAGAGAGCGTCAAGCAGGCGAATAGGAAAGAAGGTGATGGAGACATGAAGCTGGAGGGTGAAGGGTTGACAGCAGGTGTGGAGTAGTGGAGGACGGTTACCAGGGGAAGAACTATATCTAGCACCACATCTGGTAACATTCCTGAAAGATAACATGATCCGATAGTTACTTGTATTTCTCCTTTTCAGTTCAGAAAGAGGACATTACTTAAAAAACACTTTTAGGTTCAGACTTTTATTCAAACGTACAGCATTACCTGATATTTGTTTTAGGCGTCACCTCTTGTTGTATTACAAAAAGGGACATTACCTAACGAATCTTGTTTGTCACTGATCTTATATCTTAAAAGCGAATATTACCGAAGTATTTTTCGTATGAAAAATTGTATTTGAAAAGGTAGTTCAGCCAACAGCGGATATCACGTTCCTGAAATGAGAAAAAGCACCAAGGGCGATATGTAGTATTGTGTCTTCCAATTTAAACCATTTATTGACAACTATTGTTTATACCACTCTACTGGCTGAAAAGAGAAGGGTACCATGTGCTTATTGTTAGTGTCATATCTTGTATTTCAATAGGAGAACATTCGTCACTGTTGTGTGATCCATTCTTGAGGTCACACTTTGATGTTATTCCCAAGAAAACATTACTGATGTCTTAGTTTTTTTTTTTCTCTCTCTCTCTCTTTTAATTGGTCGCACTTATATTGCAAAGGGAAAACTATTCTATGGATATCTGTGGTGAAATGCTCTTTTCTGAAAGAGTAAATAACCTGATGGTTGATTTGTTAGAGTAAATAATCTGATGGTTGATTTGTTAGAGTAAATAATCTGATGGTTGATTTGTTACAAAAGATTTTTCAGTTTTCATATAATAGATTGTTACATAATAGGATGAGTAGATAATCCATTTGTACCCTTTAATGCTACGACCTGTTGCATGCCATAATAATGTAACGGTTTGTTCCAAAGAAGAGAAAACGGTATGATCATTAAATCCATGTTTACATTTTTATGTGACAAGAATGAAAAAAAAAACTTACACCATAGGGAAAAAAATCAATACATTTTTACACGTAAACTGCAGTCCACACTAGCCTGTATCAATACGTTTATCTACAAGAATCTCAATAGGATTTTTCGAATAAATGCTGACGCGTTTCATCTCAACATGTCCTAATTAAAAAAAAAAAAAAATCTCGTTTGACATGATTTAATCTATATTCATTTTGTAAACAATTTTTGCGTATCGGCGTCACCTTTACTTACTGATTATTTATATTTTAACAGATTAAGCCCTCTATTCAATTTCGTTTTTTATCTTAAATGCTACATTGCAAAAACCAAATCTTCTAAAGTGATGGTCTGTCTTGTTCTCGAAGCATTGTGAGAACATGCCACACCACGTGCACTAGTAATTGATTTTTTTCCCCATCAACTTACTCACATGCACAAATGTCACTAATTGTCATTCTCCTTTCCTTAAGGAAAGCAATCCATTTAAGTGACATGATTCAAACACCAGAAAGAATACAGTGATCGATAAGGATTTGTTAAATATTTAAAAAAAAAAAAAAAAGTAAAAGGCACAGGACCGATGTGTGACCATGTATGATAATTGAGAATAAGCAAGGTAGATTTGTTTTTGTTTTCTAGAGGTAGTTCGTGAGATCATGGCTGCACTTGTTCAACTTTCTTTTGTTTGTCAGCAGGGCAAGCCACGTGGCATCATGGTATATCGAAAGTCAGTGTCACGTGTTCTTAATGGCATGGGGTATCTTTCAGCTTGACTGCACTGCATTTTCTTTGTTGTTTTTTTTTTTCCAAGCATGCTCGCGAGCCGACGGAACCACTCCCCTCACCCCCCAAGTCCCCCAGCCTCATCCGTTTACACCCTTCGCAATCAACTCATCTTTCGGCTCACTCTATCGCGCGCGCGCGCGCACGCACACACACACACACACACACACACACACACACACACACACACACACACACACACACACACAAGCCAGAAACATGACAAATGCAGAATGACATGTTGAAACCCTACTACAAGCTTATGATTCAAACTTGAGCTCCGTAAACTGCACTGGCGATAAAAACAAACAAACAAACAAAAAAAACAGTTGAAATGATAGAAAGGCGTATTGCCCGTTCACTTGCTTTTGGCGTTGCTGGTTCTCTCATGTGTTTGTATAAAAATCATGTGTTGATTGACAAGGTGCATAAGCAAAGAGGTCTCAGTAATGTTCAAGGATGCGGATTAAAGACAGATAAACGACCAGTCACGTGTCTGTCATGGCTCTCTGGTACATGGAGCACCATATCAATGGCTGGACATGATTTAAGAAGAAAAGAAAAGTATCCTTTCCGATTTTTAAGTTTTACAAATTTACAAAACACTCATGTATCTGTGTTCAAAACCGAAATGCATTATAAACATATTGTCCTTTAACTGTCGTTCAACGGCTCCATTCATGCAAACAAGATAAATGTTATCTTCCAAGCGCTTTCGGACAGAAGAAAGGTATTCCTACATTTTTTTTAAAGTCTTCTTTTTGTTTGTTTTCTGTGTTATAAAAAAAAATGTAGCATTTTCTAACTGGCTGGTATTTATGATGACCTCAGTCCATGCTGTCACATGCTCCTTGTGGGAGTTACGTCCCCCTTCGCCCTTTTCTCTTTTGCAGTCTCTCTTCTGTGGTCTTTGTGTCGCTTTGTTTTCCGTAGGTGTAGGTCTCGAAGGGAGAGAAGAAGCCTCGCATACTTTCCCATTAATCGACGTTGTTCGAGTCCTATTGTATCGCCATATATCTCCTCCCTCCCACTTTAGGCCATTCTGTCTATCCCTCTCTCTCTCTCTCTCTCTCTCTCTCTCTCTCTCTTTCTCTCTCTCTCTCTCTCTCTCTTATTTCTTTTTACTATGTTGCTCAATGTACTATTTGTTATGGAGCAAGCAGTGGACACTGCTGGAAATAACCAATGAAGGAATTTCATTTTTTTTTATTGACAGGGGAAGGAAAGAAGGTCAAACAGGAATCATTATTTGGTTTATGGGGCTTTTGTGCCTCCTCCCTGCCCCCTCACCCCCCCCCCCCCCCCCACCACACTTGTTGATGTCTTAAGGTACACACCTTCGATGTCCCGTCTTCTGTCAATTCTGCGGATCAAAGCAAAAAAAAAAAAAAAAAAAAAAAATCTATGGACTGAACTCTCAGAGTACATGTTGGCTAACTTTGTTATCCATTGTCTTGGCTATTCAAGACTGCAGGGTCGAAACGCCAGACCGCTCGCCTTCTTTTTGACTGTGCGACAGGGTTATGATATGCTATACTAACGAAGCACAGAATTATCGACTGTGTATAGTCTTTTTATGTATGCATTGTAAGCCCGTTTTTTGTTTTTTTTTGTTTTTTTCCTACTAGAGGAGGATATAATAGAAAAACTGCTTTGCATGCCTTGCTCACGCCTAACACTCAATTTTTCTACTGTTGCAGTCTCTGTCATAATAACTTGTTTGTATGATGATGATGATGATGAT
>CM065720.1:15583431-15598431 GCA_033310375.1 Conus canariensis
TGTGTCCTTGACCCCATCCCTACTTCCCTCCTTAAACGTTGTGCCTCTCATTTGATTCCCGTGATTACAAACATTGTAAACAAATCTCTCTTGTCAGGCATAGTGCCTCCTCAGTTTAAGCAGGCAATGGTTACCCCTCTCTTGAAAAAGCCAGGACTGGACCTTAATAAGTTAAAGAACTATAGACCGGTGTCCAACCTCCCATTCCTCTCAAAAATCCTTGAAAGAGTTGTGCTGAAGCAGCTTCAGACTCATCTTTCAGACCATGGTCTTCTTGAGGCCTGTCAGTCTGCTTATAGGAAGAATCATAGCACTGAGACTGCTGTATTGAGCGTACTGGACTGTTTACTGTGCAAATCCGACAGTAAACTTGTTTCTCTCGTAGCCTTGCTTGATCTGAGTGCTGCCTTTGATACGCTAGATCACACTACTTTACTTGAAAGGCTTAGGGTCACTTTTGGTGTTGATGGGATAGTTCTCCAGTGGTTCGAATCGTACATCAGAGATAGGTCACAGGCGGTGGTTGTGGGTGGTGTAAGGTCTACTTTGTCACCTCTTTTGTATGGAGTACCACAGGGGTCAGTATTGGGCCCAGTGTTGTTTACATTGTACTCACAGCCCTTGTCAGATGTTATCTCGGACCATGATTGTGATTTTCACAAGTATGCTGATGACACTGAGCTTTCTAAGAGTGGCACACCTGATGAGTTTGTTTCTGTTCAATCTGGGGTGTCTCGGTGTATCAGCAGTGTGCAGGAATGGATGACAAGTAATAAGCTTAAATTAAATTGTGAAAAGACTGAAGTCATGCCCGTTGGAACCTCCTCCTGCCTCAAACTCGTTGAGTCAGAGTCAATGGTTGTTGATGGTACTGAATTGCCTTTCAGTAACTCTGTCAAATACCTTGGTGTTACCATTGATCAGTGTCTGACCATGCAGAATCAAATATCTGTAGTCTGTCGCTCATCCTTTTTAGAGCTGAGACGTATTGCTTCCATCCGACGCTTTATGTCCAGGGAAGTAGCTGTCAGGCTAGTCTGTGCCACGGTGATGTCAAGATTGGACTACTGCAACTCTGTTTATGCTGGGCTTCCCGCAGAACAGATTGCTCGGCTGCAGAGAGTCCAAAATAGCGCTGCACGACTTGTTTTGAAGAGGAGGAGGTGTGAGCACATCACTCCCATGCTGATCGAACTGCACTGGCTTCCCATACAGTATCGGTGGCAATTTAAACTGGCAGTTCTTGCTTTCCGCCACTTCAATGAATCTCTTCCTCACTATCTCTCTTCTTCTCTCTGCACCTACCAAAGCTCTCGTACCCTTCGCTCTTCTTCACAAAAACTTTTGAAAATCCCTAAGCGTTCTCTGAAATCTGTTGGCGAAAGAGCCTTCAGTTTTAGAGCACCTTCTATTTGGAACTCCCTCCCTGAAGACCTTCGTAATCAGCCTACTCTTTCTTCTTTTAAATCTCAGCTCAAAACTTACCTCTTCAAAAAAGCCTATTCTCTTCTGTAGATGACTAGATCTCTCTTAAATTCCTCCACAACTAGTTCGGTGAGACAGTTTATGCATGTAGGTGCGTCTGCCATTGTGTATTTTCTTTTTGCTGTGTGCATGAATATTGTATGAATAAGTGCAAATGGTGGATGTAAGCGCATTGAGTTGTACAACAAGAAATGCGCTATATAAGTATTATACATTATTATTATTATTATAAAACACCGCCTATCCTTCACAGTGGCATTCCTCTGGCATCAACCTCTCAGTTTCCACTCACACAGCCTGATCCAGACTCCTCCCATCACATTCCCAGAGCCACAGGTCTAAGGGGATTCATCAGCTCACCATGATACCAACCTCCAGAGGATGCCCTGCACTGCTGGTGAGAACTTGGGCGGTGTTCACACGTGTCCCTTCCCAATCTTTATAAGCTTCCTGCTGGGAATAATTTGTTTCATCGCAGAACCAGACTGAGTAATAGCACCCAGTCTCTTTCCCTGAACCCCCCCACCCCCCACCCCCACTGACCCCCCCCCCCCCCCAATATCCCCATACCCTTCCCTCCCGAACACCCACATACGGGCAGCAGTGAAAAGCAACACTGACGCTAGCTGTTCTGTAATGGCTGTAGTGAACGCTGAGGACATTAACACGAACTGACTTCAGGGACCACGTGTGTGTGTGTGTGTGTGTGTGTGTGTGTGTGTGTGTGTTCGTTCATTCGTTCTTCAGTTTAACGTCTATTCACATAAAATGATTTTAGACAGAGTTAGGGAAATAGCGTGTGTATGCATGCGTGCGTGTGTGTGTGTATATATATATATATATATATGTGTGTGTGTGTGTGTGTGTGTGTGTGTGTGTGTGTGTGTGTGTGCGTGTGCGTGCGTGTGTGTGCGCGTGTGTGTGTGTGTGCGTGTGTGTGTGTGTGTGTTGATGGACCGATAAGAGATTTTTACGAGCAGTTAGCTATATATAGTGATTCATACTAAAATTCTTTACAATTAGGCTAAACATTAGCACAAAGCAAGAATTAAAACATAAAGGAGTACAGGATATCTGGTATAACCAAAATGTTAAGCGCTCACATCTGTAGGTACACTGGTTACAAAAAAGAGCCCATTGGACTAATCATCAAAGAATTAACAAAAGAAACAAGACCTTGTAAGTTCTGGAAAATACACGTGCCATCAAGTCGCAGGCAGTCAGGATTTTCATTTTTGAAATATGCGCAGTGGAAAAGAAGATGCTGGGTTGTGAAACTTTCAACTGCTCAGCAGATGCAATTTAAATTTTTGCGAAATTTTGTACGGAAAGCGTTTAGCTTAAGCCTGTAAAACAGGGATTCAAGTTTTCAGTTATTTTTTTCAAGTATGTTTGTGTTTGCCAATTGATAGGTAATCTTTCCACTTTTAACCGCATTGCTAGAAGAAAAAGTAGCTGACTGGGATTTGTCACAGCAGAGCAGTTTGGAGTGAGGTAGATGTATTTTTAATAAGAACCAAGTTTTTGTAGGCTTCATAAACCTTTTCAATACACGTCTTTTTTAAGAGACCATATCCTTCGTATAAATACAGAGGAATGTTGGTTTCTATGGATTCATCGGACTTTCGTGCTCCTTTTCTGGCAGCCCGGTCAGCCCACACATTACCAGAAATCCCACAGTGAGACGGGATCCAGCAAAAATCAACTGTTGTACCTCTTGATGTAAGAATACTGACAAGATGTTTTATTTCTAAAATCACCTCACCTCGATTTTTTACAGCAACAGATTCAAGGCCTTGTAGGACAGATTTAGAATCCACACAGAAAAGTGCTTTGTAGATAGTAAGTGGAGTATCAACAAGAAAGTTAAGCGCCATTAGAATGCCACCAGCTCAGCCGTGAAGATAGAATACCCCTTCCCGAGATGAAAAGATGTTTCAACTTTAAGGGTAGGAATAACAAAACCACTTCCAGCTTTTTCATTTAACAGTGATCCATCGGTGAAAACTTTAAGGTGGTGTGAATAATTACTATCGATATGACATTTGGCAAGAGAGGACAATATATTATTGTTAACATTCTTTTGTAGATCAGTATATCTATAATCAAAACATGCGGTGTGCAATTCCCAATTTGGAATCAGGGATACAGGAAAACGATCAGCAATATTCTTGGGATCAATCTCAGCGTCCTTCAGTAATATTGAGGAATATGTCATTATAGTTGTATTAGATTTAATAGATCTAGCTCGCTTCGGGAAATGGAAATCTGATCGTAAAGCTAATTCATCTTTGCTTGAGTTCTGAACACTGAGCTACGTAGGATGAATTTAGCACAGGCCAAGTTTCTATAGTCGTCAAGGGGCAGAACTCCGGCTTCGTAATACGTTCCTGATGCACTGGCATGAAATGGGACACCTAGTGCGAGTCTAAATGCCTTGCAGTCTATGCTTTGCAACTTTTTAAGTAAGTAGTTTGGTGCGCTGAAGAACACTTCTTGTGCGTATGATAATTTTGATCTTACGAGAGATGTCGAAAGGTGTACTAAAATTTGTGTATCTGCACCCCAATTTTGTTTACTGATCACTTTAAGAAGATTAAGAGATTTGCTGGCTTCGTTGATAATATGTTCAATATGGTTGTTCCAAGTTAATTTAGAGGTAATATTTACTCCTAAAAATTTTATCTCGGTGACATAATTTAATACATTGTTATCTACCTTAAAAGTAGGAATATTGCAAATACTTCCACCAGATTCAAATAACATCATGTGGGTTTTTTCTGCCGATAAACTAAGGTCGTTTTCAAACATGAATATTGCTATATTATCTAGGTCACGCTGATATGTTTTTTTTTAAATGAAATTGACAGATCTGACTGAAGGTTTCTTCTTTAAAGTTACGTTCATCCACATGCAAATATCGTCAGCGTATTGCACCAAGGAGCAGTTTTTAGATAAATGCTTTGGGAGATCGTATATCAGAATATTAAAAAGTAGCGGAGCGATGACCGATCCCTGAGGAACGCCCATTTGTAAATTTCTCTTGCTGGAATAAACATTTTGTATCTTTGTTTCTATACTTCAACTGGTCAGAAATGCTTTGATATAGTTATATACATGACCAGAAAGACCAATGGTTTTCAGTTTATATAAAAGTCTCTCACGCCAAACATAATCATACGCTTTTCTGACATCAAAGAAAGTGGCAAGGACATTTTTCTTCGTGCAAATTGTTGTTTTACATGAGTCGTCAATTTTACCAGATGGTCTATTGTTGATCTGCCTTTTCTAAAGCCTGCTTGTGTAGCCGAAATTATACCACGTTTCTCACAGTGATATTCAAGCCTACTTAAAACAATTCTTTCCATTAACTTACACATGTGAGAGGTGAGGGCAATCGGACGGTAACTATTTATGTTGGATCTAGGTTTGCCCTGCTTTAAGATCGGTACGACTACAGATTCTTTCCAAACAGAAGGGATACTTCCATCTTCCCAGCATTTTGTTATGATGTTATGAAGAAACGATACAAAATTATCTGGCAGGTGTTTAACATCTCATTCGAAAGTGCATCCAGACCAACTGATGTTTTTTTTTTGTTGGTAATAATATTATTGCATTTCTTAATTCCTGTAGAGTGATATCCGCGTTTAGATAATGGTCATTTTTTTCTTCTGGATCACAGTACATATCGTTATTCTTTGAGTTTACCCTCATAGTTTTGCATTTATCAGAAAGGCTATTTGTGGAACTATTCTTTGCAAACAGATCTGCGAACGCCTCGGCTTTTTGAGCAGCAGTTGGAAATTGCTCATTTTCTAAAGTAACTGGATAAATTGGAAGATTCACTTCTTGTTTCATTTCATGGACCTTTGTCTAAACTTTTTTAACGTCGTGATGATCAGAGACTTCGGTGAAACAAAAGGACGACCAGTGGTCCCGTTTAGCTTTTTCAATGACTCTGCTGCTCATATTCTTGGCCCGTTTCATAGTGACGTTGTTTTTCGGCTTGTCTTTAACATATTCTTTGTATTTTAGTTTCTTTTCATCAACAGCACGTTTGCAGGATTCCGTCCACCACATATTTCCGCTATGAACTGATCTTCTTTTGTGGTTAGTTTTTGGAATGAATTTGGTTGCAGCGTACAAGACCGATTCAGAAAAATGTGTGTACATAGTTTCAACATCCTGGTTTTCAAGAGTTGTTACATTAAAAGACATTAAAATAGATTTGAATTTCTCCCAGTCAGCTCATTTGTAATTATATTTTGGAATTTTATCAACTGTGTTGTCTTGTGCAACTGTAAACCCTGTGAGGGATATAGTAATAGGGAGGTGGTCAATTCCCAAAGTGTCTTTATCAACCTGCCAGGAACAGCTAAGAGCTAAAGATGGGGAGATGAAAGAAAGATCAATTGCTGAGGGTCTATGGTTAGGGACATCTGGCAGTCTAGTGACACGCCCATCATTTAGAAGGTAAAGGCCAGAATCAAGAATATTTTCTACCAGGCGATTTGAGCTAACTTTAGAGCAACAACTGTCCCAGAGGGAGCATGTTCGTTGACATCGCCGGCGATCAACCACTTCTGATTTTGCACGTCTATAGTACGTAACCAGTCAGTGTTACAGTCAAAAACTCCTTTTGGGAGGTATATAGAAACTATGTTTAGTGTTATCGACTTATCGAATCTTACACACACTGCGCATGAGTGAATATTTGCAGCATTTTCTGGAACCGGCGATGTTATAAGACGGTAAGACAGATGTTCATGTATGTAGATGGCTGTAGACATTTTTTCGCCTTTAGCAGTCTGTTGACACACTGGAGGATAGAAAAAGTTTGCCAGTCAGGTAGTTTATATCTAGACACATTTAGTGACTGCAGAATTAAAACGGAGAATGAATTATCTGCAATGTGCTCTTGAAGGTGGGAGATGTTAGTTGCCACTGAGCGACAACTCCACTGCAGTATGTCTATTTTGGGCTCTTTAGCCATAAAAAGTCAAAACAATAACAAAAATTACTAATGCTTTTAGGGAAAAAAAAGTTAAATAAACAGATGAATGCAAATGGGTGGAAACGAAACTATTCAACTAGAGGAGTCCGCAAAGTCATGGACTTTGGTGGGATAAATCAGTCTAACTGGGGACAAAAAAGATATAACAAAGATGACGATGTAAAATGCAATCAAAGCATTGACACAGTTGACAGAAAGACAGTCATGGAAACCAGCGGAAGAAGTCACGCCGTGGCGGTGGCACCGGAGCCATGTAGCTGTAGTGGTGCCGGTACTGTCGCCGTGGACGGGGTCCATCGTCCCTGTAGGGTCTGCTGGGGACAGGTCGTGCAGGTCGTCTTGGTTTGGACCAAAACAGGTGGTGAAGATGACGACCCAGGTTCCCAGCAAAGACACTCAAACCTCGTTTTGAAGGGTGGATGTTGTCCCGCATGTACTGGGCCTTGCTGCTGACATTTTCATGAGATACAAACGATACGTTCTTATCACCATGAAGACTAGACAGTACATGGGCGTTGAATATTTCGCGTTTTGTGTTTAGGTCTGAAAGTCTGGTAGGAGCGACCCGGCTGATGATGATAAGCATTTTGGGATATTTCTTTCTCAGACTTTGAACGAGCTTGACAAAGTGTTTTGATGTTTCCTGAGTGTCTTTTGTGTTTTTGAGATCGTTCACACCTACATGGAGTACAATGGCATCTGTATAATCCACTGTATTGTCTATAAACAGAGTATTCTTACATTCCTTTATTGTGTAGCATTTTGACGTTTTACAACGTGCAAACCATACCCAAACCTAGTCTCTCTTCACATATACCATTTAACACAGAATCCGAGACGATCAAAACTTTGGAGAGGTCGGAGTTGCTGCCAGTTTCATATCTCTCCGAACTGTTTGCTTGTAGAATTGAAATGTTGTTTACAGCTGAGTGGTGGAGAGGTTTTGGGGAACTCTTTTTATTGGTTTGTTGGGTGTTTCCTGTACTTTTTGTTCTTTGGACAGTATCGATATGGGTTCGACACTTGAGATCAGGATCTTTCTGGTGACGTGATATCTTTTTTACAGCCTGTTTTACGTCATTTGTTTTTGCGTCACTCTGATTGTCCACTGTATGTTGGGCAGATTTCTGAACTTTGACAACATCAGAAAAAGTTAGTTTGCATATGTTTTTTTGTCAGACACCGGTGTTTTTCTTTCATTTGTTGATGTCACAGATTGTGTCTGAGTGTCACTGCCCTTCGTATGTGTGACTTTGTTGTCTTTCAGCCGTATGATGGAACACAGCTTGTCCATTCAGTGATGGTAGATTTTAAATGTAACATAGAGACATTAATTTTTTCAAGAAATAAATCTGCTTTTGAAAAGCCTTCAGCTTCAAAAGGACTAGAACACACATCGGGGACCTCTGTCTGATCGTTTTGATCTTGACCATATGTGTGTGTGTGTGTGTGTGTGTGTGTGTGTGTGTGTGTGTGTGAAATCTCAAAATCTCAAGCGAATAGATGTAGGCTCTTCCAAGTATCATCCAACTTGTGCGCACGCACACGTGTACCACAGTGTCCCCACCCTCACCCAAACACAAACCCACTTCCCCATGTTATCTCTCTCTCTCTCTCTCTCTCTCTCTCTCTCTCTCTCTCTCTCTCTCTTAGTAAATCGAAATCATTTATGGTTAATTCTTCGTAAAAATGGTATTCGTGGCAAAATGTATCGAGCTATTAGGAGTATATATCAAGTTGTGAAAGCTAGAGAGTCCGAGCAAATAATGATCTTACCGAAGCTTTTATGTGCCCCCGTGGGGGACAACTGCAGCCCTATTCTTTTTTCTCTGTTCATTAATGAACTTGCTAATGACATTGTGACACATGGTAAACACGGAATAAGCTTATCACCTGACTTGTTACAGATTCTAATCATGTTATTTGCTGATGACGTCGTTCTTCTTTCCCACACCATAGTGGGTCTTCAGCACCAGCTGAACGTATTAAGCAGCACTGTTGACATACTCCAACTAATTGTCAATGAAGAAAAATCTAAAATAGTAATATTTAGTAAAATGTATTTTCTAAATATATGTCTGTATTATGCTTTTATTACCTTTATCTTCACAATAGTTGTTAGCAGTACCATCAGTAATACTATTGTTAGTATTGATCTTATCACCACTAGCATTAACATCCCCGTCGCTACTAAGACTGTTGCCACGGCAACCATGCTGTTTAAGAATCCTCTAACCCACTCTCCTTTCTCCCATACTACAACTGCTATTACCTTATTATCACCAAAAGTAGTAGTAATCCTGTCTTAATTTGTTATTTCAATATTCTGACCTTTATTATTATTCCTGTCAGTAATACGATTAGCATCATTACTACCTTGACTCACACATGATCTCCCTTCTAACAGCCTCGTTTTCATTCAACGCCTACCTTGTGCTGAAAAGATCAAGCTAAGTGACAAACTCGTTCATTTTCTTTGTCCTATTTGTTTGTGTCTTCCTGAAGAAGACCTAAGAGGTCGTGTTTTGTCTTGTGACTCGTTTGTCCACGTTTCTCTCGGCGGTTCGCTAACATTTATTTAAGACTTCTCTATAAAGTGGCAAGACCTTTTACAACTTATTCACATATGGCGCTCACCTTTATGCCTCCTTTCTTTGTCCTTTTTTGTGATTTTTTTTCAACTTGTAAAGGAGAAAAATCAATGTATTTAAGTTGGTTTTTTTTTGTTTTTTTTCCCTAAATTATGTTTGTCACAAAGTCACATAAATGACAACTTCAAGGTGGGTAAGACGGCAGCTCGTACTTATTAGAAAAAAAGAAAAAAAACAAACAAACAAACAAACAAACAAAAAAACCAAGATCTTTGATTTCACTGTTTCTCCTCCCCCCCCCCCCCCCCCCCCCCCCCCGCCCCCCTCCCGCTGTATGCATGCACATTATTCTCTTGTTGAACATACATCTTGTGTTAAAAAAAATTGCCTACCAGCAGAGCACTTTTTGTTGTTCTTCATCGTTTAATTTGATTCGTTTCCACTTTCAAATCAGTGCATAGTAATTACTGTCTTTTTTGTTCGTCCAGAGCGAAAAGGTTGATCTGCAAGTACGCATGAATGCACATGTGTATGTCTATCTCTGGTGGCTGTCGTAAACTCCTCGCCATTTTCTTTACAACGTTTAGGATGATGATTGCCAGTATTATGCCTGATTAAGCTGTGTGTGCATCTTCTGTATCACTGCCTCATCATTTAGCGCTCTCGCAGCTCTATAATTTCGGATTAATGTAAGAATGGATTCACCTTCGGAGCAGAAGTTTTTGCAGCTATTTTTTGTAGTGTTGCTGTTCAATCTGGAATATGCTATTATTTTTTTTTCCTGCGTGTGCTTGTTTGCTTTTCAAAGTGGCTTTGGACAGTTACAACAGATAAAACCCAGTGTCATAAGCTATACACTTTTTTTCATTGTTTTAAAATAAATGTATTAGTTGCCTGTCTGTGTGTTTGTTTCTGATTTTTTTTTTTTCAACATAAACTTGTCTATCTATCTAGGTATCTGTCTTGCTATCTGCCTATCTATCTATCTTTCTATCTGTCTATTCATCTCTCCTGACCTCTCTCTCTCTCTCCTCTCTCTCTCTCTCTCTCTCTCTCTCTGTACCAATCAATCAATCAATCTCTCTCTCTCTCTCTCTCTCTCTCTCTCCACACACACACACACACACAACACACACACACACACACACACACACACACACACACACACACACATGCATTTTTTACGTCCCTTGCATCCTCAAATGGATTTTCTAGCATAGGGTCAAAAATTCACCCTTGTATTTTATACAGTTTACATCATGAGTTTAGTTTGTCATCAGCTTATTTCTTTCCACACTTTAATTTTCTACATTTCACTGGTTGCTTTGGGGGTAATATTGGATTCCGTTTTCGAACACGTGGTGGTGAGAATACCACAGAATTGTAGACTGTGGTATATCTCCAATTGATGCCAAGGGAGCACAGACACAATCAGTTGTGCCTTCCAGACGAGTCCGATCCAGCGGAAAAAAAAGGCCTCGGACAAGGCAATATGAATAGGTCTGTATTTAGAATGTGTTATGATAGTCCCCATAAGCAGCTAGCGAAGGGTTATATACTGATGACATATTTTCCTAATATGTAATTTCGACGCTAGTAGGCTGTTTTCCCGTGATATCTTCGAATTACTGCGAAGTTTGTGGTAAAGTTATATCATGGTCGTAATACGTGGCTGATAATGGAGGAAGAGGGAATGAGATAATGTCGTTGTTGATATCCAGAGAGACATTCTGTTCCCATCCATTTCCCCTTTACCTCCTATACAACACTCATCTTCTACTACCCGTCCTCCCAACGATATGTTCTTACCTGACTTGATTCCTTCAGCTCGGCGATGTTTACAGTATTGGCTGGGGTAGGCTATTCCCTTGTTTTAATTATTTGTACATATATTCTGTTTTCCTTACTTGTATATACAGTCAAACAAAGACATGCGTTCTTGATTCATATTTGTGCTTCATTAAATATACAAAGTGCATCTTGTTTTAGGAATGTGATTTTGAACCTAAAAGTGCGATTCTTTGTGCCTTTGTAATGATTCAAAACGGTGGGGTTTTTTCCTTGAAAAAGGTACTGAACTAAAAGCCAGTGCAGCATTCGCTGCATACCTTTGTACAATGTAGTTTCCAAAATCAAAGCCTGAATTCGCATTAAACCACTCTTTACTGCACTTCATATGGCGTGTGAGTACGCATATTTCTCTCACCCTCCTTTGCCTCTGCACAACTCTTTTCCTGAATAAGTTCCTTCATTTACCTATACCTTCTTCCATCCCCACTCACCATGTTGAATAGGCCAGGTATGAAAATCATTCCTGGCCACAAAATTGTTTTGTCACACACACACACACACACACACACACACACACACACACACACACACACACACGCACACGCACGCACGCACGCACGCACGCACGCACGCACGTACGCACGCACGCGCACGCACGCATACACACACACACACACACACACACACACACACACACACACACACACACACACTACCATCCGCTTACCTTTATTCCACAGAATATGTTCATTATGTACGTCGTTGTAAACCCAATAACATCGACGTTTTTTCTGCCCATTTTCGCCCTGGGCAAATCTAGTACAGATGTTTGCAGAATCCTCCCTCATTTTTTGATGTCACTATTTCTTAACACTGTGACTTTAGTAATGCACATGGAATTTAATCACGTTAAGTGCACAGTCTCTCTCTCTCTCTCTCTCTCTCTCTCTCTCTCTCTCTCTCTCTCTCTCTCTCTCTCCCCCTCTCTCTCTCCCTTAATGGAAAGGGATATGTCTGCTTGTGTCTTTGACAGCTGTGCACTTCATGTTTGTGAACGGATTGAATCTGACCACATGCCTGTTGTTCTGACTCTTAACGTTTAAAAAGGTAGTTTGAATCATCCCAAAGAAAACAATATTTACAATTTTGTTGAAAAGTTTGTTTGGAATGAATCCTATAACGACCAGTTTACTGCCATGATGTGCTCATCTGAGATCCAGCAGAGGGTCGATAAGGCTGTCAAGCTTAGTGACGTAAATGTAAATGATGCGCTCAGTGTCTTTAACACTTGTTTAAAAGATGCTGCGAAGTGTATGATAAAGCGGATAAATGTCAATCGCCAAAAAGGGGGTTATGATGACTGGTATGACACTGAATGCCTTCAAAGTAAAAGTAAGGCGAGAAGTTTATTAAGTAAGTCAAATCGTACTCTACTTCCAACTGATCGAGTTTTGTATTGTGATGCTAGGCGTGAATACAAACGGCTTTTGAAAACGAAAGAAAGGGCTTTTAACAGGGCATTGTTAGAAAAGCTAGTGACATCGATAAACTCTCAGAAAGATTTTGGGGACACAGTACAGAAGATTAAAGACGGTAAAAAAAAAAAAAAAAAAAAAAAAAAAAAAACACACACCTACACACATTTAAATAATATTACTTTGGAGACCTGGTTTGAACATTTTAAAGGGCTGCTTGAAAGAAATGACGATGTTGACAATTTTATAGCACAACCACTTACCGTTGATGAAAGTGCTGGCATATAGTGATAACTGTCTTTTAAATCGTCCAATCTCAAACGAAGAAATTCTGCTGGCGTTATGAATTTTTTTTTTAATGGGAAAGCTGCTGGTCCTGACGGAATAACCGGAGAGATAGTTAAACATGCTTGCAAATCTGAACTGGTTGTTAGTTTTTTAAAGATATTTTTCAATGGTTTGTTTGACAGGGGTCTTTTTCCAGAAATTTGGTCAGTCAATTATCCTTCCATTGTATAAAAAAGGTGATGCTAATAACAAAACAAAACAAAACAAAACAAAAAAAAACTATCGAGGAATATCTTGTAGCAATGTATGCAGTAAATTATATAGCACTGTCATTAATAGAAGACTTCAGGAATGGGTCGAGGAAAACAACGTAACTGGTGAATTTCAAGCAGGATTTAAACGGAATTATTCAAGAATTGATCATATGTTCACTTTAATGTCGTTCGTTGAGAACCAGTTTGGACTGAATCGCAAATTATAAGTAGCCTTTATAGATTTTGAGAAAGCTTTTGATTCTGTAAACAGAAGTATCCTTTGGCCCATTTTGCTTAAAATGGTGTTCATGGTAAATTGTATAAGAGTATTATTAGCATGTATGACTCTGTAAAAGCAAAAGTGTGATGTAGAGGATCTCTTACAGATCATATATACTGTACATCAGGAGTAAAGCAAGGAGATGTTTGTAGCCGTATTTTGTTCTCCTTATTTATCAATAAATTGACGTTGGAAGTTATTAATTCTGGAAGACATGGTGTACGGTTTGTAAATGGTGTTTTAGAAGTATTCATTCTCCTGTTAGCTGACGATGTGGTTTTATTGTCCAAAACTATTGTGGGTCTGCAAACACAGTTGAACAATCTAGCCAGAGCTGCTGCGTCACTTCAGTTAAAAGTAAACATGACAAAAAGCAACATAACAGTCTTTAGAAAAGGAGGTTATCTTGCCGCTAGGGAAAGATGGAGATATAACGGAAATACTATGCCAGTAGTAAATGTTTGCAAATATTTGTGTGTATTCTTTTCAACACGCTTGAGTTTTACATTTGCTTGTAAAGATCTTGTGAGCAGAACAAAATACGACTTAATACGTATCATGAACAAAACTAACAATATTGAATAACAATTCTTTAACTATGTTTTTAAAATTGTTTGACTTGCAGATCCAGCCAATTGTACAATATGGTGAACTTTGGGGTATAGCAGTTCTGCTTTTGAGGAGGAGAAGATTAATTTATACCACTGAAGAAAGTTTTGGGACTATCTATGCATACGCCTAATGATTTAATCTATGGGGAGACAAACAGGTATCCTTACATTTAGCATCTGTTGTCAGTTCTATTCGTTATTGGTTAACGTTAACAAGAATACAGTCACATAGATTACCCCATAGAGCTTACAATATGTTAGTTGAGTTTGACGCCAGAGGCAAGACAAATTGGGCTTCACGGTAAGATAAATATTGTATGAATATTGATTTGGCTTTGTATGGGAACGTCAGGGTGTTGGAAACATAGACGTTTTTATCCGAGAAATTCGTCAGAGATTAATAGATTGTAGATGGCAGATCTGACATTCTCATGTTCAGGAGAGTGACAGATATGATATCTATCGTATGGTAAACGCAGTGCATAGAATGCCAGTATATTTTTCTATGAACTGTGACAAACATTTGCAATACATCTTAACAAAATCTAGATTTGGCATCACGGAACTATGCTGTCATGTTAATCGTTATAGAGAACTCAGTGATGATAATTTCCTTTGCACTTTATGTCACGAGGCTTCTAAAACTGAAGTTCATTTTGTATTTCTTGCCAGGAACTTAATAATTTAGGCAAGAGTTTATTCCAGAGAAATTCTACAGACAACCATACTTGTTTAAGCTGATTATGCTAATGACATCAAGAAATGAAGAACTTGTAAAGCAGTTCGCACTGTATTTGTGCAAAGCATTTAAGATTCGGAAGTTCATTACAGCCTAGATTCTTCTTTTTTCATCAGCGTATGTTTGAATGTTGTTACTCTGTACTAGTACATGCAGTAAACAAATTACGTGTAAAACGGTATTCAGCATAGTTATTAATGCAATGCAGGTTTGAAAACTGTCACAATAATAATCTTTGTGGTGTTTGCTTATGTTTGATTTTTTTCATATTACATTAATATCAGAAAATCATATCTATTATTATATCCACCCCCCCTTCTGACAAACTATGGCCTAACAGAATAAAGATCTGAATCTGAATCTCTCTCTCTCTCTCTCTCTCTTCTCTCTCTTCTCTCTCGCCTCTGCGCGCGCGGCGCGCGCGCGCGCGCGCGCGCGTGTGTGTGTGGTGTGTGTTTGAGTTATTTAT
>CM065720.1:15605931-15608431 GCA_033310375.1 Conus canariensis
GGGCTGAATAATTCACACACAAAATGATATATGTCTCTCCCTGTACCATTCGTTACACACACACACACGAACAACACACACACACACACACACACACACCACACACACACACACACACACACACACACACACATACACACACACACGCACGCACGCACGCACGCACAGCACACACACACACACACACTCACACACAAACACACAAACACACACACACACGCACACACGAACGCACGCACGCGTGCACACATGCACGCAAGCACGCACGCGCGCGTGCGCGCACGCACACATACACACACATACACACATAAAGTCTTTCTCTCTCTCTCTCTCTCTCTCTCTCTCACACACACACACACACACACCACACCACACACACACACACACACACACACACACACACACAATGCACACACACGTGCGCGTGCGTGCACACACAGACACACAACACACACACCACACACACACAATGCACACAACACACTTTTTGTTGTTGTTGTTGTTGTTGTTGTTCAAAAGTTACGACTTCAACTTTTATACATCCCGTCAACAACAGACCAGGGTCCTGTCTTTCAAGCACTCTATTCCAGCACCTTTTAGTGCAGTGCATTCTAATGCATGTTTAAATATTGCATCTCAGGCCTTTTGGACAAGAAGGCATGAACTACGTGCACAATCATATTTCTCTGATTCCTCCCTGGAGCAAGCAGCACTACATTCTGGCAACAAGTGCAATCATTATCATCATCATCATCATCATCATCATCATCACCACCATCATCAATATCATCAACGGCATCATCGTCGCCATCATCATCATCATCATCATCATCATCATCATCATCATCATCATCATTATCATCATCATCATCATCTCATCTTTATCGTCGTTATTGGTGTTTTTGTCATCGTCTTGGAACCAGACTGATTAATATCACCCCGTCCCTTCGCCGATCCCCTCACACCCTCCCCTCCCACACTGCCCTTCCCCGTCTGCCCTCATTCCATACCCTACTTGCCACGCACATACTGTCGACAGGGAAAACCACTTCTGACACTAGCAGCGCCGTCATGACCGTCCTCAACAGTGAGGACGTTAACACGCACTGACCACAGGGAGCAGTGTGGAGGAGGAATGCTGTCTGTCACCAGCTGAAACTGCACTCAGGGCTGAATAATTCACACACAAACGATATTTGTCTCTCCCTGTCCCCTTCGCTACACACACACACACACACACACACACACACACACACACACACACACACACACACACACACACACACACACACACACACACACACAACACACACAGACACACGCGCGCGCGCCGCACGCATCACGAATCACGCACGCACGCACGCACGCACACACGCACGCACGCACGCACGCACGCACGCATGCACGCACGCACGCACACACATACTTTTTTGTTGTTGTTCAAAATGTTCCGACTTCAACTTTTAAACATCCCATCAATAACGGACTAGGGTGCTCTCTTCCACGCACTCTATTCCAAGACATTTTAGTGCAGTGCATTCTAATGTATGTACAAATATTGCATCCCAGGCCTTTTTGACAAGAAGGCATGAACTACACCCACAGTCATACTTCTCTGATTCCTCCTGGGAACAAACAGCACTAGGTTCTGTCAACAAGACAGTCGTCATCATCATGATCATCATCATCATCATCACCATCATCATCAAAATCATCAACATCATCATCCTCGCCATCACCATCATTATCATTACCATAATCATTATCGTCATTATTGTTGTTGTCATCGTCATCGTCATTATCATTATCATGAGCAGCAGCAGCAGCAGCAGCAGCAGCAGCAGCAGCAGCAGCCAGCAGCAGCAGCCAACAACAACAAAAAACATCTGCATCATTATCATCATCATCATCATCATCATCATCAACGTCATCATCATCATCAACATCGTCGTCGTCGTCATCATCAAGTCCATCGAGCACATAAAGACGCAGATTGTTTTTCTCTTCTTTTCTTTTAACTTTTTTTTCTGTCACATTTACAATAGCATTTCTCTGGCTCCAACCCTCCAGCTTCCAGTCACACAGCCTGATCCAGACTCCTCCCATCACATTCCCAGAGCCACAGGTCTGAGGGGACTCATCAGCTCACCATGATACCAACCTCCAGATGAGCCCCTGCACTGCTAGTGAGAACTTGGGCGATGTTCACACGTGTCCCTCCCCAATCTTCATAAGCTCCCTGCTGGGGATATTTGCTTCGTCTTGGAACCAGACTGATTAATATCACCCCGTCCCTTCGCCGATCCCCTCACACCCTCCCCTCCCATACAGCCCTTTCCCGTCTGCCCTCATTCCATACCCTACTTGCCACGCACATATCGTCGACAGGGAAAACCACTTCTGACACTAGCAGCGCCGTCATGACCGTACTCAACAGTGAGGACGTTAACACGCACTGACCACAGGGAGCAGTGTGGAGGAGGAATGCTGTCTGTCACCA
>CM065720.1:15618431-15623431 GCA_033310375.1 Conus canariensis
ACCACCACCGCCACCATCACCACCAGCACCACCAACACACACACACACACACACACACACACACACACACACACTACCACCACCGCCACACACACACACACACACACACACACACACACACACACTACCACTACCACCACCGCCAACACACACACACACACACACACACACACACACACACACACACACGGACGCACGCACGCACACACGTTTCCAGCAACTCTATTGTACCTATGGTCAATGTTGAAGGATTTCTTTTGTGTTTATAATACGAACTACCACAGCGATGAGCGTGAATGGGGGAGGGGGGGGGGGATGGGAGGGGATATTCTCTATCACAGCCAGCATCTGCACACCAAGCAGCGAACACTTTGAGGACGTTACTGGTTATAGCAACTGGGCATGGGGGGGGGGGGGGGGGGGGGGATGACGTTATCCGATCCAGAGAAAAATTAAACAAACATTTAAATAAAACAAATGGATCCTCAGGTATAGGCTCCAAGATTTGCCCCCCTATATTTAATACACTTCATATACTGATTTTGATTCCTCCCAGTGTTTCTTCTCGTTTTAATTTCCTAGCTGTTCACTGGTGGCGTTTGCGGTTCCGTTGGGTTCTGTTTTGAGCCATTGGTGATGAGAATACCACCGAATTATAAGGCTGTGGTGTATCTCTAAGACCTTTGTTCCAGTCATCCCAGTTGGCACAAGTCATCAAGGAAATGAAGGCCTGCAAATTCAACATCCTAGGTCTAAGCGAAACTCGTTGGATAGAGTCAGGGAAATTTACATCAGAAGACATGAGCATCCTGTTTTCAGGTCGTCATGACAACATCCACCGTGACGGCGTCTGTCACGGTCGCTAAGCCGGACGGCCCTACCACCCTTACCCACGCCTATCACACACTAGGTCAGACAACACAGCACACTAACACAGTTTTACAATCACGCACGCTTCTTTATTTCACACACACTCCATGGCGCCACCACTCACGCACATCCACAACTGCACACAAGTATCTTAATTCCCGCTGACTCACCCTACTCTACTACAATGACCTGGAAGACCCTAACCTAACCTGAAACACCAGTTACAGTATATCACTGTGACCTGGGGACACAGTGATAGCCCGCACACGTGGTGACTAACTACTAGGGACAAGGATTTACCAAAGGGACTCTAATCTCTTAACGACCGCTACCACCCACACCTCTCCCCAGGACTCACCCTTCCCTTTTAACCCGGGACCACTACCAAACTGGTCGCTGCGTCCCTAAGGGAGGCAACGACAAGTATCCTACACTGTGCCGGCCACTACGTCCTAAAAGGAGGCAGTAGCTAACACCCCTAACCCTACTGCCTAACGCTACACCCCTTCTATCACAAACATGGGACAACCCATCCCGGCCCGGAAAACTCCAGTCCTCGGCGCTGTACGGGGCCCCTCACAGGCTGACACCTCCCCGGAGGACTCTGCACCCCGGCGCTGTCCGTGGCTCCTCCGCGGCCCGACACCCTCCCCGAAGACTCTGCACCCCGGCGCTGACCGTGGCTTCCCGCAGTCTGACTCCTCCCCCGATGGGCACGACACCCAACGTACACACACCAGACGCCCTCTCGACGGGTCCGGGGCTCGTAGGACGCCTCCTCCTCTGAAGGCCCCGCCGGACACCAAGGGTGGAAAAAGCCTGGTGCAGCGCCCTCTCACAGGACGCCTAAACCGGGACGAGGAACCAGTGCCGGAGAACTCCCGGAAGAGTACCGGTAGCCGGAGGAGAGCTGCCCCACAGAAGGCAGACGGCCTGGGTGGTCTCCCTCTCCCGGGAAAACAACAGGCACTGGAAAGCGCCGCTCACCCGCCGGCACGCGGCAGTAGACTGAGGTGGTCTGGCCCCAGCCTCAGGACGGAACAGGATACCTGCTGACACAACTGTAGGCCACTACTGTAGTGTTGCTACTACCCGAGTCATCAAGGCACATAGGCTACTTGGTAAAGCTTTAACTCTCCATCTCCCTTGCCTACTTCCCACTCGGGCATGAGACTGACCCCTTAAATTTCGAATACATCCCCCAACCCATTACTCACTTTGGGGTTATCAGACCCATTTCCTGCCAACCCTTACAACAGCGGTAAAGCAATACTCTCCCTGAGCCAATCCACGCTATTACATATGAAATTATGAATCACACCCAATTCTCGGAGAAATAAACCAATCTAAGCGATCCAACACGGACTCCATGGGCCCCCTTAGGACATACTAAATAATCTAGGAAATGGCCAATTTCACAAGGAAATGTCTCCACACAATAACCAGTAGTAATACACATCTCTCAGAGGAAAAAAAAAACAAAAAAACTTATAATTTTTAGCGGTTCACAGTTCCAGCCTGTTCACACAAGAGAATCGGCTCGCAGCCACAATCCTTCACATTATTACCCCTCTTTGCACTGTCAATTATAATCATATATCAAAAACATGATTTGTTCGCCAAAATTTCCATCCAGCACCTCACTCTCATGTCATCTATTGTCAGATAACCCAGTGGTTAATCCTTGTTATGCCAACACAACCACACTTCATACAATATTACATGCTGCACATCATCCGTTTTTATCCTATCGACTGCTAAGCTACTCGCCTTAAACTTTACCTTTCCCTTCTCTCTGCTTACTAAAATTCATAACTGGGTTGCCTCCCCACAACCTAAGATATCTTTCTCCAACCCCGTTCTGTCACAAATACATACATCCCTGCACGTGTGACGACTGTCACTTTCTTACAAAACTTATAACCATATGGACTCACTGTCCTGTACCAAATGCGTACGCCACCGATACAGTCTGCACGCGCACGACACCCGCATCGAGAACCCTAACTCGTAACGAAAGTGAAAAGACACCAATATAAGTTGAATGGTTACGACCGTACCCCAGTGTAAACCACTCGACCACAAATTGGCCTTAGCCCTACTACACAGTTAACCGATTCCAATACTGTGCAGGTCAACTACGAAATCGTACATCAATTTCAACGAACACCTATTTACAACTGAGATTGAGCACAATCATCAAACCCCTCTATGATTCACGCAGACACATCTGCACCTGACTCATATTATGATCCTCAACCAAATGCAACCTCGTACTACCCTCTTATTGAACCCACTGACATTACCATGAACTAACCACAAACAATATCTACATCACTGTCCATCAACGGTCATTATATTGAACCCACATTGTCTAGCCAAACTGTCCTGAGGAAATCGAACTCAGGAACCACTATGTACATTACTTACAAAAAATATACAGGAAAGAGGTAACAACACAAACCGGCTGACTACAAATTTCAATCACGGAACCAAGACAACATCATACTAGACAACCAGTATACGCAACGAACACCATACAACTAATCGCAACATGAGACAACTACAGTTCAACTCGCCATAATACAAGACAACACAACGAACTACAACACAACGAACCTAACAGATCACCAACCTGGACATACAGACGATCAACCACACCAGTTCTGCAACTGGCTGAAGTGGCTGCCAACAAGGACGACACCGACTCAGCACAAGCCAAGGGCACCCAACCCCGACGAGGACCTGGCCCTAACTATGACTTGAAGTCACTCTTCAAAAACTAACGGCGCTGCCGCCGCACCTACAAGGCGTACGTCCACTCCGACGAACACCAGGGACCGAAGTGAAGCTACCCCAACACATTCCGCCCTGGTCGGAATCAAGCGAACTCTACTCACCACACAAAACAACGATTGGTCAGAGCAGTGTATCCCTCCGCAGAGCTGACACACCTGACCAACGGACTAGTTGTTGCTCGTGCAACAACACGACAATTTACCACAACAACTCACAGACTTGACAACACAACAACAACCGATATCCTGCCCCGCCTTCTCTGGTGTAGAACCAAAGTAACAAAAGGGTAACAATCGGGAACGAAACCAACCTCCCGCTTCCATTCCATTCCCTCAATAAGTGAAGACTGGAATGAAAGAATATTGTATGTCCTATTTCCCCAGCCTCCTACCTAGCCTAATCTTTCTACCTAACCCTGAGGAACTTCACCTAACTCTAGCTAACTAAACCCCAACCTCACATACGTGCGAGCGCACACACACACACACACACACACACACACACACACACACACACACACACACACACACACACACAACACTCTCGCACGCATACGCGCACACGCTCTATATCTTGAATCCACACCACTCTTAAACACGTGGACGTACTAGTTTAGTACCCGCCGATCGGTGACAGCGTCACTCTTATCCTTGACAGACAAGCAGGCAATGCACTAGAAGAATGGACGCCAGTGAACGAGCGCCTCCTGACACCACGATTCATCACGTCACACGCCAAGGTCACCATCATCCAGTGCTACGCCCCAACCAATGACCACGATGATGCAGATAAAGACACTTTCTACCAGCAGCTTCAAGATCTGGTTGAAAAAGTACCACGCCATAATATCTTGTTGATCATGGGCGACTTGAATGCACAGATTGGGGAGGATCGGTCTGGCTTTGAGTTCGTCCTTCGTCCACATGAGTATGGCAAGAGACCTGATAATTGTGAACGTTTCCTGCAGTTCTGTGCAATGAACAACATGAAAATTGGGTCGTCACTATTCCAGTATAATGATATTCACAAGATCACATGGATATCAAATGATCACAGAACTCAGACTCAAATTGAGCACATCGCGATTGGGCCAAGGTGGAGAACCCCGTGTCTGCAGGATGTAACGTGTACCATGAAGCAGACGTGTGCAGTGACCATCATTTGGTGATAGCAAAGCTGAAGATCAAGCTGGAGAGAAGAAAGAAGAGACTCCATCCAAGAGATACAATACAAGCAAGTTGAAGGGCCCCACCACAGAGGCCCAGTTCCAAGCTTTCCTGAGCAACAGGTATTCAGTCCTAACTGAGACAATGCCAGGATCAGCAGAATCG
>CM065720.1:15643431-15648431 GCA_033310375.1 Conus canariensis
TAGTGGGCTTAGTAGATAGTGTCCTGCATGTATTGGATAACACACACACACACAGACACACACACACACACACACACACACACACACACACACACACACACAGAGAGAGAGAGAGAGAGAGAGAGAGAGAGAGAGAGAGAGAGAGAGAGAGAGAGAGAACGAACGAACGAACGAACGAAATGATTTATTGCTATAAAGCGGTACAGCTTCCTTAGCAATATGGCGCGATGAACAATAGCTCAACAAAACAATGAAATAATGCTGCGCGGTAAGTCCGACATGGAAACCTTGGCAAACAATGTTCATTTTCCTCACTAGGCTGGCATATGTCCCATAGGAAACCCGTCCGTCATGCCAGTCTCGTGAACACAGGCTGTCACCCCAGGTAGAACTGGATCAGACCGTGCAGCGTCTCCATCGCTCGTGCTGCATGTGCTTGGATGTCGGCGTGTTGTGTACTGTCAACACGTGTCACCTCTACGAAGACTGGCAAGTTTTACACGCTCCTCTGTCAACATGTTTCTGCTGTTCTGCTTCACAAACCGAAACACACACTTGCTGTCGCCAGATACAGCTCTGTAAGAAAATTCGAGGAAAAGATCGTCTGATTAATAATAACAATAATGATAATGATGATTATTTACGGAGCTCAATCTTAATTATAAGCCCTAAGTGCTTACAGATACATAAAAGGTTAAAGAAAACATAAATGAAACCAATTAGAAGAAGCGTATAGCAAAAAGTACCATGCATCTACAAACAAGGGTGCATATTGACACACACCCACACGCGCGCTCACACACACACACACACACACACACACACACACACACACACACACACACACACACACACACACACACACACACACACACACAACACACACGCACGCACGCACGCACGCACGCACACAAAAAACACACACACACACACGATCCCACAGAGAGAGAGAGAGAGAGAGAGAGAGAGAGAGAGAGAGAGAGAGAGAGAGAGAGAGAGAGAGAGAGAGAGAGAAGAGAGAGAGAACACCCACGAAATGTCCCGATAGCAGTGCTGCATCTCCTTCTGTGGGTTGCCCCATGGCTAACTTGACACTGCTCCCTGTGGATTGCTGGTGCCGTGGCCGCGGTAGGGGACGTGTCAGTGAGTGACATACTCTTAAAAAGAGTCTCTTTTGAGTCTTTTTATAAACCTGTATAAAGATTCAGTACTCTTTAAAATACATGCACAAGGTTCTTCACCGAGTTGCTGTTCAAGAACTCAGAAATCTACTCGTCCATCTAACTCGTCCAGTCAAATTCGTAAACTGTATACAAAGACGTATGTACATGTACACAAATTTCGGAAACTGGAATCTCTCTTTTATAGGCTTAAAGTTAACGCTCTTCGTACAAAATTCCACAGAAATTTACAATGTGCTTGTGGAGCAGTCGACAGTTTCAATACTCTGCATTTTCTTTTTAACTGTTCCTATTTTAACTCATCTCTCTCCAACTTCCGACAAAAAGACTCCCTATGCATTTTCCAGAATCTTCACGCCTTTTTTACATTTGTAAATTCGTTGATGTTAAGCCCAGTTGGCTCGTTTGTATAAATATGTCCATTTTTGTTTTGTTTTGTTTTGTTTTGCTTTGTAATTTATCTTTTAAGTTGTTACATTTAGAACAGTATTTTCTTTTCAATTGTCAAAGTCGCACACACACACACACGCGCACACACACACACACACACACACACACACACACACACACACACACACACACACACACACACATACACACACACACTCACACACACACACACACACACACACACACACACACACACACACACACACACACACACACACACACACACACTTCATGCCCTAACCCTATTCCACCAAATATTCCCAATCTTAATTCTTGTGCCGTGACAGTTCAGTTGAACTCTTCACTCTTAACAGTCATATCTGTTTACCTACCACAGGGTCCAAATGATTCTAACACAGAGTGGAATCGAACACTCCAGACGGACCAAGGTAAAAAAAAATCCTCATTGCAGGAGATTTCAATGCACATTCACCATTTTGGGAGAAGGACTGTCAATCAATTATACGTAATCGTTTCGTTGAAAATATTGTTGATGCTTCCTTCTATCTCCTTAATGATGGTCGAATAACTCGTATTCCTGATAATCCTAGTCATAGAGCGAGTGCCATCGATCTAACTTTAGTGTCCCCAGATATGGCACCGGTCTGCAGCTGGAATACACTTGATGACAACCTACATAGTGATCATTTACCTATTGTCACTTGTTTTGAAACTAAAAAATCTCAACCAACAGATCCAACCAAGGACAAAGTACCCAAGTATAACTATAGACTTGCAAATTGGGATAAATTTTCAAGTTTACTTTCTACATTTGAAGTTAATGACGCAAACAACAAAGATGTCAATAGCTTATATACTTTATTTACAAATGCAGTCCTAGATGCTGCAAATGAATCTATCGCACGGTGCAAGTCAGTAAGATCTCACAAGCATTCGGGTAATATTTGGTCGAATCAAGCTTGTGAAGAAGCAAAGGAGGAAAAGATATCAAAATTTAGAATATATTTAAGAGATAAGTCTGTCCCAAATCTTTTAGAGATGGAAAAAGCAAAAAACAAAGCCAATATGGTTAATGCACAAGCAAAAAGGCAATATTGGTCTATTTTTTGCATAAATGAAGTATCAAATCACAAGGACATGCAAAAAGTCTGGGAAAAACTAAGAACTATGAAGAATGGAATTAACTTGCCACAGTGTCCTATCAAATTGGACAACACACATATACCTACAAATCTAGAAAAAGCTGAAGAATTTGCTGAAATATTTGCAAATTATAGTAGAAATACTGGACTCTCAGAGAAAGGCAGGAGATATAGAGAAAATCAAGAAAAAAAATAGAACACATAGAGAAACAAATAATATAAATGGATCGTATATAAATGCTGATATAACATTGTACGAAGTAAAAGAATGCATTTCAAGTCTTAAGAAGAAAACATCCGTTGGTTTAGACGGAATCTCAAATGAAATGCTGGGACACTTGCCAGATAATGTTATAGAATTTCTTCGTTTTCTTCTACAGAAATGCTGGTCTGACGGTAATATCCCTCTCGTCTGGAAGCACTCAATCATTATTCCAATACACAAACAAGGAAAGCCCAGAGCAGATAAAAACAACTATCGTCCAATCGCCTTAACATCCCTCACATGCAAACTAATGGAAAAGATTGTTTTAAATAGACTAGTTCATTACTGCGAAAAATATAAAGTAATACCTGTCAACCAAGCTGGATTTCGAAAAGGCAGATCTACAACTGAACATCTCGTTAAATTAACAACCCAAATAAAGCAGCAGTTCGCAAGGCGAAAAAATATACTAGCGACATTTTTTGATGTCCGAAAAGTATACGATCAAGTTTGGCACACTCGCCTTCTCTATAAACTTAAACACATAGGCATAACAGGTAACACGTACAATTACATCGCCAGCTTTCTATCTAATAGGTTTATACAGGTAAAGCTTGGAAATTCATATTCAAACCCCAGACAGCTAAGTATGGGTCTGCCTCAAGGATCGGTTATTTCTCCAATTTTGTTTAACATCCTTTTAGCTGATCTTCCGAAAGACTTGTCCAAAGATACCACTTTAGCTCAATTTGCTGATGATGTTTGTTTGTGGATGAAGGTGACAGTGAAACGTAAAACTCCAGTCAGGGCTTTGAACTATACAAAGAAAGTGTATCAACGTGAACTTAATAAAATCAACAACTTTATGATAGAAAATGGACTAACATTATCATTGGAAAAAACAAAAATCATGCTGTTTAATTCAGGCTATGACCCTAAGAAATTACCTGAATTCACGATTAATGGTGCAATCATAAAATATACACAAATTGTCACATTTCTTGGCGTCTGCCTCACTTCAAAACTTTCGTGGAATTACCACATCGACTACATAACAAACAAAGCTAGAAAAAGTCTTAACTTTTTGAAGGTAATAAGCAGACAGCACTGGGGACAGGACACAAAGGCACTAATATCTCTCGCTACCTCCCTTGTACGTTCACGGCTGACGTATGGCCAGGAGGTTTTTTTTCAGCGCTCCAGCGCACTTGTTAAAGAAACTGCAGAGCATAGATTCCAAAGCTTACAAACTTGCTCTGGGTGTACCAGTACACGCGTCAATTTTAGGAACTTACACAGAAGCAGGTATTCTACCCCTCGATAAACAAAGAAAAGCCTCAGCTGCGAAATTTATCCTTAAAACTTCTGCTTATGAAACATTTTCACAAAAAGAAACAAATCTTAATTCAGAAACCGACTTTGCAAACAGAGCTAGAACAATACAGTCATTGAAGTCCATCAATACATTTGCCTCAGATATTATCTGTAACACAGAGCTGAACGGGAAAAATGTTGCAATTAAACCTTCTTTTTCTCCACTTCCAGAATGGGAACAAAACCAACCAATATTTGACATTGATCACACAGATTTATCAAAAAAACATTCTCCTAACCTATTAAAATGTTTAGTTGATTCCCACTTGGAAAGTGAGTATACAGACTATCTAAAGATATACACTGATGGATCAGTTCTTGATGATGGAAATACTGGTGCAGCTTTTGTAATACCCTCATTAAAAACAGAAAAACGATATTACATTGGTAAACATTATTCCATTTTTACTGCTGAACTTGTAGCCATACTTATGGCATTAAATTACATTGTAGATCTTTCGACGGATACATGCAAAATCGTATTCTGTGTGGACACAAAGTCTGTTTTACAAGCCATTAAATCCCGAGGCATGAAAAAAACGACTAGAAATGACTATTGAAATAAAACATATTATTCATGAGTTGTCTCTGAAGGGTACCAGTATCACCTTTTGCTGGATTCCTTCTCACTCCGGAATCACCCCAAACGAGTGGGCAGATCATGCGGCTAAAAGGGCAGCAAAAAAT
>CM065720.1:15653431-15660931 GCA_033310375.1 Conus canariensis
TGTTTTAAGGGAAGAAAAACATTCTTGGAGAAAATGCGTTTTGGTCCGATATGATTTTTCTATCCTCCCACTGGCTACTTCCCAAGTGGTAAAAAGACAGTAGTGCCGACTTTCTACCACCTCATTCTCATCTGAGAGATGACCTGTCCATCTTCCCATGTGACAAATGACCTGTCTGCCTTCTCATCTGACAAATCACCTGTCTACCTACCCATGTGACAAATGACCTGTCTGCCTTCTCATCTGACAAATGACCTGTCTACCTACCCATCTGACAAATAACCTGCCTGCCTTCTCATCTGACAAATGACCTGTCTACCTACCCATCTGACAAATGACCTGTCTACCTACCCATCTGACAAATGGCCTGTCTACTTTCTCATCTGACAAATGACCCGTCCGCCTTCTCATCTGACAAATGACCTGTCTACTTTCTCATCTGACAAATGACCCGTCCGCATTCTCATCTGACAAATGACCCGTCCGCCTTTTCATCTGACAAATGACCTGTCTGCCTTCTCATCTGACGAATGACCTGTCTGCCTTCTCATCTGACAAATGACCCGTCCGCCTTCTCATCTGACAAATGACCCGTCCGCCTTCTCATCTAACAAATGTCCTGCCTGCCTTCTCATCTTACAAATGACCTCTCTGCCTTCTCATCTGACAAATGACCTGTCTACCTACCATCTTAAAAATGACCTGTCTATCTACCCATCTGACAAATGACCCGTCCACCTTCTCATCTTACAAATGACCCCTCTGCCTTCTCATCTTACAAATGACCCCTCTGCCTTCTCATCTTACAAATGACCCCTCTGCCTTCTCATCTAACAAATGACCTCTCTGCCTTCTCACCTAACAAATGACCCCTCTGCCTTCTCATCTTACAAATGACCCCTCTGCCTTCTCATCTGACAAATGACCCCTCTGCCTTCTCATCTGACAAATGACCCCTCTGCCTTCTCATCTTACAAATGACCCCTCTGCCTTCTCATCTAACGAATGACCTGTGTACCTTCTTATCTAACGAGTAACCTGTTTGTCGACCATGTCATCTAACGAATAAACTGCCATCCTTCGTATCTAAGCGGAAGAGAGAGAGGGAGAGAGAGAGAGAGAGAGAGAGAGAGAGAGAGAGAAGAGACAGAGACAGAGACAGAGACAGAGACAGAGAGACAGAGAGAGAAAGAGACAGAGACAGAGAGACAGACAGACAGACAGACAGACAGACAAACAGACAGACAGACAGACAAACAGAGACAGAGAAAGAGACAGACAGAGAGAGTCAGACAGACACAGCCACCGAGACAGAGGTAGGAATAGAATAATACTTTTGTATATGTGCCTGCGGATGAGAGAGAGAGAGAGAGAGAGAGAGAGAGAGAGAGAGCAAAGAGAGAGAGAGAGAGAGAGAGGAGAGAGAGAGAGAGAGGTTGGAAGAGGTGGGCGGGGTGGGGGGGGGGGGGGGGGAGGTGGATCTGGATCGGGATCGGGAACGGGAGCAGGGCATACAAATTTACATAGTTGTTTTTTTTTCTGCATTTGCGTTGAAAAAGATGACCCAACTCAGAAGGTAAACAGATCAAGGCGTTGCAAGGGCTGAACGTCAGCACGATGTATGGTTGCAGAGCATAGGAAGTTCGGGTGGCAAGCAGCTTTGGTTGTGGTGTTGGTGAAGGAGAGGCAAACAGTGTGTATGTACCAGCCGCCGTGGCGAAGTGGTCAGCGTCGCGGACTCCCGGCTGGGAGGTCGTGGGTTCGAATCCCATCAGAAGTCATGTGGGTTTTTCTGCCCCGACCGGCTCCTACCCAGAGTTGAGTTGCTGCGGACTCAGTTGGGAAGACTGGGACCACACAGTCGAGTTTCATCCACTTAATGGATGCGTTTCTGAGAGTGTTGCTCAAATTTCCTGACCAACACTGCAGGTGCCTGTATCTCTCGGGCCTGGTTGACGCCGGGATATATTATGAAAGGAAGCGTAGAGTACAGCCCTGTCATGTAGTCTCAGACCGAAATGGAAATCCGTAGCATCATCTTAATCATCCTCATTCTCATCGATCAGCATTAAAAAAAATGTCTCAAATTCTGTGGCCCTTCATGCCCTGCTCTCATGGTGACCTCAATTTCGACGTCCTCTCCACGTCTGTGGCCTTGGTTTGGTTCCGTCGGGGTCACCGGTATCGGCGAGTCCATGGGGCTGTCGTTGGACAGGACGTGGTGGCGCCCTCCGGAGGGAGAGCTCACTCACGCCGGCTCCGCGACTAAGCAATTATTGTCGTCAGTAGGGGGCTTAGTAGGTGGTGTCCTGCGTATGTTAGATCAGAACAGGCGCCACTGAACACCACCGAAGTGACTCGGCAGCAGTGCAGTGTCTCCTCCGGTGGGTTGCCTCTTGACGACTTGACATAGACTGCTCCCTGTGGATTGCCGGTGCCGGGGCTGCGGCGGGGCCGACCGGGCTGTGGCTGTGGACGAGGTGTCGGAATGAGCGGCGTGGGTGCACTGCCTCTGAGGTGACCCAGAGGTTGGGACAGCAAAAAAAACAAAAAAAAAAAACAGTGTGTATGTGATAAGTTTGGAATTTTTCTTTCAATTGTCACCTTTTTCAGTCTTATTTCCCAACCGCTAGCTAGCATATATATATAGAGAGAGAGAGAGAAAAAAGTTCCACTGGCCAGCCCTAATCTGCTTACATACTCCCAAACAAAATAACACAAGGATACGAACGTAATCTGCTTATTGCGAGTTACGAGGTTTGTGAGGTGCTTAGAGTATAAGAATGACATGGGAGGGGGTGGGGGGGGGGACTGTAAGGAGGGGAAAGGGCGGGTGAGAAAGATCCCCCCCCCCCCCCCGAAAAAAAAAAGAAAAAAAAAAGAAAAAAGAAAAACGGAAAGCATCTCTATTCAAGATATGTCTCAAAATAATACACAAGAAAAGATACCGGGTAGAAAAAAAAAAAAAGAAGAAAAAAACGTTGATATGAAAATAAACACGTATCGTGAATAATTACTACTCCAATTTTATATTCTCAAGACAACAGATAAAAAGTACCTGCCTGGCGAAAGAGAGAAGAGAGAGAGAGAGAGAGAGAGAGAGAAGGGGGAGGGGGGCAAGACGATTGTATAATAAAAGTTGACATACTTTGTGTGTGTGTGTATGTGTGTGTGTGTGTGTGTGTGTGTGTGTGTGTGTGTGTGTGTGTGTGTGTGTGTGTGTGTGTGTGTGTTTTGCGCGCCCACCTTTGTCTTTGACCGTAGACCTGCCTTTCTCTCACTGGTCTGCCTAACTCTACTTCCTATAGCCAGAAGAAGCACCGTCTCCCCCTGTAGCTTATCTCTACATAAATAAGAGACCATAAATTATGTTCTGGAGTCGATTTGCCATCACTTGGTGGTGTGAAATTAAAATAAAAAGAAAGCTGCATTGCCATCCACATGATCAACCTTTATTCTTCCTGGACCAGCACCTCAGCTTCTTCAGACTTGGCGCACAGACCTTAGAGGTACCCTGTGACGACGTTCCAGAGACGTGCTCTTCCTGCCAAATGTGGCGGAAATGACCGGAACGTCGATAACAAGAATCCATAGCTCCGCAGACAACTCTCCCATCAGCTGATGAGAAATTGCCTGCAGCAGCTGACTAAGAAAGGGGAAGGCACTCCATGTCCTGGAGAATGAATGTATATGTTGTGAGGCCGGAACCGAAGTTGTAGCTAGTCGCCATTGTTCTTACTCAAAGATGGCCGGAGTGATTTCCAGCTTTTCTTGGTGATCGAAAGTAATAAAACTAATCAAAGGACACAGTTGTAGTGCACTGCCCTCAGTGCTCCTAGGTCTGCGTCCTTTTACTTTCGACCATCGCCTCAGGGAATGTGATGGATGTTTTGAACTAAGGGAATGATAATAAGACAAACTCTGGCATTCATGGAGGGAGATACGTGGTAAAATGACTTTAAGGGCACGGGGAAACGTCAGGTGCTCAAGATGTAGTAGAAGCAATGTACCAGTGACTGGACAGAGGGATGGGAGGGTAGAGGGGAAGGGGATAGGGGAAGTTTGTTTTTGTTCAAGATTTTCATGAAAATTAGCATTTTCACCGTCTTTGGCTGTTTTCTGACTTGGTTTGGAAATCACTGTCCTTTGGGTTTCAGAAAACAGCGCAGATGCTTACAATATGCACGCATTGCAAACACAAGACAGCTTAGAACAATGTGTGAGTTTATATCTCTTGATTTGTTGTCTGTTGATAATTTCAGAACCCGGGAACAAGTTCATATGAGTGAGTCTGCTTTACGTGTGCGAGACGGTGCTACATGGTATGTTTGTCTAAAAGCTAAAATGTATGAAGTAACAGTCAGTTTATACTTGATTATTTTGCTGCCAGTGCAACGCGGGAACAGTGTCTGTGTGTGCACATCCTTCAAACACTTTCCCTGTGTTCAGGTCGCCTTACAAACCGGATCCGTGCACACATGAAGGTATACTGTTTATTAGGATGCGTTGATAGCCATGCACACGTGACAGTAGTGATAGGTATATGAGGATGGTGGAGACGGCAAATGTCATGTTCATTCATGATCACAAGTGTGTGTGTGTGTGTGTGTGTGTGTGTGTGTGAGAGAGAGAGAGAGAGAGAGAGAGAGAGAGAGAGAGAGAGCGCTAGCGCTCGTACGCGTGTGTGTCTGTGCGAGCGTGAATGAGTGCGTGCATTCGTGTGTGCACATGCGAGTGCGTACGTGCATGTGTGTGGTGTGTGTGTGTGTGTGTGTGTGTGTGTGTTGTGTGCGCGCCGCGCGCGGCGTGTGTGAATGTGTGTGTGTGTGTGTGTGTGTGTGTGTGTGTGTGCGTGCGTGCGTGCGTGCGTGCGCGTGTGTGTGTATGCGTGCGTTTTTTCCTCAAATATTTCCCTGGCTATATTCCATGACTGCGAAGCTCCCTCTCTGTTATATCCTGTTCTCCTGCCGTGGTCGAATTCTCATACACGTGATTTCCTTGTTGAGTCTAATCACAGTTCGTTACTCAAGTATGGAAATAAAAATGTCGACACACAAACTAGCTAGAAATAGAAAAAGCAAACGGTTTGCACCACAATCGACCAATGCCAGTGACATAATCGACTTTTATTCTACATGGACCGAAAGTTTAATCTCTTCAGATTTCGTGCAGAGATCTTACAGAGGCTTTGTAACGAGTCCCAAAGACGAGCTCTGTTTGACTAATGTGGCAATAATGGAACGATGACCAGATGATTTGTCATTTTTTTTCTACTTCAGCTGAGGATCAGAGACAGGCAGCCACGGCTTACCGCTAAAAAAAAAAAAAGGGGGGGGGGGGGGGAATGAACTCTTTGTTGTGGGATTGTGAATGTGTCGTGATGGCTGGACATGAGGCTGTGGCATGTCATTATTTCTTATCCCCTAAGTTACCGCCATGATTTCCGGCTTTTGCTTGAGTATCCAGAACAATGAAACAATACATTTCACGTGTAGAGTGCATTGCACTCTCTGTTCGTCGGTCTCCTTCTGTTTGCTTTCGACCATTGCCCTGGGGAGACTGATGGATGGTTGGAAAGACGGTCATAATTAACGATAATAAAATACGGTATGGCTTTCATGGCAGAAACACATGACTCACGGGGGAGAAGGGATTTGGATGAGGATGAGAGGGCACAGAGAAAGGCTATAAAGTAAAAACACTATAGTAGCAATGCATCATTTTCTGAGTGTGTGTGTGTGTGGGGGGGGGGGGGGGGGGGGGGAGTGGAGGACTGCAGGTGGGGGACTTCTAGCTTTCAGCCAACGTTGGCTTATTGTGACAATGGCCGTTTCCTGTCTGTCTGATTCCATGTTTGACACTGAAGGGATGATTGTTGCCCACAGTGCTTAACAAAAATCTGGACACAACCGATCTAGGTATATGTGTTGTTTCTCATATAAATATGAGGCTTCAGTGAATATGTATGCGAAGAGGTTTAACAATCAAATTCCAGTTAATCGTCACAATGGACTGATACTTCATTTGCATGTGCATGTGCATGTGTGCATGTGTGCATGCGCGCATGCGTGTTCGAGCGTGCGTGCGTGTGTGCGTGCGTGCGTGCGTGCGTGCGTGCGAGCGTATGCGTACGCGCGCGCGCATGTGTGTGTGTATGTGTGTGTGTATGTGTGTGTGTGTGTGTGTGTGTGTGTGTGTGTGTGTGTGTGCGTGCACTTGTGTGTGTGTGCGTGCGCGCACGCATAATGTATGTATGTACGTGTATGCGTCCGTGCACTGCACTTCGCATTCAGTGTGTGTGTGTGTGTGTGTGTGTGTGTGTGTGTGTGTGTGTGTGTGTGTGACATCTAGAGCTGTATAAATCTAAACACGTGCAAATGTGAGTATTTGCTTTGAGTCGTGGTTGCAAGTGTCTGTGTGGAAGAAAGAGAATTTCAGAGAGAGAGAGAGAGAAGAGAGAGAGAGAGAGAGAGAGAGAGAGAGAGAGAGAGAGATGCTTGTTTGCTGTGTCATTAAATGGCAAAGTCATATCTTGTGACCTACCTCATCTTTATCTCCTGACATTTCTTGCACCTGGTTTCAAACGTGAAGAAGATTTTGTTCCATATATGGCGCTGCTTCACTCCTGAGCCGTGGGCAGTATCGATCAGTCTTAAAGAAGAGGTCTTTGAAAATCAAGGAAATACACTACTGTTTGCATGTTTTTTTTTTGTTTTTTTTTTCTCGTGCAAGGTAGCTCATATAAATCTAAACACATGCCAATATCAGTGGAAATCGTTCACTTTATCAACGTATATTCATTTATCCTGTGCTCTCAGAAATGTTGGTTTGCTGTGTTTTGTTTTAAAAAGTTTTTTTTTTTTTTTTTATTTGGCTTTTGTTTTCGCTGAGCGTTAATGTTAAGATATCCTCAGAGGAAAGAAAATGTTCCAAAGGTAAGGCCCCACCCGGCGTGCAGACTGCACACTTCTAGACACTAAAAAGAATTGCCTTTTCAATACACTCTGTTGGAATGTCAGTTAGGTCCGGTCAAAACGTGTCCAGTTGACCCTTGTGAGGCAGGGATCCTTTTATCTTTGTTTATTTGAATGTAAAGAACGATGTACTGTCAGCGACAGTAAATGTGATGTCATGTCCAGCATCACTCATTTGGATCATGTGGCTCATTTATGTCATCACGTTTTCTTCAGAACCACTGGCTGCAGATCTTTGAAAAGATAGACCGAGGTGGCTCTTGGGACGAATGGTAATGCTAAGGTCCGTGAAGCATGTTCATCACATTCTTATCTTCAGATTCAATGCCTACAAATGTTTCAACTGGCGAAAACTAAAGAATTATTGGGTAGTGATGTGAAGATCATTACAATATCGAACGATAACAAATCATGGGGACACAGACTCTTTCCCTTCAGATTCATTTAGCGGTGGAGGGTCAGCGCCTTGTCCGCTACTTGCTGGCCAATTCCAGAGGACAGCACTGGAAGTGAGAGGTAGTCAGTG
>CM065720.1:15683431-15690931 GCA_033310375.1 Conus canariensis
TGTACCTCTCTCTCACTCTCTCTCTCCTGGGGGGGGGGGGGATGAACTGTACTCCTCTCTTCTCTATCTCTATTCGTCTATATCTCCCCATCCGCATAACAATCAAAATCTAATGCTACTAGTCTCCTGCCACGAGACCCAGAGTCACACCACTGGAACCCCTGCCACCAGTTCCGTTTCCCCCTCTCTCTCTCTCTCTCTCTCTCTCTCTCTCTCTCTTGGGGAGGGGGGGGGTGAACTGTACTCCTCTCTCATATATATATATATATGTATATACGCAGATAGTTGTCTTTCAGTCAACACAGCCTCAGCAAAAGAGCATCAATGAGAGAAGAATATAAACTTGGGATAACTAATACTATTGCTATAGATGGTGATGATGATGATCATGATGGTGATGATGACGATGATGATGATGATGACCACGACCACGACCACGACGATTATGATGATGATGGTAAAATCGATGAACAGTGAGTTCAGGAAGAAAGATCTCATGGCCACAAATCCAGGGAATAAAATAAGCTGAAGCAGACATTTCACGTGTGTGTGTGTGTGTGTGTGTGTGTGTGTGTGTGTGTGTGTGTGTGTGTGTGTGGTGCGTGCGTGCGTGCGTGCGTGCGTGCGTGTGTGTGTGTGTGTGTGTGTGTGTGTGTGTGTGTGTGTGTGTGTGTGTGTGTGTGTGTGTGTGTGTGTGTGTGTGTGTGTGTTCTCCGGTTCATTTGTTTGTTTGGCTTTGAAACGCGGTTATATCTGTCTTGAAAAAAACGGCCAACCACTAACACAATCCAAAATAAGCAGCAGCGATAACAGCAGCAATAGCTAAAAGGACAACGATAAGGAAAATACAACAACAACAACAACAACAACAACAGCATCAGGAGTAGCATTAAGAACAATAACAACAGTAACAACAACAACAACAACATTAACAGCAATAACAACTTCAACAACAACATTATAGACTTTGTATCCCTGACTTTATGAAAGGTCCGTCGGATGAGGAAGTGTGAAATGTCAAAATCAAGATCTGAGAATCAGAATGCATCGACTTATGACCAATACAGATTATTCTCTCTCTCCTTCTCTCTGAATATAAATAACAGATATAATGAAAAATCAAAGAAATGCCCGTTTTGTAATAGGATAGAAAGTGAGCTTCATTTTTTGTTAGAATGTCAAACATATACATTTCTAAGAGAAAAATATTTGTCAAAGTATTACCAACATACATTCATTAATGGAGAATGCTTAGCTCCAATGTTACAATCTGAAGACGTCATGCTCTTAAGAAATTTAGCAATGTATATATTTTATGCATTTAAGACTAGATATACGCATTTAAATAACAAGTAAAGCTGCACTCTTGTAATTGAATTGCTGTCTTAAGGTTTTTGTCTGCTTAATTTCACATGCCAATGTAACTCCCTTGACTTTAGTTTGATTTTGATGTGGGATGTTATACTTATTTTTTGCGTGTTGTCCTTATGTTATTTGTTTGATTCACTCATGTTAACGTGTATCCATTGTATACAGGCCGGTGGCCTTACAATTAAAGTTTCCGAGTTCCGAGTTCTCTCTCTCTCTCTCTCTCTCTCTTCTCTCTCTCTCTCTTCTCTCTCTCTCTCTCTCTCTCTCTCTCTCTCTCTCTCTCCAGCAGCTTTGTGTTTGTGGTGTACTATAAAATCAGGTGGGTACAATTACACCCACCCAGTAGGTCACCTTGTCATAGCGTCTGTTTTTTTTTCTCTCTGTCTGTTTGTTGGTGAACACAGATTATGCAAAATCTACCCAGAGCTGATTCGTTTCTTAACTTATTGGAAAGATGGAGAATGGCAAAAAGAAGTACTCATCCCATTCCATTGTGGCGCAGACCAGTGGAGAAGACCTAGTGTACATGGCAGATGGCTGATCAGGTCATTAAGAGGATTATTTGCTGAAGTTGAGCAAGGTGCTGCTACCGTTAATGAACCGACAACTGTCAATAAAACAGACCGTTTTAATGTCAAGTTTCTCTAGGGACGCAAAGGCTGACACTTTGGCTTGTTTTGCTATTCCTATTTCTTAACGAAGGCAGTACAAGGGCAGTAACTTGGATACCTACCTATAATCAAATCCCCAGAAGAGGGGGAAGTTTCCGATCATGAGTTTATTTGCTACCGGAAGTTTTAAAAGAAAAACTACTTACACCTCCTACCCCTCTTCTCCTCCTCCTTCTCTTCCTTCTCCTCCTCCTTCATCATCATCATCATCATCTTCATTCTTCTTCTTCTTCTTCTTCTTCTTCTTCTTCTTCTTCTTCTTCTTCTTCTTCTTAGCAAACTCAACTCAGGGTCGGAACCGGTCGGGGCAGAAAAATCCCACATGACTCTGATGGGAATCGAACCACGACCTCCCAGCCGGGAGTCCGCGACGCTAACCATTTCGCCACTGCAGCTGGTGCATAGCCATAGTTTATACGATCTTGGTTAAGACATGTGTTTTCCCTACTTGAAAAGAAGAGGGGGAAGGTGCGGGGGGACCAAACTAAAGTGGCTAACGTCACAAGACGCAGGATGGAAAGTAGTCTGTTCTGGTCCTTTCAGAGACGGTGTGTGTTGTGTGTGTGTGTGTGTGTGTGTGTTGTGTGTGTGTGTGTGTGTGTGTGTGTGTGTGTGTGTGTGTTGTGTGTGCGTGCTTGCGTGCGTGCGTGCTGGCGTGCATGTGTGTGTGTGTGTGTGTGTGTGAGATGTGAGAGAGAGAGAGAGAGAGAGAGAGAGAGAGAGAGAGGAGCCATCACTTTATTGCATTTGTGCATGCTTTCATGTATGCACATGTGTGTGTGTGTGTGTGTGTGTGGTGTGTGTGTGTGTGTGTGTGTGTGTGTGTGTGTGTGCGCGCGTGCGCGTGCGTGCGTGAGCGCGCGCACTTTTTTCATTTCTGATTTCATTCCTCCAAAGCTCTGTCTCTGTTATACTGTCCTGTAATTTAAAAATTGATGCCCATCTTTCCCGCTGTGACCATAGTTTCATGCAAGTCGTTTTCTTCTAGAGTCACCATCTCTTACTAAAGTTGGAAAAAAAGAAAAAGGAACAAGCAAACGAACAAGCAAACAACCAACAATCTTCTATTGGTGGCAACATGATCGACCTCTCTTCTTTCAGAACGAAATTCCAGCCTCTTCAGACTTGGTGCCGATACCTTCCAGGCGCTTTGATTTGGAGCCCAGGAACGTGCTCGGCTTGACAAATGTGGCAGCAATGACTAGAATATCAATAATAGGGAGCCAATGCCCTGCAGGCACCTTTTACATCAGCCGATGAGACGCTGGGGACATACTCTTTGCTGTGGGTGTGTGAAGTGAATTTGTTGGGAAAGGCGGAACCCAGGATAGATTAAGTGCTAACCCTCAAAGTTACTGGCATGATTTCCGGCTCTTGCTCGTGGATGCAAAGTAATAAAACTAATACAGGTTCACATCGAGAGTACACAGCCCTCACTGGTCCACGTTGGTCTTTTCTCTTTACATTCGACCGTTGCCTTGGGGAGAGTGATGGACGGTTGGAACGATGGCAATAATTGATATCCCATAGTCAGGCTTTTGTGCCAGAAACGCATGACTCGTGGGACAAAGAATTCGGATGAGAGCACAGGGATTATCAGAGAAAGGCCGAAAGGTCAAGATACAATCGTAGCAATACATCATTTCGTGAGTAGGTGGGTGCTAGAGAAGTGAGGTTTGGTAGGTGGGGTAAATGTTAGCCTCCATTGATCGAGGGCTGTATTTGGACAACGCATGTCTCTTTTTCATCTCATTGCATTGTTTTACAGAGGTACGGGTTGTTAGTTGTGGTGTTCATTAGATTCTGGACACACCATGTCTTGGAATGTGTACTCCTACTTACATGTGCATGGGGATTTGGTGAATGTGCATGGAACGATGTTTGAAATAACATTTCAATTAGTGGTCGTACTGGACTGTTTTTTCATTTCTATGTGCGTTTTATTTGTGTGTGTGTATGTGTGCACGAGCCTGCTCGCGTGGACGTGTGTGTGTGTGTGTGTGTGTGTGTGTGTGTGTGTGTGGTGTGTGTGTGTGTGTGTGTGTGTGTGTGTGTGTGTGTGTGTGTGTGTGTGTGTGGAGTGCTGTTATACTTGATTAGTGCAGCTGTGTGAATCAAAGCATGAACAATTGTGAATGCTTCGTTAGATTCGTGGTTGCATGTGTATTTTTCGTGTGAAAGAGGGGGACACTGATCACTGTGATTCTATGTTCTATAGTGGTAAAATTGAGAGAGGAGAGAGAGAGAGAGAGAGAGAGAGAGAGAGAGAGAGAGGGGGGAGGAGGGGGTGGAGAGAGACCACACACACGCACGTGCACACACACACACACACACACACACACACACACACACACACACACACACACACACACACACACACACACGCACGCACGCACGCACGCGCATACACACATTAATCACAATAACAGGAAGCCATTGCCCTGCAGACAACTCTTATTTCATAAGAACAGAAACTGACAGCAAGAGCTTACTGAGAAAAGGGGGGAACACTCCTTGTTGCGAGTGTCCTGAACATGTCGGGAGAGCCGGAAGCGAGGCTGTAGTAAGTCACTATCCCAAATCCCCCAAAGATACTGACATGATGTCTGGCTCTTGGTTGGGGATCCAAAGTAATAAAACTAATACATGGATACATCTAGAGAGCATTGCCCTCTTTGCCTCTGGGTCTGCTTTTGTTTCCTTTTGACTATTGCCTCGTGAATGGTGAAGGACGTTAAGAACAAAGGGGAAAATACTATTTGTGCTAGAAATGCATGACTTTGAGATAAGAAAAAAATATCACTTGGAGAGCAGAGCGTATATAAAAAGGCCAAAAGGTCAAGATTACAGTAGCAGGAATACGTCAATACGTGCGTACATGGGCGTAACAGACATGATGTGTTGAAGGTATGTGTGGTGATTTTTAGCTGTAAATCAACGAAAGCTGTATCCGGACACCAGTTGTCTCCTTCCTGAACTATTCCACTGCTTTATTAAGGCACAGACTGTTGGACACAGTGTTCATCAGGATTCCCAACACAACAGATCTTGGTATATACTCTGTACCTTACGTTCACACAAAGATTTAGTAACGTTCACACAAAGATTTAGTAAATATGGATGTAAGAATGTTTGAAATCAAATTCCAGTTCAAAGTAACAAGGGACTGCTGTTTTAATTTTGTGTGCATGTATGCATATCATATCATGCGCGCGTGCGTGCTGCGTGCGTTCATGCGTGTGTGAGGGCGTCTGTACATGCGTGCGTGCGTGCGTGTGCGTGTGTGTGTGTGTGTGTGTGTGTGTGTGTGTGTGTGTGTGTGTATGTGTGTGTGTGCGCGCGTGCGTGCGTGTGTGTGTGTGTGTGTGTGTGTGTGTGTGTGTGTGTGTGTGTGTGGGAGAGAGAGAGAGAGAGAGAGAGAGAGAGAGAGAGAGAGAATATTGTGTCCTATGTATTATTAAAGGGCATGTGCTCTGCTTCACAAATGTGACAGGAGTGATCAGAATGTCAGTAACAAAACAAACAAACAAACAAACAAACAAAAAAGCCCTGCTATCGTCTCATTTCAGTTGATTAGATATTCATAGCGAGGACTTCCTGAGAAAAAAAAAAAAAACTCTTTGTGGTAGGAGTCTGGAAGTGTGTAAGCGAAATCAAACAACAAAAAAAAAAAAAAACCCAACGTACGTTGCCACTGGACATGCGCTAAGATGGCTGATGACTGTGATGATCTGTGGCCTTTGCTTTGTGATCAAATGTGAAGTATATTAATCTAGGATCACATTAAAAGGGCATTGCTCTCTCTGCACTTTGACATCCTGTTTACGTCAGACGGCCGTGAGGAAGGTGATGGACAACGAGAAGGATTAGATCATATTGTCTGACGTTCATGCTGGAAAACGTTTGACAATTAGAGCAAGTAACTGGAAGAAAACGGGTAGAATGAGACCAGGGGAAAGCCAGGATTTTACGCTATAATGCTAATAAATAATGCCTCGGATCCTGAGGCTAGGGATGTAGGAGGAGTGGAGAATGGGAGGCAAGGAACTTGAGCTTTCGGTCAATGAAGCCTGCATTGGCAAGGCATTTGTTTTCTTGCTGTCTTGTTGAATGGTTAAGTTAAGGGTCTTGGAACATGCTATGTTCCTCGTGTGCGACTGTGATTTTTAGTGAATATGATTCTTAGGTGCTTGAATCAACACATCAATTAAGTGTCACTGCTATTTCAGAAAATTACGCGCGCGCGCGCGCGCGTGTGTGTGTGTGTGTGTGTGTGTGTGTGCGAGAGAGAGAGAGAGAGAGAGAGAGAGAGAGAGAGAGTATGCATGTGTGTATGTGCGTGTGTGTGTGCGTGCGTGTCCGTGTGTGTGTGTGTGTGTGTGTGTGTGTGTGTGTGTGTGTGTGTGTGTGTGTGTGTGTGTGTGTGTGTGTGTGTGTGTTGCGTGTTTGATGTCAATATTCGTGGTCTGTATCAGTGGTCAGATTCACAGTTGCATACAAGTTCGCATGTGGGAAGAAGATAATGGCAATAACAGTGATTTAATCATTTTCAATGTAAAAGATTTGAGAGAGAGAGAGAGAGAGAGAGAGGAGAGAGAGAGAGAGAGAGAGAGGAGAGAGAGAGAGAGGAGATGAACTGGGGTTTTCCACCCAATAAGGAAGCCAACTTCAGTCCACACCACAGAGCACAGTTAACTACACCACGCGTGTCATGTAACTGACATTGGTACCAGTTGTGCTGGTGGAACACACTGGAGTTTGTTCAGACGGCCATCATGACTATACATGTCACTATCATTTCCTTTCTATCTTCCTTTGACGACGCCTTCATCATGAGCATGGAGTTTTCTTTTATCCTTAGTAACAGTGATTGTTGTCTTAAATGACCCCCAGTGTCTTCTTCAGGTGGTTTTGTCAATCAGTTTATATACTATCTGTATGTCGGTGGTCCATTCATGACATACTTTTCCCATTAAGTGTGTTAACTGTCTACTGCATAATAGCTTCCGTGTCAAAACGCTGAGAAGACAAGGCTCAGTCGAACAAAAATGCCTTTGAAAAAAAAAAAAAAAAAACTGTTTTTTTTTTGTTGTTTTTTTTTTGTGGGGGGGGGGGGGGGGGGTAGCTGGGGTTCCAGATAATGACTAATCAAGATCAGTTCTAGTCGGCGGGAACTGCTAATCCAAGCAAGATCACAACACAAACAATGCAGCACCTACTTTTCTCCACTACCCCTCACAGCTAATGAGAAACAGGGAGCGTGGGCTTGTAGAGAAAAACAAAAATGGAGACACGCTGCTTTGCTGTGGCAGACAAAGAGAGAAAACATGCAAAGCAAATACGGAAGTGAGGTTGTAATCATTGACCATCGTTCATACCCAAAGATGACCAGCGTAGTTCCCATACCCTACTTGGTGATCAGAAATAATGAGAATAACAAAACACTATCGCAGAAACG
>CM065720.1:15695931-15700931 GCA_033310375.1 Conus canariensis
TCCGGCCCCGGAAGAAGCCAGTGTCAACTTCCTATAAGTCATTCAGCGAGGCCTGGTGTATGGTGACCCCGAGAACCTTGGCGCCAGAGGGGAAGGTAGGGAGGGAATTAGAGTCTGACATGGTAAGTATACTAGCCAAACAGGGAGTATAACACAAACTCCCCATTTTGGCGTCATATACTTTACCATGTCAGACCATAGCAGAATTTAAAGGAATCGGAGGAGGGCGAGCGCCCTAGTGGTTCTTGGGGTTGACCGATATGGCTGCATTGGCCGCCACAAAGGAAATCCCCTTAGACCCATCAGCTCTGGTCATGCGGATATCCCTCAGGTAAAAATTAATGAAAGGATTTTCCGAACGCCAGTAGGCTGCCTCCAGCAGGTGGCGCACGGGGACAGAGTACTGGAACGCTGTGGAAGTGGCCAGTGCTCTGACCTCGTGGGCCCTGGGTGATAGGACAGGGAGATCCTTGTACGCCTGAGCGTAGGTAGATCTCACTGTCTTGGAGAGCCACCTGGAGATAGTTCCCGCCGAGATATCTCTAGTATTGTTGGGGTTGAGGGAGATAAGGAGTCGTCTCTGGGAGGAGCGCCTGGGGCGTGTGCGTTCCCAGTAGTACCTGAGACACCTGGAGGGGCAAAGGTCCATGTCTCCATCTTTTTCTCCCTTTCCCAAGATGTCAGAACTCCGGAAGGAACTTGAGAGAGACTGAGCCGTCCCTGTGGAAGGCGATATCTGTGGGGTCACCGCTGAGGGCGTGAATCTCACTTCGTCTTCTGGCCGAGGCCAGGGCGAGGAGAAAGGTGGTCTTAAAGGAGAGGAGGTCAAAAGGAATAGAAGCAATGGGTTCAAAAGGGGTTTTTCTGAGGGCATCGAGGACCGTAAAAAGGTCCCAGAGGGGAATGCGCCTAGGGGACTGAGCTTCCCGTAGAGCAACTCCTCTAGACACCTCTCTGAGGAGAAAGTCATTGTCAAAAGAAGGGCCCCCCAGTTGACGAATGGTAGTGCAGATAGCTGATCTGTAGCCCCGAATGGAGCCAGCCGACAGCTTAAGGGAAGAGGATAGGTGGGAGAGGAAATTTCCTATTTGGATGTTGGAGGGGCAGTAATGGGGAACAGAGTTATCTGAGCACCAGGTTATCCATCTCTCCCAACGGTAGTTGTAGAGGGATTCGGTGCTGGCTCTGCGAGATGCCGAGGCGAAGTCCCGTAATCCCTGAGAGGCCCCTGCCCCGGCTAGTGTGTCTAGGACGGACTGGGGTCTCTCCGAGTGGGGGGTAGATGCAGATGTTCGCAGTTGGGCTGGCATAGAAGCCACGCGTGTAGGCGAAGCATCTTGGGATTGGAGTGAGGAAGACCTGACCGGGGTTGTCTCAGCATGTCCCAGCGAGGGCTGAGCCGGAGGGGGGGAACGTGGGTGAGGGACTTGGGGTCCGGGAACCAAGACTGGGTCGGCCACCATGGCGTTACGAGGATCAGCCTGGGTCTTTCCAGCCTTGCCTTCCTGATCACCTTGTGTAGGATGGGGAAGGGGGGAAAGGCATACGCCAGTAGGCCCGTCCCGGGGAGGGATAGTGCGTCGACTGCATCCGCCTGGGGATCTGGAACGGGAGAGACGTACAGGGGCAGGTGATGGTTGAAGCTGGTGGCAAACAGGTCGATCATGGGCACAAACCAATGGTTGCGCGACACCAGCGAAGGAGGGCCTCTGTTCTGAGGGAGAGGCCTATGGAGCGGGCCTCTCCCCCTTTGTTGACATAGCAAGCTACCGACGTATTGTCCGTGAGGAGGAGAACAAGTCGGTGCGCGACCTTGTGCTGGAGTTGGAGAAGGGCTAGCCTGACCGCTTCCAGCTCCCACTCCCCGAGGCGTGACTGTCCTCCACGTGGGCCCCCCAGCCCAAGTTGGAGGCGTCTGTATAAAGTTCCAGTGGTTGGGTTGGGTTGGGAGGGAGATGGGGACCCGGTGGAGAGAGTGGCTGGAGTGAGCCGCTCCTCCGTCGCCGAAATGAACCAGTGTCCGAGGGGAATGACCTGGTCCCAGCGGTCGGAGGTCTGTGACAAACGTCGGCGGAACTCCCTCTGAAGTTGGCGTTTGGGGACCCGCCGCAGGGGAATGAGGGGAGACAGGGACTCCATCATTCCTAGGAGGGAGGACAGGGTTCTGGCCGAGGTGTGGGGTGCCTGTGACAGGCAGGAGATGAGGTCCACTATGCGTGCAGGCCTCTCCGGGGTCTGCCAGACGAACCGTAGGAATCGTCTGTGGGCCGGGTGAATCAGGATCTGAAAATTAGGCGTCCTTCAGGTCTACGGATGTGGCCCAGTCGCGATGATGGATGGAGTCTCGGATCTGGGTGGGGGTCTCCATCTTGAACTTGGTGGGCCTGAGGAACTTGTTGAGGGGCGAAAGATCTAGAATGGGCCTCCATCCTCCCGAGGCTTTTGGGATCACAAAGAGTAGAAGCCGGGGTTTGGGTGGGAAATCTCCGAGATGGCCCCTCTTTTGAGGAGGTCTTGGACTTCCGTGCGAAGAGCTTCTGCTTTGGCGGGGGAGGGTTCGTTGGGGGAGGGAGGGGGAGATAGCATGAGGGGGGGGACGCTCGTGGGCCCAAGGAAGGCGAAACCCTTCCTGTAGCACCGCCACTATCCAGGGGTGAGGCGTATGCGTCTCCACTGGTGGGCATGCCGGGAGAGGCTGCCCGCCAGGGGGGGCGAGGGTCTGGGCTGGTGGGTGGGGGATAGGGCGAGGGGGGGTGCTACCTGATCTAAGTCCCCCTCGGGCTGTCTCCCTAGTCAGCTCCGGGAGCGTGACTGTTGGCCTAACCGAAAATTTTGCTGATGGGGTTTTGGCTTAGGCCTTGGGAGAAGATTAGGTCGCTTGGCGGGCCGTGCGGTGCGGGAAGGCGATTGTCTGGGATAGGGTCTGTGCCTGGGGAAGGAACGAAGTGGGGGTCTAGCAGGGCGTGGCGGTGGCCTGGGCGCAAAGGACACAGCCTGCTTGCGTTCCTCAACTGCTTGTGCTATGACGTCAGCCGAGTAGTCGCCAAAGAGCGACTGGACCTGGCCCGGGATGCATCGCAGGGCTGCCTTAAGCGTCGGGGAGAGAGAGGTCCGCGCCAGCACGGCCTCTCTCGCGACCAACAAGCAGTTGAAGTGGCTTCTGGCTGCGCTGTCCGCCGCAGCCGAAAGGTGATGCGAAATCCTGTTAACTAGGTGTCGTATGAAAGGATCGCTGAACAAGCGAGGGTCAGGCTCTTGGTGCGCCTCAGAGCCCGGGTCCCCCGGTACTGGGATGGCACCATCGTCCTCCGGCCATAGAGCCTCCGCTCGCTGAAGGGGCATGTCCAAGTAGGTGTGTCCCGCCGTGGTGTGGAGGATGCCCATCCTGGCTACTCGGACCCATTCCTTTAGGTTCTTAAAGGAGATGGCGCCGGAAGTAGGGGGGGGCAGGTGGGGGATCAACCGACGGTCCGACTGGGAAATGCCCATCTCCCTGGTCACGGGATTGTCCGTAAACAAGGAGGCGACTGAGGGGTTCATGGGTAGATTGGTCTAGATCTCTGGGCCGGGGGAGAGGGAGAGAAATTCGTCAGCGGGTGCGGCCTCCCTCCTAACGAGGTCTGGTCGCCACCGTTCTATCGTGCGGACATCGTACAATGAGGTGGGGGCTAGCTCCTCGTCATCGTCCGCCTCAGGGAGGTACTGGTCCTGAGAGGGTTCATAGCACCCGTCTTCAGGAGGTAAGTCGAGGGGTGCCTGTAGTGTGTCCCCGGTGGCCCTATAATCGGCGGCCGGGACATCGTCCTGCCGATAGGACAGCGCCCGAGGAGGGAGACCAAGGTCGACCCAGGTAAGTGAGGCCGGGTGCCACATTCGACCATGTAGCTGGTCGTGCTGGGTGTTGGCGTTAAGCCACTGGTCTCTCTCGGGGGCATAGAGCCACCGGTCCCCGGGGAGGTAAACGGGCTGTGGCGGCCCTGGGGAAAAACCATGGTAGGTAGGCCGCACTCAAGGTCTGACCAGCGCGTTGGGCGAATGCGTAGGTCAGACATCCGCCGAGTCGTAGCCACGAGACCCTCTTCTTCTTGTAGGCAGAAAGTCCCGGGGACCCGGGTAACCTGAATCACTGTTGGGGGGGGGCTTGAGAGGCCGTGGCCTGTCGTCCCCGTCCAGGTCCGTGCACTGCACCATACACGTCCTTGGAATGGGCCTGGGAGGGCCATAATGGTATGGAGGAGGATGCGGAAGTCGAGCCCCCAACCCGCGAAAGTGCGGATTGGTCAGGATGCGGTCCCGTGTTCCTCCCCCTGGAGGAATATGTCAGGTTACCCTTGGTCCCGCTGGTAGATCCTCCCCCCGGAGGAGCGGGACCGCGGACGTTGCCCAAATGGGGATCCGAAAGGTCGGTTCCCCAACGTCCAATACCCCTAGGGAAGAAGGTGACGTTCGATCGGGGTAGGTCGACCGTCCTTGTGCATGGGCACGGCCGGGCCCATGGCGCGGCGTGCCCGCACGCCCAGGATTATGGACACCACCGAGGTCGTGCGTCGGGGTGACCATAAGGCTGCTTCCCTTGAGGGGAGCTTTGCCCTTAGACTAGCAGGCAGATCAAATGAAAGGCATTTTGAAATGGTGGCCGCTTGCCTATCAGCCTTGGGACGCCGCGGTCGTGCGTCCGTCGGTTTGGTAGACGAGGAAGATCACGCGTCCCTTCCGCGGAGAAGTCGTCTCTGTCTACCCGAACCGTACGTTCATCAGTGCGAACGGATTGCTCCGAGATGGAATCGACCCGCGGGTTCTCCGGGAAATTGAGCGAACTCCGAGCAGTGGAGTGGCTCGACCCGGCGGTGTCCTTCACCATGTTGGGCACAGGTGGATAGAGCAAACCCGGAACACACGACCGCAAAGAGGAGACAAGGTGGCCGATCGAGAAAATCAATTAATCTCGATCGTCCGTGTGGTGTCGTGCAAAGTGCTCGAGAGATCGACTGAAAACTCGA
>CM065720.1:15705931-15720931 GCA_033310375.1 Conus canariensis
TGCATTGTGCTTCCACCTATAGTATACAGCTGTCAATATTGTTCTGCATTGCCCTTTCACCTGTGGTAAACAGCTGTCAATATTGTTCTGCATTGCCCGTTTACCTCTGGTAAACAGCTGTCAATATTGTTCTGCATTGCCCGTTTACCTGTGGTAAACAGCTGTCAATATTGTTCTGCATTGCCCGTTTACCTGTGGTATACAACAGTCAATATTGCTCTGCTTTGCCCCTTTACCTGTGGTATACAGCTGTCAATATTGCTCTGTATTGCTCTTCCACTTGTAGTATACAACTGTCAATATTGCTCTGCTTTGCCCTTTTACCTGTGGTATACAGCTGTCAATATTGCTCTGTATTGCTCTTCCACCTGTAGTATACAACCGAAGATATTGTTCTGCTTTGGTCTTCCACCTGTAGTATACAATCATTAATGTTGCTCTGCATTACTCTTCCACTTGTAGTATACAGATGCCAGTATTACTCTGCATTACTCTTCCGCCTGTAGTATACAACTGTCAATGTTGCTCCGCTTTGCACTTTTACCTGTGGTATACAGCTGTCAATGTTGTTCTGCTTTGCTCTTACACCTGTAGTATACAATTGTTAATGTTGCTCTGCATTACTCTTCCACCTGTAGTATACAAATGTCAGTATAACTCTGCATTACACTTTCAACTATAGTATACAACTGTCAATATTGCTCTGCTTTGCCCTTTTACCTGTGGTATACAGCTGTCAATATTGCTCTGTATTGTTCTTCCACCTGTAGTATACAACCGAAAATATTGTTCTCCTTTGCTCTTCCACTTGTAGTATATAATTATTAATGTTGCTCTGCATCACTCTTCCACATGTAGTATACAAATGTCAGTATTACTCTGCATTACTCTTCCACTTGTAGTATGCAAATGTCAGTATTACTCTGCATTACACTTCCACCTATAGACCAGAACTGTCAATATTACTCTGCTTTGCCCTTCCACCTATAGTATACAACTGTCAATATTGCTCTGCTTTGCCCTTCCACCTATAGTATGCAGCTGTCAATATTGCTCTGCTTTGCCCTTCCACCTATAGTATACAACTGTCAATATTGCTCTGCTTTGCCCTTCCACCTATAGTATACAACTGCAAATATTGCTCTGCTTTGCCCTTCCACCTATAGTATACAGCTGTCAATATTGCTCTGCTTTGCCCTTCCACCTATAGTATACAACTGTCAATATTGCTCTGCTTTGCCCTTCCACCTATAGTATACAGCTGTCAATATTGCTCTGCTTTGCCCTTCCACCTATAGTATACAACTGTCAATATTGCTCTGCTTCGTCCTTCCACCTATAGTATACAACTGTCAATATTGCTCTGCTTTGCCCTTCCACCTATAGTATACAGCTGACAATATTGCTCTGCACTGTTCGTCCTACTGTGGAATACAACTGCCAATATTGCTCTGCTTTGCCCATCCACCTGTAATATACAACTGTCAATGTTGCTCTGCTTTGCCCATCCACCTGTAATATACAACTGTCGATGTTGCTCTGCTTTGCCCATCCACCTGCAATATACAACTGTCAATGCTGCTCTGCTTTGTCCATCCACCTGTAATATACAACTGTCAATGTTGCTCTGCTTTGCCCATCCACCTGTAACATACAACTGTCAATGTTGCTCTGCATGGCTCTTCCCGCGGTAGTTATACAACTGTCAAAGTAGTACCACACTTCTCTTCCACCTCTAGTTATACTACTATGAATATGGCACTACGCTCCAGTTCCATCTGTAGTCTTACAGTTGTTTGTCAACGTAATACTGTATTCCATTTCGAACTGTAGTATGAACTGGGCCCCTTTTTCTTTCACTGTGGCTGATACAACAATTAACCTAGCACTGTGATCTTCTGTCAACCACACACTGCATTCCTCTTCCAAAGGAAGTTTATCAACTGATAACCTAGCATAACACTCCTCGGTGAATTAACCTGCAATATACAACGATCAGTTAGTTCTCAACTCGTCTTTCATTTGTAATCTGCCAACTGTCAGCCTAGCACTGTACTGCTCTTCCGCCAGTAGTGATGCAACAGCCAATCCAACGCTGCACTCATTTTCCGCTTATAGTCTGACAACATTGTCCTATTTGTTTGTGTCTTGCCTGAAGAAGACATAACAGGTCGAAACGCGTCGTGTTTTGTCTTGTGACTCGTTTGTCCATGTTTCTCTTGGCGGTTCGCTTACATTTATCTAAGATTTGTTTAGATTTCCGCCTGCAGTCTCAATTTGCAACTACATCCATCTGCAGTCAGTCTATTGCCAACGTAGCACTGCGCTATACTTCTATCTGCGGTCGGTCAACTGTCAACGTCGCACTTCGCTACTCTTCAATCTGCAGTCAGTCAATTGTCAACGTAGCACTTTTGTGCTACTCTTCAATCTGCAGCCTCTCAACTGTCAATATAGCACTGCACTAGTCTTCTAACTGCAGTCAGTCAAATGTCAACCTAGCGTAGCACTATTCTTCTAACTGTAGTCTGTCGTCTGTCAGCCTAGCACTGTACTACTCTTTTAACTGCAGTCAGTCAAATGTCAACCTAGCGTAGCACTGTTCTTCTAACTGTAGTCTGTCGACTGTCAACCAAGCACTGTACTACTCTTCTAACTGTTGTCTGTCAACTGTCAACCTGGCACTGTACCACTCTCCTAACTGTAGTCTGTCGACTGTCAACCCAGCACTGTACTACTCTTCTAACTATAGTCTGTCAACTGTTAACCTAGCACTTACTATTCTTCTAACTGTAGTGCGTCGACTGTTAATCTAACACTGTACCACTCTCCTAACTGTAGTCTGTCAACTGTCAACCAAGCACTGTACTACTCTTCTAACTGTAGTCTGTCAGCTGTCAACCTGGCACTGTACTACTCTTCTACCAGCAGTCTGTCAACTGTCAACCTAGCACTGTACTACTCTTCTAACTGTAGTCTGTCAGCTGTCAACCTAGCACTGTACTACTCTTCTAACTGTAGTCTGTCAGCTGTCAACCTAGCACTGTACTACTCTTCTAACTGTAGTCTGTCAGCTGTCAACCTAGCACTGTACTACTCTTCTAACTGTAGTCTGTCAGCTGTCAACTAGCACTGTACTACTCTTCTAACTGTAGACTGTCAGTGTCAACCTAGCCTGTAGTACAATTCTAACTATTGTCTGTCAACTGGCAACTAGCACTGTACTACTCTTCTTACTGTATTCTGTCGGCTTTCACCCTAGCAGGGTACTACTCGTCTAACTGTATCCTGTCGGCTTTCAACCTAGCAGGGTCCTACTCTTCTAACTGTATTCCGTCGACTTTCAACCTAGCAGGGTACTGCTCTTCTAACTGTATTCCGTCGACTTTCAACCTAGCAGGGTACTGCTCTTCTAACTGTATTCCGTCGACTTTCAACCTAGCAGGGTACTACTCGTCTAACTGTATTCCGTCGACTTTCAACCTAGCAGGTTTCTACTCTTCTAACTGTATTCCGTCGACTTTCCACCTAGCAGGGTACTACTCGTCTAACTGTATTCTGTCGGCTTTCAACCTAGCAGGGTACTACTCTTCTAACTGTATTCTGTCGGCTTTCAACCTAGCAGGGTACTACTCTTCTAACTGTATTCTGTCGGCTTTCCACCTAGCAGGGTACTACTCTTCTAACTGTATTCTGTCGGCTTTCAACCTAGCAGGGTACTACTCTTCTAACTGTATTCTGTCGGCTTTCAACCTAGCACTGCACTACTCTTCTAGCAGAAGCATGTCGAATATCAACCTAGCACTTTACTACTCTTCTGACAGACGCCTATAAACTGCCAACCTAGCACTGTACTACTCTTCTAACTGTAGTCTGTCAGCTGTCAACCTAGCACTCTACTACGCTTCTAACTGTAGTCTGTCAGCTGTCAACCTAGCACTGTAGTACAATTCTAACTATTGTCTGTCAACTGGCAACCTAGCACTGTACTACTCTTCTTACTGTATTCTGTCAGCTGTCAACCTAGCACTGTACTACTTTTCTAACTATAGTCTGTCAGCAGTCAACTTTCAACCTAGCAGGGTTGTACTCCTCTTACACTATTCTGTCGACGGTTAACCTAGCACTGTACTACTCTTCAAAATGTAGTCTGTCAGCAGTCAATTTTCAACTTAGCAGGGTACTGTTCTGCTGCTTGCATTGTCTATCAACTGTCAACCGAGCACCGTACTACTCTTCTAACAATCGTCTGTCGACTGTCAACTAGCAGGATACTACTCTTCTAATTACAGTCTGTCAACTGTCAACCAAGCACTGTACTGATCTTCTTACTGTATTCTGTCGACTGTCAACCTAGCAGGGTACTACTCTTTTAACTGTATTCTGTTGACTGTCAACCTAGCACTGTACTACTCTTCTAACTAAAGTCTGTCAACTGTCAACTTTCAACCTAGCAGGGTGCTACTCTTCTAACTGTATTCTGTCGGCTTTCAACCTAGCAGGGTACTACTCGTCTAACTGTATTCTGTTGACTTTCAATCTAGCAGGGTACTACTCTTCTAACTGTATTCTGTCGACTTTCAACCTAGCAGGGTACTACTCGTCTAACTGTATTCTGTCGGCTTTCCACCTAGCAGGGTACTACTCTTCTAACTGTATTCTGTCGGCTTTCCACCTAGCAGGGTACTACTCGTCTAACTGTATTTTGTCGGCTTTCAACCTAGCAGGGTACTACTCTTCTAACTATATTCTGTCGGCTTTCAACCTAGCATGGTCCTACTCTTCTAACTGTATTATGTCGGCTTTCAACCTAGCAGGATGCTACTCTTTTAACTGTGTCCTGTCGGCTTTCAACTTTGCAGGGTACTACTCTTCTAACTGTATTCTGTCGGCTTTCAACCTAGCAGGGTACTACTCTTCTAACTGTATTCTGTCGGCTTTCAACCTAGCAGGGTACTACTCTTCTAGCAGTAGCATGTCGAATATCAACCTAGCACTCTACTACTCTTCTGACAGACGCCTGTAAACTGCCACCCTAGCACTGTGCTACTGTTCCAACTGTCGTCTGTCAGCTGTGAACGAAGTACTCTACTACGCTTCTAACTGTAGTCTGTCGACTGCCAACGTAACAGTGAACACCTATTCAACTTGGAATCATGCAACTGTCAACTCAAGAATGCCCTCTCACTTGTAGTTTAAAAAAAACAAAACAAACAAAAGTCAAATTAGCAGTGTACTCACCCCCACCCCCACCCCACCCCACCAGACATGTACTCACACAATGGAGAATCTAGCATTGAACTCCTCTGCCATCAGCAGGTACACACATATCACACACTCAGATTAGCACTGTACTCCCCTCACCCCCCAGCCCCCACCCCCACGTATACTCAGACAATGGTTAGACTAGCTCTGAACGTATCTGCAATTAGCAGACACCCACTAGTTACACCGGCACTGCGTTTTGTGCTTTGTTCTAGGTCCCACCACTCGTCCTATGCCAGCCACTCTGAGTGCTAGTGATGGATGAAATGTCATTAGAGCACTATTCTGGAAATACGATCCCCACGGACGTTTGTGTTTAGTGTGTGGTGGTGGTGGTGGGTGGTGGTGGTGGAGGTGGGAAACACAGCGGGTGTGTGTGTGTGTGTGTGTGTGTGTGTGTGTGTGTGTGTGTGTGTGTGTGTGTGTGTGTGTGTGTGTGCGCGCGCGTATGTGTGTGTATGTGTGTGTGATGGTGTGTGTGTGTGGTGTGTGTGTGTGTGTGTGTGTGTGTGTGGTGTGTGTGTGTGTGTGTGTGGTGTGTGTGTGTGTGTGTGTGTGTGTGTGCGTGCGTATGTGTGTGTATGTGTGTGTGTGAGTGTGTGTGTGTGTGGGGTGTGTGTGTGTGTGTGTGTGTGTGTGTGTGCGTATGTGTGTGTGTGTGTGTGTGTGTGTGTGTGTGTGTGTGCGTATGTGTGTGTATGTGTGTGTGTGAGTGTGTGTGTGTGTGTGTGTGTGTGTGTGTGTGTGTGTGCGTGCTGTGTGCGTGTATGTGGTGTGTGTGTGTGTGTTGTGTGTGTGTGTGTGTGTGTGTGTGTGTGCATGCACGTTTGTATGTGCGTGTGCATGCGTGCGCGCGTGTTTACTTGTGTGTACGTGTGTGTGTGTGTGTGCGTGCGTGCGCACGTTGTACGTGTGTGCACGTTTGTGTGTGCGTACATGCGTGCATGCTCGGGCGTGTATGTATCTGTGTGCGTGTGTGCGTGCGTGAGAGTGGGGGAGGGGTCGTGTGTGTGTGTGTGTGTGTGTGTGTGTGTGTGTGTGTGTGTGTGTGTGTGTGTGTGTGTGTGTGTGAAATGGGCCAGTCGCCTTAATGTGTCCAGTTTTATCTGTTCTTTTTAGTTTTGTACACGACTCTGACAAAACATGGACAATTGAAGATGGCGTATGTCGCATATTTGTTTGGACTTCAAATACTAAACAACACATTCAGATTTCCATGTGACTATTTGATATGCCAAAGCTTTGTTTTCATGTGTTCATTCCTGTTCGTTAAGACAATCTCTCTCTCTCTCTCTCTCTCTCTCTCTCTCTCTCTCTCTCTCTCTCTCTCTCTCTCTCTCTCTCTCTCTCTCTCTCTCTCTCTCTCTCAGATTTTCGCGCGAAAACGTGACAAAGCCTAATAACACCAGGATTGTTCTCCTTTTAATCGTTCCCATCACTTTACAAAGGAAGGGAAAACAGACCATACTTGTCTAATCAAAGGATTCTTTGGATACAGCAAGACTAATGGCTGTCTTAAAGGTCAACAACATGAAGACGTTACTAAACATCGATCGACGCTAACATACCATACCCGCACACACTGGTTGAGTGTATATCTTATCTTCACCAGTCAATCCCTAACTCTCTCTCTCTCTCTCTCTCTCTCTCTCTTCTCTCTCTCTCTCTCTGTCAAAGTGTAATCGCCTAAAAATTAACAAAATATTAGATTTCTGGAACTGTCTCAGATAACGGGGAAAAGAAACGAATCGGTTCTCGACTGTAGTGCCGTTGTATGACATTATTCACCAGAACTAACTCTCTCTCTCTCTCTCTCTCTCTCTCTCTCTCTCTCTCTCTCTCTCTCTCTCTCTCTCTCTCTCTCTCTCTCTCTGTGGAAGGTGATATTCTCGCACCTTTCAATAGTATTCATTTTTTTCATTGATTTATTGAGTTCTTGGTCCATTTATTTATGTATTTGTTCGTTTAGTTAGTTAGTCAGTAGTAGTTAGTTAGTTAGTTAGTTAGTTAGTTAGTTAGTTAGTTAGTTAGTTAGTTAGTTAGTTAGTTAGTTAGTTAGTTATTCATTCATGTATTTATTTACTTATCTTATTTATTCACATATTTATTCATTTATTTCTTCACCCATTTATTGGGGATTTGGGGGTTCGGGGGTGGGGGGTGGGCTACTTTTCAACACGTGTGATCTTTACTGTCGCTTGTAAAGCTCTGGTAAGTAGAGAGAAGAACGCCAAGATTATTGCTTTGCGAAGACTGGGTGCTAGTTCCACTGTTAGTATTTCTCCGTATGGGGATGAAACATGAGGTATCAAGAAAGGAATTGTACATTGTGAGGAATTACGTTTGTGTGCAATATAGAGGTCTTCAGGACTTTCATAAGTACATTTGTACTGGTCTATGGAAAATCAAAATCCTCTGTTTCTTTGTTCAACTCTTCATTCCATTTCATGTTTGTCGAGTTTTACATCAGAACGGTTTTAGAAGAGTTTGTTTTTTTATAACACTTGTTAAAAGTTTTATAACTTTGTATTGCAGACATTAGCCATCCTCATAAATGTATGATATGTAGTGAGCATTAGACGCAAATGCTGAGGATAGTGTGGGTGATATGACCGCCTATCTTCGTGTAAATATGATCTTAGCATGTAAGGCTAAATTAGGGTATTGGAGATCAGAATCTGCTCATCCACCTTTTCTTTGCAAACATCTAGAAGATTACAGATAGCAAACTTGTTTTGACCGTATTCGAAGTAGTGGAAGACATTAGTTGCCAAGCAAACCATGGTCACCATGCACCCCCCACCTCCCCCCCCCCCCCCGGACTTAACCTAAGTGGATCCACAATGTACCTTAGGGACCACTGAACACGTTTCTGGTTGTTCCCAAGAAAATAACTCATTTGGACTATGAGTTATGGCCCTTGATTTAAGGGTCCCCCCTTTTATGCTGACCACAATCATCAATTTAAGTCAAATGTAGCTCCTGCGAATGACCAGAAACTCACATTCCTGTTACTTTTGTAACTAAATCAATGACTTGCCGTCTTAAAAAAACCTTTTGTGTAGTCCAATATAGAATATCTTGGCTTCAGGTATGCGCTATCTACTGAAACCGTCATTTGACAATACGGACTGTATGTCATCTGTGATACATTGAACATAATAGAAAGCAGGGCTTTTGGGGGTTTATTTTCATACACAACAATGCCTTTGGGTCATTCAGGACCAATTAGAGCTTCCTAGTTCCGTTTTTTATGGGTACAAAATTAAATATATCTCCTATACCCCCTAAATGTGCGATTTCGACAAAAACGACACAACATGCTTTAAACAGAACAAAATTGTTGTTATTTGCAACAAGCATCGCTGTAAAATAAAATGAATATATTGTAGTGAAATACAACAGTAATATGATACAATTTGCAGTTCTAGATGTTGTGATTATCTTTAATAAATAACGAATTTTCTACATTTCATATGTACATGTATAATAATAACACTACTACTTGGAAATCGCATGCATTTGCATCTTAACCAAAAATATGGTTTGATTTGCATTACTAATGTTCTTTGTTGTGTGTGTGTGTGGTTTTTTTTTTGGTTTTTTTTTGTTGTTGTTTTTTTTGCGTGCAGGTGAATGAATCCTCTGGTGTAATGATCAACTGAACATGGTGGCAAGAAAGCGAAAAATGAAGACAGCCCTGTTGGTGAAGTGTGTGTCATTCATTTCAGCCATTCTAACAAGAGATCATTTGTTCACCTCTCTAACTGCAAAGGACCTCAGAATAGACTGATAAAATTTCACAACATTTGCGAGAAAAGACTATTGGAGCCAACTGGATTCTCCATATGGGATGGAAGAGGCTTGCAACTGCGTTCCAGATGATTTACGGCCAGAATACGGCTACCACCATGACTGTTACCAAAGGTTCACTAAAAACCTTGATAGATTGGAATCATCTTCAGAATCACAAACAATAACTCTAGAGCAAAGACAGTCTGGGCATTCTTCTGGCTCAGTGGAAACAATTATTTTCAAACCAGACTGCGTATTTTGTAACAAAGAGGGGTTGAAAGCAAAAGAATCACAGAATGCTTGGACAACTGAACCTACATCCAAGTTTGAACGTGAAGGATGGAGCACAGTTCTTGAAGTTGCTGAGCACAAAAATGACGAGAAACTATTGTGCAGAATCAGAGGATTTGACCTATTTGTCTGTGAAGCACAATATCACCATTCCTGTCGTAAGAAGTATGTCAGAGATCCTGCAGCATGGCAGAGTAAAGACGGTGCGTCAAAGAGAGATCAGGAAAACCTGGAAAAGTCACATAAGACAGCATTTGACAGAGTCTGTTTAAGAATTGAAAGAGAGGTGCTTCAGCAGCAGAAGATTTTGAGACTGTCAGACCTGTGTGATACATACACCTCTGCCTTGAGCGAGACAGACCACCCAAATACACATTATAGGACTGAAAAGCTAAGGCGGAAGTTGGAGAAGAGTGAGACATACGGGCACAGATTGTCGTTTGCTTCACCTCACAGAAAAGATTGGTGTTTCAGTCTTTGCTTGTGTACAGTTCAGAAATGAAAACTGACAGAGCTGTCATTCTAGCTTACAAGCCTGGCTCAACTGACATGCTGAAAGATGTTGCCTTGTATCTACGGACAGTAATAACAGAGGCCTTCGAGAAATCAGAAAGTTTGCCATGGCCACCAACAGATGAATTTCTACAGCAACGTGATATCCTACCACACGATCTTCAGAGATTTCTTAACTATCTCTTGGCTGGCCAAACACAAGATCACACTTCAAAAGTACAAAGATTCGTTACTTCACTTGGCCAGGATATCCTCAGAGCCATCACTAAGAGTCACTAAAAGCTGCCCAAACACATTCTTTTGTGCATGGCATTGCGTCAGTCACCTATTCAGAAGTGAGCAGCAGAAAATATAACTTGAGTGATTCTTTTACTAACAGTTCAATTACCAATCACCAGTAATATCAACAGTTCAATTGCCAATCATAACGACCTCTCAGAATATTACCCCAAAAAGTACAATCACTGTTTAAAGTATTCGTGAAACGCCTGACCAGGCGATGTAATCAAAAATCTTTCAGCACATTCTAACATTCCAAGGAGATTGTTCAAATCGCCTTTCACAAGTCACAGCATTCCATCCTCCTTTACATTCTCCCTCCCATTCGCCCCCTCCCTTTACTTTTCCTCCTCTTCTCCTTTCTCTTTCTCCACTTCCTCTTTTCCCTTCTGGTAATCCGGGATGGAACCAGCAACCTCTAAATCCCTGTCTGTCTCCCTTCCTACCGACCTGTTTGGGATGACACCAAGTACGGTGTGTTTGATCCATACAAAAACCCGGTGGCAAGGCGTACGCAGACTCGCCTCGGGTGCCCACGGTTCTATGCCTCGCCGTATGGTCACATAACGATGCAAACTATACCACTTTCTAGCTCTGATAAGGGATTCGCTCTCGATGTGCCAAATGCAGTAGTGAGGAGGCACAGTACCATGTGCAGAAAATCAAACGAAAGCTGTGGATCTATATAACCAACGACAAGGAGACTGTTCGAACAAACACACACACACACACATACACACACACACACACACACACACACACACACACACACACACACACACACACACACACACACACACACACACACACACACACGTGCGCGCGCGCGCACACACACACACACAAGAGAGAGAGAGAGAGAGAGAGAGAGAGAGAGAGAGAGAGAGAGCATGCTCATTCATTGGATTATCTGTCTATCTATCTATGTATCTGTCAATCTCTCTCTCTCTCTCTCTCTCTCTCTCTCTCTCTCTCTCTCCTCTCTCTCTCTCTCTCTCTCTCTCTCTCTCTCTCTCTCTCTATATATATATATATATATATATATATGTGTGTGTGTGTGTGTGTGTGTGTGTGTGTGTGTGTGTGTGTGTGTGTGTGTGTGTGTGTGTGTGTGTGTGTTGTGTGTTTAAAGTGAAATACATCAGTATTTATTTCTTATGTATTTTTCTATTCATGTAATTCATTAGGCATTCATTCATCTATTCGTGTATTTATGTATATATGTTTTTATGTATCTATCTGTTAATTACTTTCTTGATTTATATATTTATTTCTTCATTTATTTGTTTATTTACTTATTTATTTTAATTTATTTATTATTTTTTGTTACTGTGTTTGTTTGTTTATGGATTCATAAATTGATTGATCTATTAACCCAATTTCTGGATTGTCCAACTTCCCTGCTTTTTAGTGTGGTACTTTCACACCACTTGGTAATGATCCTCCCCACATAGCCACACCCAGTTTTGTTCTGGCAGCTCCGGCAACCTCGCCCCCCCGGGGACCATTCAACGTCAAGCACTCCTGACACCCCCGACCAAAGGAGACACTGCAAGCGGCCGAGTCACCTTGGGGGCTATTCGGTGATGTTCGTTACAGTACAAAACAGGTGAGATATCAACGCAAAACTCAATGTAATCGCTGCATATGCAGAAACGCATGGAAAAGAGAGGAGAGCGATGATCGGAATCCCTTGATCCATGGGGAACAGAAGGTCACTTGATTTTCATTTCACTGGCAGTATCTGGTGTGCAGATTGAGCTTTCACTGGCAAACTCTTCTTTTTTGGTTTCCAGCCCCTAACCGGCTTCTACCAAAATTTGAGTTTGCTACGTGCTCAATTGAGAAGACACACGGTCGCCTTTCATCCATTGAGTGGATGCGTCTCTTAGAGTGTTGCTCAAATTTCCTGACCAACACTGCAAGTGTCAGTATCTCTCTGGCCTGGTTGATGCCGGGATATAGTATGAGAAAAAAACCCATAGAGTACAGCCCTTTCATGGCATCTCAAACCGGAACAGCATCATAGTCATCATCCTCGAATTCATCGATTAGCACTAAAAAATAAAAAAAAGTCTAAAATTCTGTAGTCCTTCGTACCCTGTTCTTATGGTGACCTCGGTTTTGATGTTCTCTCCATGTCCATAACCTTGGTTTTGATTCTGTTGGGGTCACCTCATCGGCAAAGTCATGGGTGGATAACAATGGACAGACGCGGTGAAGCCCTCAGGAGGGACAGCTCGCTCACGTCAGCTCTGCGACTTAGCAAATATTGTCATCAGTAGGGGGCTTAGTAGATGGTGTCCTGCGTACGTTCGATCAGAACAGGCGCTTACCTCATGACGACTTGACATTGACTGCTCCCTGTGAACTGTCGGTGCTGGGGCTGTGGTGGAACGGGCCGGGCTGTGGCTGTGGACAGGTGGTCGGAGTGAGCGGCGTGGGTGCAATGCCACTGAGGTGGCGCAGAAAGATCAGCATAAAAAAGTATCAATTTATGTGGCCCTTCATATCCTGTTCTCATGGTGACCTTAGTTTCGACCGTCCTTCCCCGTCTCTGGCTTTGGCCTGATTCTTTCGAGGCCACCGGTGTCGGCGAGTCCATGGGGACTGTCGTTGAACGGACGTGCACGCGCACTCCAGAGGGAGAGCTCACCCGTGCCAGTTCCGACTAAGCAATTATTATCGTCAGTAGGGGGCTTAGTAGATGGTGTTCTGCACATGTTGGATCAGAACAGGCGCCATTGAACACCACTGAAGTCACTAGGTAGCAGTGCAGTGCTCCTCTAGCGGGTAACCTTTTGACGACTTGACATTAACTGCTCCCTGTGGATTGATGGTGCCGGGGCTCTGGCAGTTTGGACCAGGCCATGGGTGTGGAACAGAGGGCGAAATGAGCGGCGTGGGTGCGGCGCCACTGAAATGGCACAGACGATGAGACAAGGAAGAAACAAAGCAACAAACAAGGAAACAAAGAAATAAAGAAACAAACAAAGAAGCAAAGAAAGAAAGAAAGAAACAAGCAAACAAACAGACCAAAAAAAAAAACCCTCACAGAAAAAAAGAAAGAAGGGGTGAAGATTAGAAACAGAAACAAAACGTACATACACTTGCAAACAAAAAGTTCTGAAACACACCACCCCACTCTTCTGATATCACTGCATTCGATCAGACTTATAGGTATCCTCTGAGAATCTAATTTACCTGTAAGAATATTCAAATCTAACGACCATGCAGTTTACGATGTCTCCGGTACGTCAATGACCGTATGAATATTGCTCTTTTTTCTTCACGTGAAAGTAACGAACAAATTGGGATGTAAACTTGTTCACGACAAAGATCACGTCTCTTTCATGGCCCAGAATGTGTTTCAATTTAAAGTAAATATGACTTTCTTTCTGGATCTCCACTGAACGACACAGTTTCCGAGCTAACCATCCTAAAATAAAGAATTCCTAACATTTCATGCTAAGCGTAGTTCCAGAGGCACGTGGAACAGAGGAAAAAGAAATGTCAGCTGAGAATAATGCTGATTGCTTTTTTAAAAAAAGTTGACTAATTTGAAACTTAAGAAAAAAAGCATGAATCAGAAAAAGAAAAAAAAAAAAAACACCATACAAAAATTAGAAACATCAGATCCTACAGGCAGAAAGTCAGCTTGTAACATCTGCTGTTGCTAAATTTTCTGCGCGCGCACGTGTGAGTGTGTGTGTGTGTGTGTGTGTGTGTGTGTGTGTGTGTGTGTGTGTGTGTGTGTGTGTGTGTGTGTGTGTGTGGGTGTGTGCGTGCGTGCGTGCGTGCGTGCGTGTGTGTGTGCGTGCGTGCGTGCGTGCGTACATGTGTGTGTGTGTGTGTGTGTGTGGGTGTGGGTGGGTGCGTGCATGCGCGCGCGTCCGTGTGTGTGTGTGTGTGTGTGTGTGTGTGTGTGTGTGTGTGTTGTGTGTGTGTCTGTGTGTCTGTGTCTGTGTGTCTGTCTGTGCACGTATGCGTACGTGCTAATGTGTTCACACCCTTATTTGCTCAATCTCTCTGTTCCTGTTGCCGCAAAAAACACACTCCTTGTTTATATGTTGCAAGTCTCATTTAATTATTTTAAAATGCCGAAGTGAGAGGATCCAGAATGACTCTTTTTTTCTACGCCAGCCTGAAAGGTTTATTCAGTGGAGCATCTACCACTTAACTAGAGAGAGACACAGGACCGAACAGACCTGTCCCAAAGCTAAATGAAAATTGATCCGGGATCCTTTGTCATTTTCCCGACATGGGGAAGTCAGAACTGATTCGGATTCATCTAGTTACTCCCTACAAAACAGGCTATGAAAAATTTACCAGCCATCGTGGCGAAGTGGTGAGTGTCGCGGACTGACAGCTGGGAAGTTGTGGGTTTGATTCTCATCAGATCCATGATTATTGAGATTTTTTTTTTCCTGCTCTACTGGGTCCTATCCAAAGTTGAATTTGCTATGGACTCAATTGGAAAGACTAGGACCACACGGTGAGTTTCATCCCTTTAATGGATGTGTCTCTCAGAGTGTTGCTCAAGTTTCCTGACCAACATTGCAAGTGTCTGTATCTCTCAGAACTGGTGGACACCAGGATATACTAAATCATTATGAAACTAAACGCAGAGTACAGCCCTGTCATACTATCTCTTTTTGTGGCATTAGTTATCGGATCAATGTAGTACCTAAGGTGGTGATTTTTTTTTTCATTTGTTTTTCTCCCCCCCCACTCCCCCCCCCCACCCCCCCCCCCCCCCCCCCCCCCACCTCCTTTTTTTTTTTTTTCCTAAGGCCAAAATCAACCTCTTCATTTTTGGTGCTTCACACTGTCCTCTTCATCTGCCAAAAAAAGAAA
>CM065720.1:15725931-15728431 GCA_033310375.1 Conus canariensis
TCGCCGCTCAATACGAAGACGGCCGCCCGGTAGCCCTAACAACGGTCTTGAAGGGAGGTCAACGAGGAAGACACCATCACCATGACTGACCACGAAAGAGGTAAAACATCGATTACCTATGAACGAACAACTTGTCCCAGATTTCTATCAGGGGGAACCGACTACACTGGGTACCTCAACCCCACGGAAGATACAGACTCCAGCCAAGCCTGCCAGCTGACAAGTCCGCCAGACAACCGATTTTTCATGCTGCAGCTTACAGTGGGGAACAACTTGCTCCTAAACCATTTAGCTGTGAGAACGTTAAACTCAGCCTTCTGGTACCTCATGGGCGTTTGCAGAATTTTGCTGATATGTGGTGAATATACATCTTGGTGAAGCTATTATATCAGTGTGTATTATCTATTTTGTTTCTGTAACGGAATAAAGCAATGGAGTTTAAAAATTCCCATAGACACATTGTGTTGTTAACGGAGCGTTAATGAGTGGATACCAAGCGTTAATTGAAACAGCATACTACGCGCAGGAATATCTTAAACACGAACATAACGCAGGTAACGGACACTGCCAGCTTAAATGAACTGCAGTTGGGATTGTGTGTATGTGTGTGTGTGTGTGTGTGTGTGTGTGTTGTGTGTGTTGTGTGTGTGTGTGTGTGTGTGTGTGTGTGTGTGTGTGTGTGTGTGTGTGTGTGTGTGTTGTATATCAGATGTCAATTTTGTTGATAACACCCAGTCTGTTTCAAAAAATCGAAAAGACCAGAACCATAACGAGTGTGTGTGTGTGTGTGTGTGTGTGTGTGTGTGTGTGTGTGTGTGTGTGTGTGTGTGTGTGTGTGTGTGTGTGTGTGTGTGTGTGTGTTTGTGTGTGTGTGTGTATGAACGAAAGAGAGAGAAAGAGAGACAGACAGACAGACAAACAGAGAGGCAGAAAGAGAATGAGAGAGAGAGATGAATGGAGGGAGGGAGGAAGGGAGAGGGAGAGTGGATTGGTGGCGATGATGGATAGTTGTGGGACGCCTTTGAACACGACATCTGATAATTACTTCGATCTCCAAACCATACCTAATGCATGACTTCGCAACCACTTGAGAAAAAGGTCACATTCAATGCAATGTCAGAAGCAAGAAAGAAAGACAGAAAGACAGAAAGAAAGAAAGAATGAAAGAAAGATAGAAAAAAAAACGAAAGAACTAAAGAAAGATAGAAAGTAAGAAAATAATGAAGTGAAACGGGACAAAAGAAACACTTTTGTAAGAATGACGAAAAATGTGCATGTATGTTCGAAGTGGCAAGTGGTCGATTAGGAAAATGTCAAGCAGATCTCTCTCTCTCTCTCTCTCTCTCTCTCTCTCTCTCTCTCTCTCTCTCTCTCTCTCTCTCTCTCTCTCTCTCAAAAAACAGATCCTTTTGTTAGTCTCCCTGTCGAGTTTTTCGCCCATCAATACCACGTTCGTCCACATCAACTGACAGAACCTGATGTGCTAGCCTAGCACTAATGAATTATCGACACCTTTCCCATGTGTCGTCTACACAGTTTGGAATGTCTGTAGGAATGCTCTACAACAATATGTTTTTAAAATCCATTCTGAAATGACATATTCGAGTGTGCACGCATCCTCATAAAGAATCCATATTCATGCTGGTTTGGGAGAGACAGATCACATAGGAAAATGCATACGTGCATAGACCCATCAACAGCGATATTTCTGCCTTAATGAACGACAATGTGGCACATATTGATGTAAGGACATGAGCACGTATGCAACACACACACACACACACACACACACACACACACACACACACACACACACTCTCTCTCTCTCTCTCTCTCTCTCCCTCTCTCTCTCTCTCTCTCTCTCTCTCTCCACACACACACACACACACACATATATCCACCTGCACACACATAGGCATGCACACACTAGAGCAGAAAAGGTAAAGAAATAAAACAAAATACATCTGAAAATCAAACAAGCTTTCTTTCCTCCTTTGGGAGATACATATCCTTACCAGAAAATCAACACAGAAGTTGTTATAACTCAATTTTCTTGTATACCAGTACCACAAAGTACACGATTTTCTCTCACCAGCCTTTCAGACCAATGACTACGGCCCACTGTCGCAACTCCTCCGGATTCATATACCCCAAAGCTAGGCGCCATAGTCCGAAGGGAAATAACTTTGAGTGGGGATGCGAAAGCTCCGCACAGAATACTTGAAGCCTTCGCCAGCAGCCAAAACAGCATCTTCCATGATGTGAGAGCCGTCTAATCAATGACACTGCCTGTTCTTAAAAAGTTGACCCTCATTCATAATGTATGCATGGTGGTGGGTGAGCACACGTGCAGGTGTTCATGCCTTTGTGAGTCAGGACTATACGTGTGTGTGTGTGTGTGTGTGTGTGTGTGTGTGTGTGTGTGTGTGTGTGTGTGTGTGTGTGTGTGTGTGTGTGTGTGTGCAAGAGTGCGTGCACGTGCACATGTGTGTGTTGTGTG
>CM065720.1:15738431-15740931 GCA_033310375.1 Conus canariensis
TCCTGTGTATCAATATAGATGTGGAGGAGTTACTTTCCGAAAAGGACTAATGCTTCATTTATGTGCGGGATGTACAAGATTATTTTGTTCATGTATCTACCACATGCTCCTTCTTAGTACGAGTGTGATATTTATACTTTTTACAGAATCTTGAGTATTTTTGATAGATATATTTTGTCTAAACATAATTATTTTCAGATGTAACATTTCAAACGGTGATGGCTTGCAATACAATAAAAGATGTTTAAACCTGTGCTTTTTACATAGATAAACGTATTGCTTTCTTATTGTCTTTGCTTTTGTGCGTCGTCGGAGTCAGGGGCATGTGTAAAAAGCTGGCACCGTTAATATCTTCAGCATTGATAAATTTGATAGCCATACATCTGGTATGTCCAGACTTTCAGTTTCAGTTCCAACAGGGGTTTTATTATGTGCGAAATAGTCCAAATACGCTACACCATATCTGTTAAATTAAGCTTTTAAACCACACCGTGCACGGTTCACAGCTGATGGATAAATGATTTAATGACTAAGATGAGAGGCTTTAAGACGCGGGTGTCATGGCTACGAATATATGTTTTGCGGGCTGGTCAGACCTTGGGTACTTTACTGACATTGTCTGTGTCACTATTATTGTTGAATGTGTGCGTTTGTGTACGTGAATATTGGTGAGCGGGCACAGGTTCATGTGTGCTGGTTATTGTATGCGGTGTGTGCGTGCACATGTACATGCATATGTGTGTGTATGTATGTGTGAATGTGTGTGTGTGTGTGTGTGTGTGAGAGAGAGAGAGAGAGAGAGAGAGAGAGAGAGAGAGAGCGTGTGTGTGTATGTGTGTGTGTGTGTGCGTGTGTATGTGTGTGTGTGTGGTGTGTGCAACCTGCAAACAACACACACACACACACACACACACACACACACACACCACACACACACACACACACACACACGTGCGCGGAGAGAGAGAGAGAGAGAGAGGAGAGAGAGAGAGAGAGAGAGAGAGAGAGAGAGAGAGAGAGAGAGAGTAAAAATAAATGTTTTATTAGACACGAATGTTTTATCGACGGTAAAATGAATAAGCTAACCAGATTCTGTCCAGCTTTTTAACACTATGCCATCACGGAAACAGGGGGAAAACGAAAGAAACAATTAAATCGGAAAATTTTCCCCACTCTTTCATCACCAACCCCACCCCCACCCCACCCCCACCCCCACCCCCACGTCCTCCACTACCCATTCCGACCCCGACTCCTCATTCTGAAGAAAGAAACGAAACAATCTAAAGGCAATGAAATCCGTATATAGAAGGAAAAAAAATGAACGGAAGTGAGTCATCAATAAAGATATCTACATAAACAACCACACATAAATCATGATATTCAGTCTATAAAGCGAATAACGAGAGGATAGAAAGAAGAGCCACATTCATAATACATTTTGGGGACAGAACTCCGGATTACTCACATAAAGTTGCGTTACAGCTTTTCTTTGAAATATCTATGCTATGATGCTTTAAGAGAAGATAAGATGTTTGTAGTTTTGAAGTAATCAGGGATCTCATTGCAGAATTTACCAGCGGAATGCGTAAGGAAAGACACAAACAGATCAGTTCTGGGTCGGGGAATGAGCGTTGTACGTTTATTATGAAAGGCAAATCACAATTTGACACTTAGATACGCAGGTGCTAGGTCCTTCTTGATCTGATACATACAGACGGCTTTGTTAAAACGACATTTCACGCTGAATTGGAAAATATTAATTAGTTCTGTATGCCAGTGATGTGTAGAGGTGAAGATCTGTGATGTGGAAGCTAAAAAAAGCATCAGTACAACTGTCCCAGTGCTTTATAAGCCGCTTTGACTGGTCGAACCCCACTATGTTGAGGCATAGTCAATATCAGATTGTATTTACGCATGGAAGTATAATTTCCGAGTGTATTGGTCATTTAAGTATTTCATTTTGTGGAGACGATTCTTTTCAATTTTCCGGGATATAGCAAAAACATGATTAGACCAAGGCAGGTTATTATCAATAGTGACACCAAGAGTTGTGTCGGAATCGATTTCCGTCAAAACTTGATCATGTAATTCACACCCTGGTTACTTAGTTTTCAACGTTTTGACGCTTTTGAAATCAAACTGTAATTTGGTCTTTAGAAGATGAAGGGCTATGCGATTGAGTTGAGAACATTTGATAAGTGTATCAATATCTTTTTTGAAACCCACCGCGCACTACATTTACCTTCTTACCTTTATGGTGAAATACGGTAACATCGTGATATAGAGCGCCTGAGGAAGAAATCATCAATAGTAGATCGTCGGTGAAAACTTAAAACAGAATTGGATCTAGAATTGATCCTTCAGCTGTCGCTCTTGTCGTAGCCCGTTCTTGGTAGGGTGAATAGAATACAAGATGGGAATGGATAGAGTCTGATGGTCTGGGAGGTTAATGCAGGGGATCATCATGGTTGTGAATTGAATGGATGACTTCTGTTACTAG
>CM065720.1:15748431-15763431 GCA_033310375.1 Conus canariensis
TAATATAGGGGGCTACTTTGGGAGAGTGGGGAGAACTGGATGTAGGGAGTGGGACAGATTAGACTGCGTCCTGGAAGAGAGTGGACAAGAAGAAAAGAATGAAAAAAAGGTGCGTACGGACCAGGGGACTGCGAGTGTACTTGTATCGTTGCATTAAATGAAGTGACAAGAAAAACGTGAACATCAAGCAATGCTAGAGTCATCTCTGGAAAATGTCCTGCCACCTAGCGTGAACAAGTCATTAGAACTGAACTTCAAGACTAGAAAACATCCACTGCCCTGAACCACCAATCTCCATCTCAGAAGACGCACACTAGCCAGAGCCACAAACTTCCATTCCGCATGGCACACAGCAGTCTGAACTATCAACCTCCATCAACCACGCAGAACACTGCCGGGTCATTATCATCGTCATATAATGCGACATGGACAAACCCATGGACATGATGAGTGAAACGTCATTTATACACGAAAGCCAGTAGATTGCAGTATCGTGGAGGCGAGATTGTGGGAGGGTGAGAAAGCCTCATGAGATTTAGAACGCCCTTACCATGCCTGTACGCTAAAAAAAAATATGATGGTTGTTTGTGACACAAAGGAAATCTGATAATGAAAACTTGCAGTGTCATTACTTACCGTATGGAGTGATCATGTACATGATAATTGTCAGATGTTTGATTGGCCACTGTGTGAAGTGATTATGTATATGAAAGTTGTACGGCGCTCGTGCAACGTCAGCACATAACCAACCGGACAAAACAAGAGTGTTTTCCTTTTTACTGGACTAACAACTTTTACACTAATTAAAGAAAATGTTTTATTTACTCTAGTTTCACTTAACTATTTTCATGCACACACACACACACACACACACACACACACACACACACACACACACACACACACGCCCGCACGCACGCATGCACGCGCACGCACGCACGCACGCACGCACGCACGCACACGCACGCACGCACGCACGCACACTCACGCACACACACACACACACACACACACACACACACACACACACACACACACACACACACACACAATTTAAATATAAAATATTAACCAGCTCCTGAAGGACTGACAAGAAGATTTTTCACCATCACTAAATGGTCTTAAATAGTGAAATAAAAAAAAAATCTCTTAACAAAAACAAAACGAAACAAACAACAACAAAACAAAGAAGAAAAAAAAACACCGTTGTTCTCACAGACCTCTACGCAGTTTGTATTCCTGGATGTGACCTCAAAAGGCCGTCAAATCTTCACAATCTCCACGACCTCACATCAAATCACAAAATATATATTGTGCTTGTTCTGTGTCTCTTGGCACTCGTCTTCCTGGTGGAAAGAGTTCCCGGAGGCTCCCCATGCCTAGCGTAGGTCAGTTGTGGTCTTTCAGGCAGCATTGACACCTCCAGTGTCATGAAAAAATATGCGAGCGCCCTCACAACGCCTCCACGTACGATACCGCTCACCAGTCCGTCATCTGAGACAATGAACTATCCCCCTGGTGATATACCAATTATCTCGTGTTCTTTGTTCAATACGTTCAATATAAACAAACTGTACAGTCTCTGTGACCTGGTGGACCAAAAACACAAGAGAATAAACAAGAGTCTCAGTCCTTCTCTTAACAAAAAGCTTACATTTGGTCATATTTGCTCGCTCTATATACCAACATGTGTCACACGGCCGGGGATTGGGTCAGAGCTTCTGACGACAACAATACTTTTTTTTCTTAGAGGATGAGTACCTCGTGGCAGTGAAGGACAATTCAACGGCCAACAGATAGAAAGTCATGGTGAATTGTCTGTGACCGAGGGAAAGAAAGAGTCAAATGTCGAATAACTACAGTGATTTGCATGCAACAGTACGAATGGGAGCATGTAAAAAAAAGGAAAAAAAAATATAGAAAAATAAAATAAAAGAAAGAACCCCCTAAAAAGGTTATTTCAGAAAACGTTAACAAACCAAAACATTTGAAAGTAAACCAGTAGTTTCTTCTCCCTTGGAAGGGGGTAGGGGAGGGTGTAATACAACCGTCCAAGATATTCACAGAAGAACCTGTACTAAAGAATATATACCGAAAATATGGGTATCACAAAGTACACGATTTTGTCTCCCAAGCCTTTCAGACCAATGACTGCGGACTACTGTCGCCACCCTTCCGGCTTCATATATCCTAAAGCTAAGCGCCATAGTCTGAAGGGAAATAACTCTGAGTGGGGAGGTGAAAGCTCCGCACAGAATACTTGAAGCCTTCGCCAGCGGCCAAAACAGCATCGTCTATGACGTGAGAGCCGTCTAATCAATGACACTGACTGTCCATAAGAAGCTGACCCTCATTCCTAATGCATGCTTGGTGGAGGGTGAGCGGGCGTGCGTGTGTCCATGCGTATAGCAGTGTGTGTGTGTGTGTGTTGTGTGTGTGTGTGTGTGTGTGTGTGTGTGTGTGTGTGTGTGTGTGTGTGTGTGTGTGTGTGTCCGCATGCACGCGCACATGTGCATATAGCACAAAGAGAGAGAGAGAGAGAGAGAGAGAGAGAGAGAGAGACAGACAGACAGACAGACAGACAGACAGACAGACAGACAGAGAGGGAGTAAGGATATTAAGCTCATGAGTCATGCAGAACGGTACAAAATCGTCTGGATGCTTAGAGAAAGGAAAAAAGACCTATAATAACTACGAAAATCGGGTCACGAAAACGGACGCGGGTGGGGATCAAACACGTTAGAGGTGAAAATAACCACAACCACAACCACAACAACATTCACCACCACCACCACCACCACAACCACCACCACCACCACCACAACAACAACAACAACAACAAAACAACAACAACAAGAGGAGATCTTTTACAACATTGATAGGTTTCTGAGCTGCCACAATTTATACATAAATGTACAAACGTGAGCAGTTGTGTTGGTGGCATTTGGAACAAGAAGGGCTGATTTAAAAACTTAATGAGCTTTTACAGAACTATCGTGGTATGTAGTAAATATACTTTTCAATGAGGTGTTGTTGTATTTAGGACACATTAGAATCAAGTGTTAAGTTTAGGGACAAACAATCATAATGTGTATTTAAGTGTCAACAAAGGAAGGACGTCAATGGACGATCAGGACACAATGTGATAAGGCGTTCAACTTTAAAACAAACTACGATGACGAATATATACATGTATACAACGAAAGCAAACCAATGGACGATCAAACTTGGCTAGAAACATTGTGATAGTGTCATGACACGCGATGCCAGAAGAGGAAGAGCAAGCGTTAATCGTGATAGCATATTTACCCACAGGGATATCTATAAAACAACTAGACACAAGCTGAGAGAGAATGTCAACGTAAATAAACTATATTAAGTGATATCAGATCTTTTCTTCTTGCCTCAAATGTGACAAATGTCATTCTTGACGATTACACTCACTAATACCCTGATTACCACATAGGATCAGGCCATGACGTTACAGGAAAAAAAAAAGCAGAGAGAGAGAGAGGGGGGGGGGGAGGAGAGAGAGGGGGGTGGGGAGAGAGAGAGAGAGAGAGAGTTTGGGTTTTGGTTGTGTGTGTGTGTGTGTGGTGTGTGTGTGGTGTGTGTGTGTGTGTGTGTGTGTGTGTGTGTGTGTGTGTGTGTGTGTGAGATGCAAGTGTGCGAGTGTGTGTGTGTGTGTGTGTGTGTGTGTGTGTGTGTGTGTGTGTGTGTGGTGTGTGTGTTTGATATTTACAGGAATGCAACAGGGGAAATAAACAAGTAAATGAACAAATGTAGTGAGCGATCTATAACTTACAACAACAACAACAACAACAACAACAACAGCGTTATCATCATCATCAACAACAACAATAAATTGAAAAAAAAGAGAGAGAAGATTTCTTCTGAGAAACAGCCCATTATGTGGAAGGACTGGAATGGAAATACTGACATATGATAATAGAACAACATGCTGTACCCGCCTACTGCTATAAATCCAGCTTTTTGGTGGAAAACATTGGCACATACTAATACAATGCGTGAACAATTACGAACATGCTCGCACGCATGCACATACGCACGCACGCATACATGCACACACGCGCGCGCGCACACACACACACACATACACACACACATGCACGCACCCACGCACACACAAACACACACACACACACACACACACACACACACACACACACACCACACACACACACACACACACGCAAACACCACCACAACACACACACACACACACACACACACACACACACACACACACACACAACACACACACAACAACAAGAGCAGAGAGAGAGAGAGAGAGAGAGAGAGAGACAGAGACAGAGACAGAGAGAGACAGAGACAGAGAGAGAGAGAGAGGGAGGAGGAAGGGAAAGAGTGGTGTGAAGAAGAAGAAGAAGAAGAAGAAGAAGAAGAAGAAGAAGAAGAAGAAGAAGAAGAAGAAGAAGAAAGAAGAAGAAGAAGAAGAAGAAGAAGAAGAAGAAGAGAGAGAGACAGAGAGAGACAGAGAGAGAGAGAGAGAAAGCAACAGACAGACAGACAGACAGACAGGCAGACAGACGGGGGATAATGGGTTTGGGGGGGGGGGATATGAGGAGTCATGGGGGGATGTGTACGAACACGGCATCTAATGATTACCCCCATCCCCAAACCATAGCTAATGCATGACTTCGCAACCACTTGAGAACAAGGTCATGTTAAAAAAAAAAAATAAAAAGTCAGAACTAGAAGAAAAAGGAGCAGAAGTAAAAAGGAAGAGGAGGGGGAGGGGCAGGATAACAATTACAAAAAAAACAAAAACATTACCAGATAACGTTAGTGCATGTGTTCAAAATGGTAAGCAGCGGGTTTTTAAAAAAATGACAGCCAGCTCTCTCTCTCTCTCTCTCTCTCTCTCTCTCTCTCTCTCTCTCTCTCTCTCTCTCTCTCTCTCTCTCTCTAGATAGATAGATATTTAGATAGATTGTTGAATACATTTACCATGTCATCTCTCTCTCTCTCTCCTCTCTCTCTCTCTCTCTCTCTCTCTCTCTCTCTCTCTCTCTCTCTCTCTCTTTGCCATCGATTTTTTTTTTTTTAATTTACTCTTTTTTTCTATTTCAGGCAAGAAACGACGAAAGAAAGAAAGAAAAAAGAGAAGGAACAGAGAATAAGGAGAATGTCTGGCGCTCTTATGTCTTAAAATGTCAATAGTTTTCCGACTGTGCCACATCCGATTATGTTCTTCTGTGTGTGTGTGTGTGTGTGTGTGTGTGTGTGTGTGTGTGTGTGTGTGTGTGTGTGTGTGTGTGTGTGTGTGTGTGTGTGTGTGTTTCTCTACGCTTATGCCTAGGGCAGACATCTGCTTTGTCGTAGCCAATACACTCTCTTCTTAAATTCTCTCATCTTAGTGTGGTCTCAAAACTGAGCGGTTGTGGTGGAGTGTATATGGACTAGTCTGCACGCAGTGACGTCTCCTTGACGAAACTGAAACTGAACTTGTGTGTGTGTGTGTGTGTGTGTGTGTGTGTGTGTGTGTGTGTGTGTGTGTGTGTGTGTGTGTGTGTGTGTGTATGTGTGTGTGTGCGGCGTGCGTGCGTGCGTGCGTGCGTGCGTGCGTGCGTGCGTGCGTGCGTGCGTGTGTGTGTGTGTGTGTGTGTGTGTGTGTGTGTGTGTGTGTGTGTGTGTGTGTGTTCTTTCAAGTTTTATTTTTTTCGGTGATCTGAATCATTTTAAGATTTGACTTTTTTCTCTAAGTGATAGTTCGACTACTACGAAAAGTTCTGTATTGTCAGTTAAGGCTACATTGATTAAAATCATACTTGTTCTGACTATCTAGCAGTTTATCTATCTATCCATCTATCCATCTGTCTGGCTGCCTGTCTGTCTATCTGTTTGCCTATCTGTCTGTCTATCTATTTATCTGTCTATGTTTCGATGTATCAATATACCTGTATATCTAATCATCTGTCTTCCATGAATACTCTCAGTTCCAGTAAGTTATTGTTGTGTTACCTGTCTAAGAAAATGGTATGATACTAGCTGCTTTAGTGCAGTGGTTAGTTCTGCGGGCAGCATGCTGAAAGGTCAAGGTTCAATCCTCAAGAGGTCTGATATCCTACCATCCACAGTTGGATGTGATGTGGGCTCACACGAGGTGACTGAAACTGCGGTCGGATATCACCAAACTTAACAATTGGATGCATTTTTGACAGTGTTGCTACAGTTACCTGATCAGTTTTGCAGATCTCTCTCTCTCTCTCTCTCTCTCTCTCTCTCTCTCTCTCTCTCTCTCTCTCTCTCTCTCTCTCTCCTCTCTCAGGCTTTGTTGACACCAGGACAGATTTGGAAGGTAGGCGCAGAACACTGCACCAGCGTCTCTGACTACAACAGAACTCCGACCAAAGATTTCCTTTGCTCTCATCTTCCTTGAAATCAGATTGAGACTGCGAAGATAGGAGAGCAAGAAAGAGAAAAGCAACGGTTTCCTGACCAGTTTGAACTTTTATTCTCACCAGCTGTTAACTCCGGCCTGCGTGAGGCAAGTGAAGAAGTGCCATATAAATAAGAACGGCGGGCGTTTTTTTCCAACTACAAAGAAACAGAGAGACGCTTAAGACATGATTAGCACCTGTAGCCTTCCGACGGTGTCAAGATGGTGGTCCTCCCCGAGGTGGTCACCTGCCTGTGGAAGATCTTCGAGTCGAAATGTGCGTTCTATATGACTTCTTCACTTAGTGCGCAAGTCCAGAGCCTTTTGTATTAAAGAGAAAATATTATATGAAAACAAAATGTGGATAGATAGATACTTACATACATACATACATACATACATACATACATACATACATACACACATAAATACATAGATAGAGTTGTGTGTGTGTGTGTGTGTGTGTGTGTGTGTGTGTGTGTGTGTGTGTGTGTGTGTGTGTGTGTGTGTGTGTGATGTGTGTGTGCGTGTGTGTGTGTGCGTGCACGTGTGAGTGTGAGTGTGTGTGTGCGCGCGCGCAAATTTCTGCAAATATTGCTACCTTCCCTTTCCCCCACGCAGCCACACCATTGTTTCGCTTCCCACCTCTCCAAACCCACCTTTCAAATGCACACCTCCCCCTCTACCCCCCCCCACCCCCCTTCATCCTTCAATCCCAGAACCTCCCTGCTCACGAACGTGTGCGAACACCAAAATGGACTGCTAAGATGCAGACAGTGCAACAAAGATGAAGAAATTAAAACAAACATTTCTTTTCCGTCGAAGAAAAAAATAGAAGACAAAACACGACGTGCTTTGACCTGTGTGGTCTTCTTCAAGCAAGACAAACAACATTTTAGACAATGAAAATGAAGAACGAACAATCACTTTTTTTTCTTGAATTGGGTACAACATGGGTTTTCATTTGTGTCGTATTTTGTTTTAATAATTTCTTTGTCTGTTTAGCTCAGTGGAACAGATATTTTTTTTCTTTGAATCTTGTTTCCATTTCCGCTTGCAGTTACTTCCCTTTCAACATTTCATGACACCAGATTAATGACTAATCATACAGTCACCATTTTTTCCCCAATCCAGTCGAAAGCCAGATGCCATCTTCCTAAGGGAAATAAGCAGGAGTAGGAAGAACTCCGTAGATACTACTCCCAGCTAAACCTAAACGCCAGGGGAGACTACCGTGTCGGGGATATGAGTGACCCACGATCGATAATACCTTACTTTCTCCAACGTCACCCGTGATTCATAATGCAAGACCCTTCCCTTGTTGGTACTGGCCACGCTCCATAGTATATGCACAAACAGGCAGTGTGTAATCCACGTCGCATTGTTTTAGACACAGCAGAAGTTTCAGACATAGCAGGTATTACACTGAGCATTGCTTAACTTGAACCCCCCCCTTCCCCCCCCCCCCCCCCCCCCCCGCGTCTTATCATCTTATAGATCATCTCTTTTTTTTAAAGACTCACTAAGACGTCACTTATAATAAAGAATGCAAGAACTTATCAATACCTGACGTCCAATTTCAGCCATTAGAACTCACTCATGGCCCTATCGTTGCGTCATCTTGGCTGCCTTGACATTTCCATTCATTTCTTTTTCCGTTTTTTTTTTTTCCTCATCTGCCTACTCAAAACTCCCTAGCGTGTATCTTGATGAGTGCACGAACAAAAACAAGGGGATTCAACTTTCAGACACAGAGATAAGACTCATAAAAATCCGGTTGTGCCTGTCTTTTATGCTCGAAACAATGTCTGTGGTCTTGGTGCCATAATATATATGGTTTGTTACCTACTACAGAAATAGATCGAGATAAGACATAAAGTGCGATCGCTCACTCATCTACACTCTCACATTGCTCTCTCTCTCTCTCTCTCTCTCTCTCTCTCTCTCTCTCTCTCTCTCTCTCTCTCTCTCTCTCAGCTAGATTAAGTTATATTTATCAATTAGAACAGATGACTGCAGTTTGGGAGACAGAGAAGTCATTAACTAATTGAAGGTTGTTAATCATGAGTTGCTTTTTTTCTATGAACTTCATCCCAATATGATGTGGAATTTAAGGTCTCAGTTAGGTTGCAGTCCATTGTAAGAAATATTCAGTTATTTACCAAAAAAAATATATATAACAGTTTTGAATCAGGCGGTGTCATTGATTAGAAGGTTCTCACATCATGGTCGATGCTGTTTTGGCCGCTGTGAAGGTTTCAAGTATTCTGTGCGGAGCTTTCACCTCCCCACTCAGAGTTATTTCCCTTCGGAATATGGCGCCTAGCTTTTGGATATGTGAAGACGGAAAAATGTCGACAGTATACCGTAGTCGTTGGTCTGAAAGGCTGGGGAGAGAAAACCGTGTTCTTTGTGGTGCCGATATAAGGGATATGTGGTTTCGAGTAGGCAGACGAAATTGAAAGGGATGGGGTTGTTCAGGAACCAAGCTGACGCAAAGATGGGGACGCACGTAAGGTTTAATTCTAAGTTGAAAACCCGCCAAAACACAAGTTGTATGTATTCCATCCAACTGCGCGAGACCTATAGCAGTGCTATTAAGCCATGTAATCACCAGAAATCCTCAAAAGCAAGTGCCCTGAACAGTGGGGTTTGCTCAGTGTGAGTTAATTCAGCTCAGTTTTATCCCATGTCAGTCTTGCGCAGTGCATTGAAATGGTAATGTGGATCTTACAGTCTGCTCGTTTCTTTCAATGGATGTCTGACTGACTGTCTGTCTGTCTGTCTCTCCGTTCGTCTACCCGTCTGTCTGTCTGTCCTGTCTGTGCATCGCAGCATGTCACGTCACCCTGCATCATGCCACATCACATTACATCACGCAGCAAACACCACAGTGCATCATATCACGTCACACAACAGCACATGAAATTGTGCTGCATTACACCCACTCCACATTACACCAAATCACTCTGCACCACACCATACCACACTGGGCTATACTACACCTTGCCATACAACACTACACATCCCCCACATCACACCGCATCTTGTCATGCCAAACAGCACCACACCATACCACAAGCAAACCATACCATACCATACCATATTACACCGCATCTCACCACCTCGAACAACACACCATATCAAATCACAGACGTCAACCATATCACCGCCACCAATGCCCAACGTCGCACACACACACACACACACACACACACACACACACACACACACACACACACACACACACACACACACACACACACACACACAGTACTTCTATATTGAGGAAACAGAGCCAGCAATAGCCCCCACCCCCACCCCCATCCCCCTTTCCATCCAAGCTCAATCAAATTCCCAAGGAGGCCAATCTGTTGACTAGTGCGCAGCACATTTACACCACCCACCACACATTTGCAGGACTTTTTTTCCAGCTAAATAACTAGTGGAAAATGGGAAGACATAAATTCCTTTACCAGGCTTCTTCAGTTAGCTCACTTTCCATCACCTTTACTTCCTTCTTCTGGTAGGAGAGAACACAAGAGGATCAAGAGCCCAGAAACTGTATTATTGTCGAGCATTACAAATGTCACATAAAAGCAGAAAACGTACGTACGTCGCACAAAGTAAGACACTTTGAAATAAATATTCCTCCTTTGTTATGAGCAGCAAAGACAGAAGTAGGCTGCAGTTTGGAAATTACATTGGTTTTGTGTGTGTGTGTGTGTGTGTGTGTGTGTGTGTGTGTGTGTGTGTGTGTGTGTGTGGTGTGTGTGTGTGTGTTGACGTTCTGAAAGTTCAACTGTATTTGTTGAAGTGTTCAACCCTGAATTCAAGCTTCAGACATTTGAATCTAAGGAGACTCAAAATCGAAGACATTAGTATTGTATTTGTTCATATGAAGACAAAGAAACATTCGAAGGGGTACGTTCTACATTTAATGTTTAGCGCAGTCGCCCGTTCTCTCCGAGCAAATATAATATGTGCAAAATTTCATTCGATTGACAAACAACAAGCAACGCACGGTCGGAAAGAGGAAAACATAGATACAAACGACAGGAAAGGCAAGCATTTTGCGTCTTTACCTGCAAAATCTTTTTTTTTTTCTTTACTTGCACGCTTGTGTATGAAAACGGACAGTGCCTGTGGGTCCATACTAGCATTTCAAGGGACCAAAAAAAGTTTTGCTCTGTTTTCCATGGGACAACATTTCCAAGAAGAAAACAACGACAGTACCAATTTCCTGAAAATCTTTTATCATCCTTGCATTCTTGAAAGAAAATGGGTTTTTATCTTCAGGGGAAAAAAAGGATTTCACAACTTTAAACCGGGAAAACAGAGAAAGGGTTAATTTATCACGAGCCCACAATCACATTAATTCGGTTTCTAAGGGAAAGCAACCACCACCCTCCTAGAAAACAGTGATAATGAACTGACCCCCGAAAATTCATCATGAACACTCTTTGTTTGTGAAGTCTATGTCTTTTAACCGGGAAATGAATTGAGGTAGCTGACTGACCCATAGTGACTGCTTTTAGTCAGGATAATGACTGTTTTTCACACACGCACACGCACACGCACGCTCTCACGCACGCACGCACACACACACACACACACACACACACACACACACACCACATACGCGCGCGCGCGCACACAACACACACACACACACACACACACACACACACACACACACACACACACACACACACACGATGATAATGGATAGGATTTGTGTCACATCGCCTGACAGGCACACAAGTATTCTTTTCAACAATTTCAGTGTTTACATTTATTGTGTCATCGTGTGTGAAAGGTCCATTAATAATTTATTCGTAGTGATGTGAGGTGTCATGGTGAATGTCTTGGGGAGGCCTTGCCCTTGGATCTGTGTTTGCTTTTCATCGCAAGACTGGCGAGTATTGCACTGCTTGTTCATTGTCGCTGTCCACCATTTTTGTTGTTGTTGTTGTTGTGTTGTTGTTGATACCGTGTCGCACGTGCATCTTACGTGCCAACCTTTGCTGTTCAACCCTGCTTTTCTCAGTATTTCCTTTATCCCCTGCCAACCCCTTCCCAACCCCTATGACTGCTGCGCCGCTGTCTTGCTGTATACACACCCTCTCATCAAACCTCCTCTCTCCTAATCTCGTGACAAACTCTTGGCAGTCAAAAAAACCTTCAGGTCTTGACCCTGCTTCAAAGTTGATAGTGAGGTGGTTGTATCATGGCGTTAATGGACCGCAAACTTCGAAGGAGCGGAGGGGAGGGGGGGGGGGGGGGAGGGGGGGGGGAGCGATGATGGAGGGGGGTGGTAGGGGAGGGTGGAGGGGAAAGAAAACAGAACATGATGAGTGTGATCACCTCTGCCCTGGACCCTAGATTAACCATCCTGTGCTGTTGACGCTTGACCACTGGGACTCTCTGGAAGGTTCGTGTTGCTGCCGATCGAGGCTGCAAAGTGACCCTGGCCCTGTCAAGTGGTGCACAATTGGCCATGAGCCTCGTGGTGACGAAGCCGTGTGCAGTGACATGGCACCACTCGGTTACGTGACTTTCAGCTTCCCACGGTCTTCACGTGTCAGCAGCATCAAATTGGTGTCCTTCAAGATTCTCTACTCATTCTCTCTCTCTCTCTCTCTCTCTCTCTCCCCTCTCTCTCTCTCTCCTCTCTCCTCTCTCTCCTCCTCTCTCCTCTTCTCTCTCTCTCCTCTCTCTCCCTCTCTCTCTCCCATCTCCCCTCCCTCTCTCTCTCCTCTCTCCTCTCTCTCTCTCTCTCTCCCCCTCTCTCTCTCTCTCTCTCTCTCCCCCTCTCCCTCTCTTCTCTCTCTCCTCCTCTCTCCTCTCTCTCCTCTCTCTCTCCCAACTCCTCCCTCTTCCACTCTCCCCTCTCCTTCTCTCACTCTCAAATGTCCATTTCCCATGAGGCTTAAAGCGATCTTTTCACTTTCATGTCAGACCTCCGTGCCTCGTTTTGTGTGTATGTGTGTGTGGTGTGTGTGTGTGTGTGTGTGTGTGTGTGTGGTGTGTGTGTGTGTGTGTGTGTGTGTGTGTGTGTTGTGTGTGTGTGGTGTGTCTGTGTGTGTGTCGTGTGTGTGTGTGGTGTGTGGTGTGTGTGTGTGCGTGCGTGTGGTGGTGCGTGGTGTGTGTGTGTGTGTGTGTGTGTGTGTGTGTGTGTGTCTGTGTGTGTGGTGCACTGTGTGTGTGTGTGTGTGTGTGTGTGTGTGTGTGGTGTGTGTGTGTGTGTGTGTGTGTGTGTGTGTGTGTGTGCATAAACTGGTGATGTGGGGCATGAACGCTTGTAGCGTGCATTGAAGTGCGGTTGTGGGCATGTTGTGTGGGCATTGTGTGCTGTGTCGGTGTCAACCTCTCCCAGGTCGTGTCGTGTGTGTGTGTGCGTGTGCGTGCGTGCGCGCGTGCGGGCGTGCGGCGGGTGTGTGTGTGTTGTGTGTGTGTGTGTGTGTGTGTGTTCGTGCGTGCGTGTGTGCGTGCATGCGTGTGTGTGTGTGTGTGTGTGTGTGTGTGTGTGTGTGTGTGTGTGTGTGTGTGTGTGTGTGTGTGTGTGACAGATAGAGACAGAGGCAGAGAGACAGGCAATGAATTTAAGCTGCTTTAATGTAACGTGACATTCGGAAAAACGTGACGGATATGTGGGACATAAAATTGTACAGCATGAAAGGCAATTGATAGACCAGTGACTGGGCAGAATCGCAGTGCACCAAACAACCATATCTCCACCAAAACACCCAAGCGTACGTGCATAACAGCTTCAAGCAGATTGCTTCAGTCCACAAAGCCTCAACAAGAGTGCAGGCAGCAATGGAGGCCTACAGCAAGGATCTCCTTGCAGCAGCCAAGTGAAATAAACATGTCTGGCTCTGGCGTGTATCTTGCCATGACTCTGAAACTGAGACCACTTGACAGGGGCGTCCAGTGACATGAAAAGTCTTTGGGATGTCGGGGGGGGGGAGGCGTGAAATCTCTCTCTCTCTCTCTCTCTCTCTCTCTCTCTCTCTCTCTCTCTCTCTTTTCTTCGTCTTCTCTCTCCTCCTCCTTGATCGAATAAAGGTTCCCCCCCCACCTGTCTCTCTCTCTCTCTGTCTCTCTGTGCACACCCCTTCTCTCTCTTGTCTAAGTGAACATACACACACGTACGCACGCACGAAAGCACGCACGCACGCATGCACACACGCAAGCACACATGCACACACGCACGCGCGCCACACACACACACACACACACACACACACACACACACACACACACACAACACACACTACGCAAAGCAGATACGCACAGAGAGGGAGAAGAAAGAGAGAGATGTGTGTGGTGTGTGTGGAGTGATGGATGAGTGAGTGTGTGTGTGTGTGTGTGTGTGAGTAGAGGAGAGAGAGAGAGAGAGAGAGAGAGAGAGAGAGAGAGAGAGAGAGAGAGAGAGCTGCTATGCATCTTGTTGACAACCTTAACATACTACACAATCAGCAGCAACCCTACAAAACTAGAGTTCAGCGGAGAGAGCTGTTTAACAATAACCAACCTGAAGAACTGCCAGTGGAGGGAGGGGAGGACACGATTAAGAAGAGGACGAGGAGATGGAAGAGAAGCTGAGCCTAGGGGAGGAGTTTGGTTCACTTTTCCCTCCAGCGTCTCTGGACCAGCATGGGAGGAGAAAGGGGAGGGGTTGTAAGCAAGGAGAGGAGGGGTGATGCTAAGCCTGTCAGGTGTCAGTCGAACTGAGGTTGGAGAGTCAAATGTTCGTTTGCAGACATCTCCTCCAACAACAGATGCTGCTGTGTGCTTTTCTGTGTGCCGACATCTCTGGTATCATTTGTCGCCCCTGTGGGTTTTTTTTTTTTCAGCAGCGATCCATTTTGTTTGATGTTGAGAGCCAAGTGCATAAGGTGTGTGTGTGTGTGTGTGTGTGTGTGTGTGTGTGTGTGTGTGTGTGTGTGTGTGTGTGTGTGCACGCGCATGCGTGTGAGATTGCATGTGTGCGTGTGTGTGCGTGCGTTTGTGTGTGTGTGTGTGTGTGTGTGTGTGTTGTGTGTGTTTTGGGGGTGTGTGTGTGTGTGCACGCGCAGCGCGGAGATTGCATGTATTGTTCTTCTTGCGTGCGCTGCGGTCGCCGCACCGTGTGTTATGTGTGGGTGGTGTGGGTGGGGTGTGGTGTGTGTGCGTGCGGCGCGCAATGCGTTGTCGTGTGCGTGCGCTGTGTGTGTGTGTGTGTGTGTGTGGGTGTGGTGTGTGTGTGATGTGTGTGGTCGTGTGTGTGTGTGTGTGTGTTGTGTGTGTGTGTGTGCGTGCGCGCGCGCGCGCGAGATTGCATGTATGTACTTGTACGTCGTGCGTGCGTGCGTGTGTGTGGGGTGCGTGCGTGCGTGAATGCGTGCGTGTGCTTGCGTGGTGGTGTGCGTGTGTGTGTGTGTGCATTGTGTGTTGTGTGTGTGTGGTGTGTGTGTGTGCGAGAGAGAGAGAGAGAAGAGAGAGAGAGAGAGAGACAGACAGACAGACAGACAGAAGACAGAGAGACAGAGAGACACAGAGAGACAGAGTGGGTGGTACGGAAACAGAAA
>CM065720.1:15773431-15778431 GCA_033310375.1 Conus canariensis
AACAGGGATCTAGCGGTACCCGGTACCTAATGTTACTGGGAAGTAACAGCATTTAGTCCTAAGAGTACTTGGAGAAACTGGCACCAGAAATTATTGCAGCCGGTAATGAGACATACTTGTACTGGGCCTTAATAGTCCAGGGCCTTCATGGCATTTGAAGTTCATGGCTCTAGGACCCAGGAACTGGGCACTCATGGTACTGGACTGTGACTGTAATAGGCCCTATTAGTATTAGGGCCAAATGGTGATGGGCCCCAGTGGTTCCTGAAGCTAATGATATTATCTCGTCTCTGACACCAGTTGCCTGCAACTGCCATGACATGTCTAGCAAGCAGTACGCAGGAGGAGATAGTTGTAATACCTGTTGTGTGCATGCCACGTGTCTATCCCTTCTGCACACAAACCAGACATAATAGCCATTGCTCAGGAACTCTTTGTCCAGCATCTCTTCTTCTTCTTCAGCTTTCAACGGCTACGCAGCTACAGCCAGACTCCAAGGGTGGCGGCAAACTCGGCCGTCCGGCGGAGATCGCTGGCAGGCCCCCCCGAGTTTTGTCTTGAGGTCCGCCCCTTCCGGCCAGGCTCGCACTCGTCTCTCATCATTGAGTGGACAGTCCTGCAAGACATGTGCTGGTGTCTGGTCGGCTTATCCACAGGGACACAGGGCTGCTATCCTCTTGAGGTGGGCACGCAGGCCACAATGCCCAGTGCGCAAGCGGAAAATGACTGTTTGGTGTTTCCTCTCCATTGTGTGGATGGGGTCTTGGTGTGCCTCATAGCCTTGGTTCATTCTCTTTGTCCAGCGATTTCCATTACTCCCTGTGATTCAATATCGATGACATAATAATAAAAAAAAATGGAATGCAATCTCTATGTGGCAAAGGTGGAGTGACACCCCTTTGGTAAATGGGAGTGGTAACCGCATGGTAAAGGTGGAGTGACCCCCATGTGATAGAGTGATGCTCTTGTGGTACGGGTAGAGTGACCTCCGTCGGGTAAAGATAGAGTGATCTCCGTGATATTGATCTATGTGTTAATAAGGGAGGAGATTGAGCAGCATGTGGAAAAGGGACGAAGAGTGAACGGTATGTAGTCAAGATGGTGAGGGTGCTCTGTGTGTAGTAAAAGTGGACAGTGGTTTACGTGTGTGTAAAGAGAGGGGTGTGTTTCATGCGTGATAGGAGAGAGAGAGAGAGACAGAGAGAGAGAGAGAGAGAGAGAGAGAGAGAGAGACAGAGAGAGAGAGAGAAAGAGAGAGAGAGAGAGATCTATGCAGGAAGGCAGATGCAGCATTATGTGGAAAAAGCGATGAAGGGTAATTCATGCATGATGAAGACAGATTGATTCATGTGTGGTAAACGGGAGAGAGGGATTTGTATGAGGCAGAAAGAACAGAGGATGATCCGTGCATGACATAGTAATGAACAGTGATGTATGGATGATGAAAGGGAGACAGTCATCCACGTTTGGTAAAGGGGAAGGGAACTAAATAATTAAATTTTATGGCAAACCGACCGAGAGAGATTCAAGTCTGGTCACGTGAGGGAGAGCGATCTATGTTTGATAAAGGGGAGATGGGGGATTGGTGTTTGGTAAAGGGAGAAGAGCTTTCAAAGCTGGGTATAGGACACGAGAGTGATTGGCGTGTCATAGATAGAGGGAGAGTGATGAATTTATATGAAGGGAGGAGAGGGGTCCATGCGTGGTAAATGGCGAGGCGTAATATATGTGTGGTTAAGGTGGGAAATTAATGCTTGTGTGGTAAAAGGATAGACAGTAGGCCATGCGTGGTAATGGAAGAATGATTCATACGTGATAAAGAATGAGAGAGTAATCTGTATGTGGTAAAGGGTGACAGACGTATCCACATAAGGTTAATGAACACAGATTGATCAAATGGTGGAAATGGGCGAGAGAATGATCTACGTGTGTTGAAGAGAGAGAGAGAGAGAGAGAGAGAGAGAGAGAGAGAGAGAGAGAGAGAGAGAGAGAGAGACCCATTTGATGTAAACAGATGGAGATTGATCCATGTGTAAAACAGGGATGTAAAAAAAGAAAACTCAATGGGTGGTAGAGGGATGGAAATGGATCCATGTGTTGTGAGGAATTAGAGAGTGATTCATGCGTGGTAAAAGGAGGGAAACCAACCCATGTGTGGTAAAGAGAGGAAGATTCATTCATAACTACTGGAATGGAACAAAGTGTTTCACGTATGGAAAATGGGGAAAAATGATTCGTGCGGTAAAGGAGGAGAGAGAAACAAATGCGATAAAGGGGCAGACAACGATTGATGTGTGGTAGAAGTGGGAGAGAGGTGCTCATACGAATTAATGAGTGGGGAAAATTCATGTATCGCGAAAATTAGAACAGTGCTCCAATGGTACTTTAGGGAGGGAGAGAGATTTTAAGTGTGGTACACGCCAAGGAAATGAGTTTATATGGGGCACAAGGTGAAAGGAACACCATCATGTGAGAAATCAATAGCGATGGCAGAGGTGATGACGTCGGTCATCAGGGCAGAACTCCTTCAAGTCAACCAAGACAGAAAGAAGACCGTGTGATGCAGGATGACCTGATCGTCGATGGAACAGCCCTGTATTGCAGGCCTCAAGTAATGACAGTGTCCCGCTGAATGACAATGCCCATGGACACAATTAAGCGCAAGTGGTGGCAGCCATGTTTCCCACAGCAAGTGTGGATTAACAGTGCAAAGCAGGAATCTCGTTCACTCTAGCTCTGCTCAAGCACTTCTGGCCACCCCTGGCGGGTGGAGAAGCCACCGATACCCCATATAACCTGCTGAAGTGGTCGAGACGATGGATTTGCTGCGTGCGGCACGGGCGGCCCGACATCTCACAACACCACTTCTGTGACCAGGCTGTACCCGATGATTGTTATTGCACTCACTTGCCTGGCAGAGCCCTGAGGTTACGCTTTGATACTGAACCGTGTGTTGCTTCACAAGATGGGTGACTGAACGTTGTGACTCATGTGTTGGGTCTTTAAGGCATTTCCTCTTACATTGTTCATGTGCAGGCGCGTTGATTCTCAGTCAGATGGCCCTTTTGACTGAGAACGTCGTGGGAAAAAGTAACAAAAAAACAAACAACACACACACGCACACGCACGCGCGCGCGCGCAAGCACGCACGCACGCACGCACGTACGAACACACACACACACACACACACACACACACCGCGCGCGCGCCGCGCGCGCGCACACACACACACACACACACACACGCACGCAAAGAAAACTCTGTGTGTGTGTGTGTGTGTGTGTGTGTGTGTGTGTGTGTGTGTGTGTGCCATTCATCAAGATGTATTTCGCATAATCCTTCACAGTCTGATGCAAACTTCTCCACATCAGTTCATCCTGAGCTCACTGTTCACGTACCTGATCAAACTCCACATTTTGCAGAGTTCTTTGGAACCTATCGAATAAAGTTTCCATTGCACAGTCCACATTTTGCAGAGTTCTTTGGAACCCATCGAATAAAGTTTCCATTGCACAGTCCACATTTTGCAGAGTTCTTTGGAACCCATCGAATAAAGTTTCCATTGCACAGTCCACATTTTGCAGAGTTCTTTGGAACCCATGGAATAAAGTTGCCATTGCACAGTCCTCCATAAACAACTCAAACCAGTACCAGTCACAGTGTTACATGTACCACTCGTGTGTCTTAAGAGTCGTTTCGCGATCCAAAACAAAATGTTTAGCAGCGTGGCAACTAGTTTCAAAGTCAGATCCACATCCGGAGTTATGACACTGGTTCCCTGAGTTATGACACTGGTTCCCTGAGTTATGACACTGGTTCCCTGTATTATGATACTGGTTCTCGTCTGAACCAGTCTAATCGTTTCGGAACTTCCAAACGTCATTTCAGATCTCCACAAACTCTTGCGATATTCCTGTTTATTTGGCCCTCGTTAGATCATGGCATTATCTATTCCCCCAAAAAAAATGATCTCTGAGATGATTCACGCCCCCATCTCATGATTACGCACCTTAGTAAATCCCCCTTTAAACAAAAAAGCGGTAACGTCAGTTTTTACCCCTCCCAAACCCACATTCCCTTCTCCTAGTGTCCTTGTAGGCATACAGTGCTTGTACCAGCCGTAACATCATGGCATTGCGAACAATGACAAAAAATACCTAATGTGTCTGCGACTTAAGCGCGCACTGCGTAAGCACGGGGTTTCGTTTGTTTTGTTTTGTTTTGTTTTTTTTGTTGTTGTTGTTGTTTTTTTTGGTTTTTTTTTTCTCACCCAAGGTCGCTTTGTTTTGTCACTGATCGACTATTTCGTTAAAGTTTTTCAAGTAGCACTTACGTTCTGGTTAGCGAATTCCTGTCCTGGGGCACATCACGGCAACAAACACAGAACAATCCAGTGATACGATGATGATTACTTTGCACCAGGAAACTCTCATGCAGGCTCCGGTGCATAATCACCTTATCCCTATAAAGGTTTCACACAGTAATGACAGGTGTCGATGTGTTAATGGCTTTGCCACTGACCTCGGCATACACAAGCCTGTACCAACATACATTTTGCAGTAGAGCTAAGGGCATTCTCCCCCCCCCCCCCCCCCCCCCCCCCCCCGATTTCAAGGGTGAACTTATAAGAATAGAATGGTTTTGAGAGAGACCTTAATCCATATTCATGCTGGTGACACAGACAAAACGTTACTGCATGCTATTTTCCTGAATCTGCGCCCACATATCCATACAGTTAATCAGTCAATTTCGTTCTCCTTCATTATCAATTCCATACCTGTGATTAGTTGATTAATCATGATGTTTATTTCCGGTTTGAGGTCAATAATGCATCAGCTTCTGAGAGACGATGGTGGGGAATCAACTTTAATATCTGCACTGAGGTCATGATCATATTATGCGATTTCTACATTATTACGTGCTTACCAGATGGTTTTCTACCACTAGGAATTCATCCTAACATGACTGGGCAATCATTATTCACATCATCTATTAAAGCG
>CM065720.1:15788431-15798431 GCA_033310375.1 Conus canariensis
AAATGGTTTGTTGTACGTCTGTCCATCAGAGATGGTAATAAGCAGCCATGCAGTCTACACCAAGCGATTCTCATATAACTCCACAACCCATCATATCGATCTAAGACATCAACATCATAAACTCCAGCAAGTTCAGTTTGAGCAACCACCGCTGCAACATCACTAATGCATGGCCTATATGTTGATGGTGAGTAACGAGAAGATCTTTCTCCTTATAAAGGGCTGGACTGTAACTGACCAAAACGTAACAGGAGTCCTCCCAATTGAATGAAAGCGGGAGGGGACGGGGGTCATCTTCCTAACTGTCAAAAAATCAGGGGAAAGGGGAGTGGGGGGAAGAGAGACACTCTTTTCCGAATTTTCATAAAAAGCCTGGGAATGGGGGGGGGGGGGGGGGGGGCATGAAAAGGGACTTATTTTCTAAACTGTCATAAAAAGCCGGGGGGAGGGAGGCGGGGGTGTGTGTGTGTGTGTGTGTGTGTGTGTGTGTGTGTGTGTGTGTGTGATGAAGAGTGACTCATCTTCTAAATTTTCATAAAAGCGGGAAAGTAGGAGGAGGGAGTCTAGATTCTTGTAAATGCAGGGATTGGGGAGTAAGTGGCTCTCTTTTACCATGAATTAGGTGGGTTTTTTTTTTCTTTTCATATTTTGGGCTTCGAATATCTGGGGTGTGGGTGGGAGGGCAGACGATTGTGTGGCTACCCATATATTTTGTTTCGTCAGTCATTTGTGTTCTGCCCAGCTGTGCATACGTGTGTCTTCCTTTGAAAATGCAGTGGTGAAGCAAGCAAGCGCGTGCGTGCGTTCGTGTAAAAAGAGGCTTTATCTGCATAGAGTGCACACACACACACACACACACACAACACACACACAGTAAACTCTTTTATTTAGACAACACGCATGCACACACAAGTGCACACACACATACACACACACACTCTCTCTCTCTCTCTCTCATCCACCCACACACACACACCCGCACACATCCTTGTGCTTGTGTACCAACGACAAGGCAACGCATTTCAAACAGGCTTTGTCAACCACCTTGTTAGCGACCTGCTGAATTTGGTGCAAGTCACGGTCTTTTCCCCGTGCTGCACGAGCAGCACGGAGCTCCACCTGTCCACCCTGCTGTATGAGCAACCAGTCCGCGCAGCTCCCCGGATGTGGACGCATCGGCTTGGGACACCATGGAGGAGAAGAATCGCCACGAACTCGACAGGACATTAAAAATGAATAAATTCATCGTCAGAGTCTTCGCAGAAATTTCTTATTGTGGCCAAACTGATGTTGGGGGCATTGTGCTACGTTCACCTAGTGCTTGACTGCTTAATTAGGTTGCGAGAAGTAACTTTCTGAAACTTGCGTGCGTAGGTCAACTGGTTGGAGAAAGCGGCTGAAACGACATTTCTAACATCCGGGCCAATGTGAATTTCGCTTGGTGTCGGCTCACAGCCTGCGTTGACAGTGATTGACAGCTACCCCACTCTGTGGTTGACAGCGATCCCATTCTGTGATTGACAGTTATCTCATTCTGTGATCGACAGTTATCTCATTCAGTGGTTGACAGTTATCTCATTCTGTGATCGAGACGATAAAGATTTCGGCATGGATTGTCGACAGGAATGGAAGCAGTGGGTAAGTAATTATGCACGCGCGTGTGCGCGCGCGCGTGTGTGTAGTTCTGTTTCATGTTCTATCACACGTACTTTGTAGATGACTAATTAAGATAATTTCACAATGTTATCAGAATATAGCGCGCGCGCGCACACACCCACACACACACACACACACACACACACACACACACACACACACACACACACGCATACACACACAGAGGCGGGGGGTGGGGATTGCTATCGATCGAACGAGCACCATCCCATTGGTTTCTTTTTAAAATGGTTAATTTTGTTTGTGTGTGTTCAACGGAGAGAAATTAAACTATTAAAAAAAAAAAAAACAATAACAAACGGATGGTGCTCAGTCGAAAGATCGCTCTCCCCATTTCCCCGCACAAGCACGCACGCACACACACACACACACACACACACACACACACACACACACACACACACACACACACACACACTGTGGGTGGGGGTGGAAGTGGGGATCAGGTTGGAGAGGAGAGGGGCCGTTGGATAGTGTGGAGGTGAAAAAAAAGAGCAGGGATGGAATGAGGAATCGGAGAGAAATATCTGAAGTATCCATAGTGTGTGCGTGGTGTGTGTGTGTGCGTGTGTGCGCGCGCGCGCGTGCGTGCATGCGTGTGATATTGGTGGTGTTGTTTCTTAAATTTAGCGTCAGTCTATATTAAGACAGTTCAGACAGACTCGGTGTGTGTGTGCGTGTGCGTGCACGCGCGCGCGTGTGCGTGCTGTTGTTTTTGTCGTTACTTCGTTAATTTAACGTCTGTGCACTTTAACTAATACAAGATACGCGTGCTCGCGCATTTGTGTCTGTGGTTGTGTGTGTGCGTGTGTGTGTGTGTGTGTGTGTGTGTGTGTGTGTGTGCGCGCGCGCGCGCGTGCACACGCATGCGCGTGTTATATGTGTGTATGTGCGCATGCGCAGGTGTGTGTGTGTGTGTGTGTGTGTGTGTGTGTAGGGGGGGGGGGGGTCGTGGTTGTTGTTGTTGTTTCTTATCCAATTAAAGTATGTCGACATTAGTGATATCAAACAGAGGTAGTGTGTGTGTGTGTGTGTGTGTGTGCGCGCGCGCGCGCGTGCGTGCGTACGTGCGTGTGTGTGTGGTATGCACGCACATGTATGCTTGTGGATAGTGATTCATCGGATCTTACTTTGCTGATTTCAGTATAAGATTAGTAATCGATTCTTTCCTTGACTTAAAGAAAACAATTTATCAATAAAAAAAAAAAAAGTGAAGATTTATAGATAAATAGGTTTCTTAAAAAATCAGTCGATCAGTCAGTCACTCAGACAGTTTGATAATCAGTCACTTGGATTCTCGTCCATTTACCGTTTAATGTGATACAAAATCTGTCCATAATTTTCTCTTGCATCGAGTTTAAACAGTTCATATTGTCCTTACCGGTGAAAAATACAACGATGGCACTTCATCTATGAGCAGTCACTTGTGTAATGAACATAAAGGCTCGCAAACTGTAAGATCCATTTTGGCCAGATTTCCGCCCATTCCCCTCTTCTGACTTATTTCCACCAAAGGTAGGAAAAATGAAATGATTCCTGATTGGTTATGTCCACAACCATATTTCCTTTCACAGTATGTCCTCATCCATCTTTACATTTTCATCATGTCCTCGCCCATATTTCCTTTCTCAGGATGGCCACACCCATCTTTCCTTTCTCGTGATGTTCACACTCATTTTCACTTTCTTTTGATGTCCATACCAGTCTTTCTTTTCTCATGATGTCTACTTCCATCTGCCCGTTCTCACAATGTCCACATCCATTTTGGCTCGTTATGATGTCCACACCGATCCTTTGTATGTTACTTTCTCTGTGAGAGGCACATTCATTTGTGTCTTTTTTTCTTTTCTCTCCTTTCTCATGATGTCATCGCTATCTTGTTATGCTCATGATAACCACACCCATCTTTCCTTTTGTCATGGTTTCATAATCCACTTTTCATTGTTGTTGGTTTCCTTATCGATCTTTCGTTTCTTCCCATGACTGTATCTATCTTTTCTATTTCATGATGTCATCTTTATTTTGTTTACGATCTTAATGTTGCAGTTTGTTATTGCCTTTCCTATGATGTTGTCATTTATCTTCCTTGCAGCGGGCGAATATCAGGGCTGTCCACTGTGTATACTCGTTTGGATTGTTGCACTGGCCAGTTCAGGTCTGTGTACTTTCCTTTTTTCTTTTTGTTTTCTTTTTATTTATTTATTTATTTTTTAAGAAATGGCTGTTGAGATAGGTACATTGGCCATATTAGGCTATATACTTGTTGTAGTTGTTTGGATAGGTACATTCAGGCGTGATGTTCACATGCACCATAACTTACCTGACAGATAAGAATAACTACTCCAGACTGCATGTATGTGGGCGGGAAAGATGGAGCAGGGGGAAGAGGAGAACAGCGCATTAAGATGGGAAGTGGACATGACAATTTCTGTGTCGGTGGGAACTTCAAACTGCGAACGCAGTGCGTCACTTCTTGGTCAACCAGGCACCATGCTACTTTTGGTGTAGGATATCCCTTCATTATCTGGCACCAAGTTATCTTCGGTGTAGGATATTCGTTCATATCTCGTAACATGTTATTTTCAGTGTAGGATATCCGTTCATAACTGGCACCTTGTAATTTTGGGTGTACGATATCCATGGCACCATGTCATTTTCAGTGTAGGAAATCAGTTCATATCTGGCACAATATTATTCTCGGTGTATGGTATCCGTTCATTTCTGGCACCGTGCTGTTTTCAGTGTAGGACATCAGTTTATTGTGTATATCTGGCATAATATCATTCTCGGTGTATGGTATCCGCTCGTATCTGGCACCATGTTATTTTCGGTGCAGGATTTCTGTTCACATTTAGCACCGTGTTACTTTGTCAGGTGTAGGCTATCCATGCACACCCAGCACCATGTTACTTTGTCAGGTGTAGGCTATCCATGCACACCCAGCACTATGCTACTTCCTGCGTAACATGTACGCTGTCCGCGCATAGCTAACACCGTGTTTCGTTCGCCGTGAAGTGTGTTCAGGTATCCGTGGTACTTTTGCCGTAAGATGAAGGATATGCGTGCACTCCTCGCAGCATGTTGCGTAATCCGCAATGTGTAGGATATCCGTGCGCACATGGCACCATGTTACTTTCGCCGTAAGGTGTAGGATACCCAATCCACCCCTGGCATTGTTACTTTCTCCATAAGGTGCAGGATACGGTGCAGGCCTGGCATGATTATTTTCTCTGTAAGATATTGAATACCTGAAGCATGCCCGACACTGTGTTACTTTTGCCGTAAAATGGAGGATACGCAGTGCACACCAGTCACTGAGTTACGGTGCACGCCTGACATTATGCTCCTTTCGCCGTAAAGTGTAGGATACCCGGTGCACCCCTGACACTACGTTCATTTCGCCGTAAAGTGTAGGATACCCGGTGCACGCCTGACACTATGTTCATTTCGCCGTAAAGTGTAGGATACCCGGTGCACGCCTGACACTATGTTCATTTCGCCGTAAAGTGTAGGATACTCGGTGCACGCCTGACACTATGTTCATTTCGCCGTCAAGTGTAGGATACTCGGTGCACGCCTGACACTATGTTCATTTCGCCGTCAAGTGTAGGATACCCGGTGCACGCCTGACATTATGCTCCTTTCGCCGTAAAGTGTAGGATACCCGGTCCACGCCTGACATTGTTACTTACTCTTGTCAGGTGTAAAACATTTTGCATACCTGGCACCAGCGACATATGCCCTCTCTGATGTTGTAGGCAACCCAAATGTGACCGCATCTGTTTTCTCCGTCAGCTTAGAACCTTGGGAAATACCCCCCAGGTCAACTGCAGTGCTGATTCAAGTCACTGGCATGTTGTTCTCCGTCAGCTTAGAACCTTGGGAAATACCCCCAGGTCAGCTGCAGTGCTGATTCCAGTCACTGGCATGTTGTTCTCCGTCAGCTTAGAACCTTGGGAAATACCCCCAGGTCAGCTGCAGTGCTGATTCCAGTCACCGGCATGTTGTTCTCCGTCAGCTTAGAACCTTGGGAAATACCCCCAGGTCAGCTGCAGTGCTGATCCCAGTCACCGGCATGTTGTTCTCCGTCAGCATAGAACCTTGGGAAATACCCCCAGGTCAGCTGCAGTGCTGATCCCAGTCACCGGCATGTTGTTCTCGTTCAGCCGACCAGCAGGAGCCATACCAGTGCTGTCACCACGCAAAGGACAGACAGTTCTGTCAGCGCACGCACTCACGCACGCACGCACGCACGCGCGCACACACACACACACACACACACACACACACACACACACACGCGCGCGCATATACGAACACACACACACACGCACGCTCGCTCGCACGCACGCACGCACGCACGCACACACACACGCACGCACACACACACACACGCACACACACACACACACACACACACACACACACACACACACACACACACACACACACACAGTGTGTGTGTGTGTGTGTGGGGCGGGGGGGGCAAAAAAGTGGCACACGTACATTATTCATATAAATCTACATATTATACAAGCTGGACGATTGGCATCTTAGGACATGCAAAATGAAACCATGCTGAGTGCGGCAGCCATTGGACCTTGCCAGGAGTCGACATGAATTTCAACACAGGCCTGACGATTGTGTTCTCTCTCCCTTTGTTTTTGGATTTGGGTGGTTTGAACAGCGGTTTCGGTTATTTTTTTCCAGTCTGCTTTCCGTATTCTTTGCGGTTTTTTCCTTTTGGTGTTGTTGTTTTGTTTCTTTTTTTGTTTTTGTTTTGTATCGGTTGATATACTTAATTGAATTATTGCTCATTGAGATAATCAGGATCGCAAGTCGTGACAGTCATTGTATACTGAAGTAAAGAAACATTTTTCTGTGATAATTAACTTTTTCATGCTAAAACTTGTCGGTCAGCTGGGGGCACTAGGGAGGAAAAGCAGGGCTGCTTCTCTAGTTCTCATTGCTGCCGATCTTCGACCATCTCGTGCAGATTTCATGCGCGCTGATTTTTTTTTTCTACAAGTTGTATCTTCTTTGCCTTCCATCGAAGTCGATTTTGTTTCTGTCCCTCTCTTTGGTTTGCACCCACCCCACCCCCACCCCCACCCCCAGCTCCCCTTTTGCACTAAAATATGTAACTGTTAAACCATATAGTTGTTCTTCTGTTCTCATTGGACTTCTTCTTCTTCCTCGTTCGCCATCCCGTTAGATGAGCAGCCCAGTGTCCTCGATGAAGGCTGCCGTCCGTCGCAGCTCCTCCAGGGTGCCATACAGCTTGGCTTCCACTGCTGTCGGTGTTGGCCAGTACTTTCTCCTGGATGCTGCATACGTCGTACAGACTTGAAGGATGTGGTCAGTTGTCATTGGTCCCTCACTACAAGGGCACTCTCCACTCTGTCCAATGCCAAATTTTGTGTGCATGTGGTGGAGCAGGCGATTGTGTCCAGTCCTCAGGCGGAAGATCTTGACCTGTTCCCGTCGTCCCAGCAAATGGTATGTGTCTTCTGGGTTGTATTTGGGATGCAGGAGGCGCCATTTTATTCCTTGTTGTGCCTTGATGATTGTCTTAATTTCATCGTATGACACCAGGTTGTTGGCCTGCTCCTTCTGTGCACCATCTTTTGCCAGAATGTCCGCTTTTTCGTTGCCTCTGATGCCACAGTGTGCTGGTACCCATTGTATCACCACTTTCTCCACTCTGGCACTCAGGGCAACAAGGGCTGAAGTGATATGGTTCTGTTCTTTGCAGCGGGAGTTCTTGAGGGCTTGGAGCACGGAGAGAGCGTCAGAGAAGACCACCACCTGCCCTGTTGTTCTTTTGGAGTTCTGCAAGACTGTTGTGGCTGCCTCACAGAGGGCTTCTCGCTCAGCTCGGAAGTTGGAGTATTTTCCTGTTGGAATTGCAATTTCTTCATCTCCGTCTTTGTATCGAAGGAAGATTCCAGCTCCACCATCCCTCGTTGCCTCTGTGGCGGAGCCATCTGTGAAGACATGAGTCCAGTCTTCCTGGGGATATTGGTTGCAGATGTACTCCATGGCCAGGGCCTTCCTTTGGGTGTCTGACTGTATTCCTCTCTTCTCCACTCCGGGAATGCTGGTGACGACTGTTGGGAACACCTGCCTCTTCCAAGATGGGTGGGTGACATTTGCCGGGATAGGCTTTGCTTCGTGTTCCATCAAGACTGGGCTTTGTCTTTCAAGGCGTCTTGACTGGCAGATGAAGCTGCCTCTTTTCAACCGGCTCTTGGTGGGTCTGCTCATTCTGTTGTTCATTGGATGGTTTTCAAGGCGTTTGAATTTTGCTGCTTGGATGAGGATCTTTGTGTCCCTTCTGTCCTCTAATGACTGTAGCCCAGTGGTCTCTTCCATCTTCAGGATTGGGGTGGATCTCATGGCGCCAATTATGACACGCTGAGCTTGGTTCTGTATCTTATTGAGGTGGTTGAGGTTAGACTTTGCAGCTGATGCCCATGCTGACGTCCCGTACTCAACTACAGGTCGGACTCTCCCTGCATAGAGTCTCTTCAGGATACGTTCGTCAGCCCCCCAGTTCGTCCCCGCAAGTTTCCTCATGATCGCCAGTCTCAACTTGGCCTTGCTACAGCATCTGGTGATCTGCTGTTTCCAAGTGAGCCTGCGATCAAAGGTCACTCCCAGGTAGGTAGGTGTGGGTTCCTCTGCAAGCCTTTGGTTGTTCAGTGTCAGCTTCGCCTCTTGCTTCTTGCTGGATAGGCTGAAGACTGTGTAGGTTGTTTTGCTTGAGTTGACAGAGACAAGCCATTCCTTGGTCCAGTCGCTGATCTTGTTGAGCGCAGTCTGGAGGCGTACCTGTGCTGTGGTGGTGTACTCTTCAGAGCACCAAAGCACCAGGTCATCTGCGTAGATCGCTCCTCTGACCCCTTTTGGCAGTTCTCTGACGATGTCATCTATGAAGATGAGGAACAACGTTGGCGAAAGGACTCCTCCTTGTGGTACTCCCTGTCTCAGCACCTTCTTCTTGCTTTTCTGGCCCTGAATCTTGACTCGGGCTTGGCGATTGTGTAGGTACTGGCTGATCCAGGTGTACATCCTCCCAGACACACCACATCGCCGTAGTTTGAGCCTAAGTCCGTCCTTCCAGACTTTGTCGAACGCCTTCTCCATGTCAATCCAGACAGCAAGCGTGTTCTTCTTTTCTTGGAAAGCGTCCTCAATGCTTTGCGTGATGAATGTGATCTGGTCTTCTGTTGATCTGTGTTGGCGGAAGCCTGCCTGTTCAGGGCTCAGCAGCTGATGCTCCTCAAGGTGCCAGACAAGCCTTGTGTTGACAAGTCTCTCCATCAGCTTCCCTAAGCAGCTTGTAAGGCTGATGGGTCTGTAGCTGTCAGCCTTCGACTTGTCCTTTCCCTTTTTGTGAATGGGGATCATGTCTGCTTCCCTCCAACACTGTGGTACTGATCCTGTCTTCCAGCTGGAGTTAAAGATTTTTAGAAGGACTGCCTTGCTCTTCATCCCAAGATGCAGAATCATTTCATTTGTGATTCCGTCTGGTCCAGGTGACTTCTTCAGGTTGAGGCTCTGCAACGCTTCCTCCAGCTCTTTCTCTGTGAAAGCTGTGGTCATGACTTCCTCTTGGGGCTCTTCCTCATGAAGTTCACCTTGGGCCCTGTGCACTGCAGCTCTATGTTCAGGAGGGACTTCCAGATTGCTGATGTTTTCATAGACGTCTATGAAGTGGTCTGCTTCTCATTGGACCATACTGGAGTTGCGATATAGAATGGGATGTTGAAGGACGAATACAGTCGAAGTAATGCTAACACTGAGCACTGATCATGGACTGGAGAAGCTGGCGTCTTTGTAGCTCTTTGTTCCATTACATAGCAGCGCCTTGTGAAGGGTTATGACGGCCATAACGCTTTTTCCTCCCCGTCGGTTTTAGAACTGTGCCCCCCCACCCCCCACACCCGTACCCCATTTCCCCCTGTATTTCTTTCTTTCAAAGGTCTGTTCTTTTTCTTTCCCATCCTTTATAGGACTGCCCCCGCTCTCCTTTATCTTTCTTTGTTTCTCTCATAGATCTGTTATTTCTTTAGCCAGCAAACAACAACAACAACAACAACAACAACAAGTCAAAAAATAGATTTTCTCAATGGGTGAGTCTCTTGGTGTATTGGTTGACGAAACTCGTTTCAACAACTTTCTTCACCTTGAATTAGTCGTACCTCCAACGTAGAGCGCAGAAGAATCGGTTCCTTCTGTCCCTGTCCTAACGAAGAGGCTGTTTCTACTTCCATACACTCCTTTGTCCATTGTACACCAGATGACGGAAATCAGAACAGTA
>CM065720.1:15805079-15820079 GCA_033310375.1 Conus canariensis
CCCCGCTCCCCCAAAATGCTTTTTTCTCAGTTTTCCCTTCGATATTAGTCTTTCACATTTCCGAAAAGTCCGCATTCAAAATTTTTACGCTTCCTTTCTTTCAACATTCATCATTTTTGCGCATCCCTTTCAAGTTCGCCATTCCCCCATTCCCACTTTCCCTTCTTCTTTGTCTGTCTTCGTCATTTTTCATTTTTCTTTTCGATCGCATCCAGCATTCTTTTTTTTTGGGTTCTGTTCCGTTCATTCATCTTTAGAGACTCTTACGAGTCCGTTTTCTGACTTCCCCGTTCTTCCCTTTTCTCCCTCTTCCATTTTTCCTATTCTCATTCTCACCCTCCTTTTTCTTTGTGTAAACCTCATCTTTCCCCTTGTTTCCTTTTTAGTCTCCCCTCACTGCGCCCTTTCCCCACGCTGTTGGTGTTCTTTTGATCTATTGCCTCACACTGCTTTTTCATTCCTTTGCCCCCGCCTTATCGTTCTCCAATGTTTTCCCCGTCCACAGTTCTGTCCGTACCTTTCAAAATCATTCATCATTCTCACATTCTTTTTTTCCCCCTCCTTCTAATATCACTTTTTTTTTTCCCCTACCCTCATTCATATGCTGATGCTTTAACTTTTCCATCATGATTCATCTCACTTTTTCGTCCACCCTTTTATCTTTTTTCGCGCCCCATGGGCCGGGTTCTCGTGGCGGGGGTGTTTTTTTGCCAACCTGTCCCCACCCCTTTTCTTTGTCTTTTCTATGTTCTGCCTCCGTGTCTTTTGCTCCCTCTTTTCCCCATAAAGTCCCCCCACCATCTCCCGCTTTAGCGCTTGTTTCTTCCTTCCGGTTCTTCAATCTGTTTTTTCATCTTTTTTTTTCCTCTTCCTTTTAAATGTTTCTTTTTCTGAGCCCTGTCGAGTTGGCCCTAATCCTCGCAAACTAAGGTGCTGACAATGGCCGAAAGATGAATGGCTCGCTTAGTGAGTCGCTCGCAGCCCCGTCGGTTTTGGGGCGGGATCAGGCAGACGGACGTCCCGAGTTCATCTTCGCATGTCCCTTTTAGGGCCATCCCCTTGTCCCCCCTAGCACGGCAGCTCTCCTAGGGTGACTGTTGATTCCGCCATCTTGAGGGCCCACACCTTATGAGAATCAAAAAAAGTCATTCCCAAAAGTCTGGGGAATATATTGGGGTTCTGAGGAAGAAGTCAGGTTTTTTTGGTAAACAGAAGGAAATGTGGCGAGTTCCTGGTTTGGGGATGGTTCCAGGGGCCCGTGCATTTTTTGTTTCAGAAAAGGGTTGGAGGGGTATCAAAATCTTTTCTCAAAGTAAAAAACAAAAAGACGGGGCATTCTTGTAAAATGCCCCCCGAACGTTATGCCCATTAAAAAGGCAGATGGTACGAAGGCAAAGTTCGGAAGCAGGGAGGTCTTGGTTAAGGTGTCCGGCCATCGTACGTTGAACTCCTGCAAGGGAGTGATACGTTGCGGTGGTTCAAGACACCTTAGAGTTGTCTTGAAAGACCCCCTCAGAGGCTGAACTGAAGGATTATTTGGCGGAGCAGGGGTTTTGGATGTGCGGCGTCTTTCCGTTTTCCGAAAAGGAGAAAGGATGCCCACATTTACCTTTACCCTGACTTTTTGGCATGGCCCCGATTTCAGTAGATGTGAAAATCTTCTACGAAAAATGTCAAGGTGGATGTCTTCATTCCTTCACCCATGCGCTGTTTTAAATGTCAGAAATTCGGACACACAAAGGACAGGTGCAGGGCCACCTCAGAAGTCTGTAAAAGATGTGGCAAAGAAGCTCATGACACTAGTGTCGCATGTGACGCCTCCTGCGTCAATTGTTCCGGGAAGCACGAATCCAGCTCCAAAGATTGCCCTCAGTGGAAATTGGAGTCTGAGATTCAAAGGGTACGAGTGTCTGAGTGTTTGACATTTCTTGACGCAAAAAGGAAAGTCCTTCAGGAAAATCCTTCTGGCAAAAGCTACTCATCTGTATTGACATCAAAGCCAAAGATGATAGATCAGGCAAGCCAAGCAGATCTGTGCCCTTGTGCATGTTCAAAGCCATTAAACAAGTCAGCTTCATCCAATCAGACTTCAGCTGTGTCAAAAGATTCCGCTGTTTCTGCGTCAGTTGTCACACCTGTACCAACAGTATCTTTGTCGAGTTCAGTTTCTGAGGGTGCTACGAAGTCGAGCAAAAGTGATGATTTGAGGAGAGATTCAATTGGGGTTTCTCCACAAAAGAACAAGTTATCGGGTGGTTCGAAGGGTGCTGGTGGTGTAAGACACCCATCACAGGCTAAGCCTGATCCCCCACCCAAACCACCTAACAAGTACGAGAAACAGAAAAAGATTTCAGATCGCCTTAAAAAAGGCGAAGCTTCTTTTTCTAGCTCCAACAGGTTTCGGGTACTGTCTGGGGAAGAGATGTCTGATTCAATGACCTGATGTTTTTTTTTTTTTAAAACGCTGTATTTGATGTATTGTTCTTTTACATTTTACCTTATTTTAACCTTTTTTATGAGTATTCTCCAGTGGAATATAAGAGGGTTGAGGAGTAATTATGATGATTTGCTCCTATTATGTAAAAGTTTTTCTCCCAATATTATTGCTTTGCAAGAGCATCAGATTCAGCAGCCGATTCCCATTAGAAACTATGCTTGTTTATCTAAATATCCTAATTCAAACTCAGGTGGTGTATGCCTTTATATTCATAATTCTCTACCTGCAGCAGAAATTCCATTGAACACTTCTTTACAAGCTGTGGCAGCAACCGTTTCTGGTAATAACACTTTTTCTGTATGTTCCATTTATCTTCCTCCTTCTGAAAATGTTTCCAAACAAGACCTTGAGAACCTTATTGAGCAATTACCATCACCGCTCCTTCTCCTCGGAGACTTTAATGCCCATTCTCTCCGTTTGGGGTGATCCGCGTTCGGATAATAGAGGACAGACGATTGAGAGCCTCATTTCTGAACATCAACTATGTATTTTGAATAACGATCAACCAACCTTTGTTCATGCTACGTATGGAACTTCCTCAGCTATTGACTTATCTCTCTGTTCTCCCTCTCTACTTTTAGATTACAAATGGGAACCTCATGAAGATTTATGCGGCAGTGACCATTTCCCCATTTTATTAGAAAGTTTGGCTACATCTGACGATGAGACATCAAAATGTTGGAATTTGAAACATGCTAATTGGGCCTTGTTTGAACTTCAGTGCAAGACCAAAATAACTACAGTTACTCTTTCTCAGTCAGATCCTATGGACGCCTTTACTTCTATCCTGATGGACATAGCGTCTGATTGTATTCCTAAATCTGTGATAGATAAAAAAAAAACCTCCTAAAGTGCCTTGGTTTAATAATGAGTGCAAAGAAGCTATTAGAAATCGCAGGAAAGCGCTTAGAAAATTCCGAAAACATCCGACGGAAGAAAATCGAATTGAGTATAAAAGACTAAAAGCTAAAGCGAAGTATATTATCAAAAGATGTAAAAAGAACTCGTGGTGTAACTTTTGTTCCTCCTTAAATTCTACAACATCATCTGCCCGAGTATGGAAATCCATCAAAAGAATCAAAGGGAAAAGATCTTCTGGTTTGAGACACCTGAAAATCAATGGGAAACCAATTTTGGATAGAAAAGACATAGCAAACCTCTTGGCCTCTTCCATCTCTCAAAATTCATCTTCTAACCATTATTCCAGTAAATTTCAAAAAATTAAAGTAGAATCAGAGAAACACCATCCTCAATTTTTATCTGACAATTTTGAGGACTATAATGCTCTATTTTCACAGTGGGAATTAGACCAATCCATCCACAAGTCTAACAATTCAGCAGTTGGCCCAGATGAGGTTCATTATGAAATGCTTCGTCATCTTCCAGCGGAAAGTCGTTCTATTCTTCTTCAGATTTATAACGGTATTTGGGAATCGGGAAGTTTTCCCGAAAAATGGAAGGAAGCTATTATTGTACCCATCCCTAAACCAGGTAAGGACAACTCGGATCCGAATAACTACCGTCCTATAGCGTTGACAAGTTGTCTTTGTAAAACTATGGAAAGGATGGTCTCGGCGCGTCTCTTGTGGACGCTAGAGGATAAGGGTTTATTGGCCAATATTCAATGTGGCTTTCGTAAGAAAAGGTGTACTATAGACCATCTTGTACGTTTGGAATCTTTTGTGCGAGAAGCCTTCGCTCGCAAACAGCATGTTATCTCTATATTTTTTGACTTGGAGAAAGCATATGACACCACCTGGAGGTACGGCATTCTGAGAGACCTTTTCAACATGGAGTTTAGGGGCAGGCTCCCCGTTTTTATTGAACATTTTTTACAGGATCGTTGTTTCCGTGTGCGTTCAGGATCAGTTCTGTCAGACTTCTTTGTTCAAGAACAGGGAGTGCCCCAGGGAAGCATTTTATCTCCCTTGTTGTTTTGTATCAAAATTAACAATATCGTTGAGTCTGTTGTAAAAGGTGCCGATGCTTCTTTGTTTGTAGATGACTTCTCCCTTGCGATTAGAGGGAAGTTTTTACCTTGAGTAGAACGTCAGCTTCAGCTATGTGTCAAGAACATCCAAGAGTGGGTTGAAGAGAATGGTTTTAAATTTTCACAGTCCAAGACTGTGTGTATGCATTTTACGAAACTTAGAGGCCCTTTTGGAGAGCCGGACATTAAGATTTCTGGTGAATCGAACAAAGTTGTGCATGAAGCCAGATTTTTAGGCGTGATTTTTGATGAGAAGCTCACGTTTTTACCTCACATTAGAGATTTGAGGGCAAGGTGTTTTAAAACTTTAGATATATTAAAGGTGGTTGGTCGCTCCGATTGGGGCGCGGACAAATTTACTCTGTTAAACCTTTATCGAGCTCTAGTGAGATCAAAGCTCGATTACGGTTGCCAGGTGTACGGGTCAGCTGCAAAGTCTTCCTTGAAGCTATTGGACACAGTTCATCATCAAGGTCTACGGATAGCTCTTGGTGCTTTTAGAACATCGCCAATCTCTAGTTTGTATGCGGAGGCTCATGAACCATCTTTAAACCTCCGTCGTACTAAACTCAGTATGAATTATTATTTAAAGTTGAAGGCTTCCCCAGAGAATCCAGCCTACTCTTGTGTTTTTGAGCCTCCACCTGCCAGCCTGTTTGAGGCATCTACGTTGACCCCTCCTTTTGGCCAGAGAGTAAAGGACTATTTTGAAGAGGCTAACATAAATTTAGTGGATGTTGATGACCTTACTGTTGCCGGTGTCCCGCCATGGAGACTGGTAACTCCACAAATAGATTTCTCTCTCTCTGCTTATAAGAAAGAAACAACAAGTCCAGAGATTTATAAACATTTGTTTTTAGAAAAGAAAGAGAAACATAAACATCGAACATTTCTCTATACGGATGGTTCCAAATTGGAAGAGAAAGTTGCTGCAGCATCGACATCCGCCTCGGGCCATTCTCATTCTTTTCGTCTGAAAGATCATTCTATTTTTACTGCAGAATTAGAAGCACTATACTTAGCTTTAAAGACTGTGCAAAGTTCAACTCGAAAGTCTTTTGTTATAGTAGTTGACTCTCTCTCAGCTTTACAAGCTCTTAAATCGTCAACTTGTGACCATCCTAAGTTAATATCCATTTTAGAACTTTTAACCGAACTCCCTGTAGATAAAGATGATGTGTTTTGGTGGGTCCCTAGCCACTGCGGTATTACGGGCAATGAGATAGCGGACAGACAAGCAAAGAAAGCGTTAAATGATCCTGTCAAGCGATCCCATCGGTTACCATATCCGGATCTTAAACAGCTAATAAATAAGTTTGTAAAGAAACGTTGGCAAGATGATTGGAATTTGGAATCGGAAAACAAACTTCATGAGATAATGCCAGACTTGTCTGAATGGTTACCTTCGGTTTGCAAAAACAGGAAAGAAGAATGTGTTTTAAGTAGACTGCATATTGGACATAGTTATGTTACTCATTCTTTCCTCTTTGTCACCGATCGGCGGTACTAAATCAGTATGTCCATGTGTTTAAGAGTAGTGGTAGAAAGATTAGGCTAGGTAGGAGGCTGGGAAAATAGGACATACAGTATTCTTTCATTCCAGTCTTCACTTATTGAAGGAATGGAATGGAAGCGGGAGGTTGGTTTCGTTCCCGATTGTTACCCTTTTGTTACTTTGGTTCTATACCAGAGAAGGTGGGGCAGGATATCGGCTGTTGTTGTGTTGTCACGTCTGTGAATTGTTGTGGTAAATTGTCGTGTTGTTGCACGAGCAACAACTAGTCCGTTGGTCAGGCGTGTCAGCTCTGCGGAGGGATACACTGCTCTGACCAATCGTTGTTTTGTGTGGTGAGTAGAGTTCGCTTGATTCCGACCAGGGCAGAATGCGTTGGGGTAGCTTCACTTCGGTCCCTGGTGTTCGTCGGAGTGGACGTACGCCTTGTAGGTGCGGCGGCAGCGCCGGTAGTTATTGAAGAGTGACTTCGAGTCATATAGTTAGTGCCAGGTCCTCGTCGGGTTTGGGTGCCCTTGGCCTGTGCTGAGTCGGTGTCGTCCTTGTTGGCAGCCACTGTCAGCCAGTTGCAGAACTGGTGTGGTTGATCGTCTGTATGTCCAGTTGTGTCAGCAGGTATCCTGTTCCGTCCTGAGGCTGGGGCCAGATCACCGCAGTCTACTGCCGCGTGCGGGCAGGTGAGCGGCGCTTTCCAGTGCCTGTTTTCCCGGGAGAGGGAGACCACCCAGGCCGTCTGCCTTCTGTGGGGCAGCTCTCCTCCAGCTACCGGTGCTCTTCCGGGAGTTCTCCGGCACTGGTTCCTCGTCCCTGTTCAGGCGTCCTGTGAGAGGGTGCTGCACCAGGCCTTTTCCCCTCACCCTCAGTGTCCGGCGGGGCCTTCAGAGGAGGAGGCGTCCTTCGAGCCCCGGACTCGTCGAGAGGGCGTCTGGTGTGTGTGTGCGTTGGGGGTCGTGCCCAGCGGGGGAGGAGTCAGACTGCGGGAAGCCACGGTCAGCGCCGGGGTGCAGAGTCTTCGGGGAGGGCGTCGGTCCGCGGAGGAGCCACGGACAGCGCCGGGGTGCAGAGTCTTCCGGGGAGATGTCAGCCTGTGAGGGGCCACGTACAGCGCCGAGGACTGGAGCTTTCCGGGCCGGGATGGGTTGTCCCATGTTTGTGATAGAAGGGGTGTAGCGTTAGGCAGTAGGGTTAGGGGTGTTAGCTACTGCCTCCTTTTAGGACGTAGTGGCCGGCACAGTGTAGGGTACTTGTCGTTGCCTCCCTTAGGGACGCAGCGACCAGTTTGGTAGTGGTCCCTGGTTAAAAGAGAAGGGTGAGTCCTGGGGAGAGGTGTGGGTGGTAGCAGTCGTTAAGAGATTAGAGTCCCTTTGGTAAATCCTTGTCCCTAGTAGTTAGTCACCACGTGTGCGGGCTATCGCTGTGTCCCCAGGTCACAGTGATATACCGCAGCTGGTGTTTTAGGTTAGGTTAGGGTCTTCCAGGTCATTATCGTAGAGTAGGGTAAGTCAGCGGGAATTAGGATACTTGTGTGCAGTTGTGGATGTGCGTGAGTGGTGGCGCCATGGAGTGTGTGTGAAATAAAGAAGCGTGCGTGATTGTAAAACTGTGTTAGTGTGCTGTGTTGTCTGACCTAGTGTGTGATAGGCGTGGGTAAGGGTGGTAGGGCCGTCCGGCTTAGCGACCGTGACACTTTGGTGGAGATGTGGGGTAACATAAGGGGTTCTGGGTAGGTGATAGGTAGCTAGGAGGGAGGTAAGGGGGGTGTTGTGTCCGGTGTGTACGTTGTGTGAAATGTAAGTGGGTGGTTGGTGGGAGCGTACCAGTACCCTGGGAGGTGGTACGTAGTGTCCCTGTTCACTTCAGGCAGGTTTCCATTGGCATTGGGCAGGGCACTTGTGTTGGTGTGAATGGGTTGGCGCTACCGTGTGAGTGAGGTATGAATGGTCAATAAACATTGAGTGGTTGTGGTAAGTGTGAGTGATTACACCGTACAGTGTAGGTGAGGTGCCGGAGGGTACCAGGTGTCCTTTGTGTCCCTTACATGTGGTATAACCCCAGTGAGTAGGTAGAGTGGTACCCAGCCCGTGACTGTGCACGCTGTGTGCTCGGATATCCTGTGGGGATTAAGGGCAGAGTAAGCCCAGGTGACTGTGTGTGGGAAGCACAAGGGTGCGCAGGGTTGTGACACTAAGGTGTGCTGGGAGTGCATATGGACTTGCGGGGTGCAAGTGCACTGTGATCGTGTGGGTGCGGCCTACCAGAGACAGTGAGGCCTGTGACTGTGGGTAACTGGTGCGCATGCACAGTGGACGGTGGACACACGGTGTCACGTGGTTCAGTCAGTGACCAGACAGTGCATTGGTAGTATTATATGGGTTGGAGCCCATAGGGGTATATGTATGAGGTACACAAGTGTGGGTGGAGTTGTGCTTGGTGCGTGACTCATTGAGGGTATTGTGTACTTGTGCTGAGTTGATTCAGGGGCTAGTGCGTAGTCAGGAACCTCCAGTTGCGCTCAGATCGCATACTGTCCGTTGCTATCTCTGTGGTGGAAGGGGTACCCTATGTCTAAACACACCCGAGCCCATCCGCAGTACGACCCCGATAGTGTCATGGATCCACAGGCCCCTGTGGCGGATACCAAACCTAAGGTTAGTGACCAGGGAGCGGGGGTGGATCAAGAACAGGGGACGGGGGCTTATGCAAAGTTTGCCAAGTTGGGAGCGGCGATGGGTTTAGCTGGGGGAGACCTCGCCAAGTTCGTCACAGACTCAGTACGTAATGAGGATGAGAAGACGGCGAGAGAAGCAGAATTGGAGCTCTGGATGGAGGAGAAAGTGAGGCAGAAGATGAGGGATGAAGAGGAGAAAGCTGCTAGGCAGAGAGAGCTAGAGATGCAGCAGAGGAAGATAGAAGAGGAGAAAGCTGATAGACAGAGGGAGCTAGAAATGAAGCAGAAGAAGATCGAAGAGGAGAAAGTGAGGCAGAAGATGAAGGATGAGAGGGAGCTAGAGATGCAGCAGAGGAAGATAGAAGAGGAGAAAGCTGCTAGGCAGAGGGAACTAGAGATGAAGCAGAAGAAGATAGAAGAGGAGAAAGCTGCTAGGCAGAGGGAACTAGAGGTGAAGCAGAAGAAGATCGAAGATGAGAAAGCAGCGAGACAGCTGGAACTGGAACTGCAGAGGAAGAAGATGGAGGAAGAAAGGGCAATAAGGGAAATAGAAGCTCAAGCACGGCAAGCCGAGTTAGATCTCAAGAGACGAAGAGATGAAGCCGAGTTAGAGGCAAGAGAGCGAGAGCTAATCATACAAGAGAGACAAGCCTTAGATGAAGCAGCGCATAGGAAACGCTTGATTGAGGTGGAGGAAACAAAGCATGTCCACCTTGAGCCGTTAGGAGAGAACGACGACGTGGACGCTTTCATCGCCCAGTTTGAGCGTGTAGCCCAGATGTGCAAGTGGAGCAAGACCTCATGGCCCACACGTTTGATGTCTCTGCTGAGAGGAAAGGCTAGAGAAGCGGTGATGCGGTTAAGTGCGGATGAGTTAGGCGACTATGATCAGATAAAGGGCGCCCTGTTAAGCCACTTCAGGCTAGATGCTGAGGCCTACCGGGAAAAGTTCAGAAGCATCAAGAAGGACGCTGCTGAGACTTTCGGCCAGATGCTGGGAAGGATGAAGCGGTGGTTTTCCCTCTGGTGTGCAGCAGCGGGCAAGGATGAGAGTGTGGCAGAGGACGTAAAGGATCTGCTGTTCCAAGAACAGTTTTATCAGCTATTGTCTCCAGAGTTCACAATTGAGGTGCGGAAGACATGCCCGAAAACTGTGGAACAACTTGCAACAGAAGCTACTGTTTTGGCAGAGGCCAAAAGACTGGGGAGGAAGGCGAGACAAGACCGAACAGTTAACCAGCCCAACCTGGGTAATACACGTGAAACAGCAGGGAGCCAGCCCGCAGGGAGGTCCCAACAAAGTGATGGTGCACTACAGCAGCTGAACAGGAGATCAGAGGGGCCTAGATCGACCATAGTTTGTTTCAACTGCAAGAAGCCAGGCCACATCGCTAGGAAATGCCCTGAGCCCCATTCTGTTGGAGCTGTTCATTGTTGTGACCAGCCCCAAGCTCGAGTAGTCCCTACGTTGTGTCGCCCATGCGCTGAGCAGCGGTACGAGCCTGCGTGCATCGTAGAAGTTAACGGGTCTCCGGCCAATGGATTACGGGACACTGGTGCCGGACACACCGTAGTGGCCAAGTGGTTAGTACCGGCAGATGCGTACACAGGAGAGACAGTCCCAGTAGTGTTGGCTGAATCCAGATGTAGGTCTGTGTTACCTGTGGCGGTAGTAGAGTTGAAGTCACCATTCATCGCAGGGAAATTGGAGGTTTTGGTCATGAATAGCCCTGTGCAGGAAGTCCTGATCGGAAACTTCGCAAAGAGAGTAGGAGATCCCGGTTGGACACGTGTGCCTGTATACGCAGACCCGGCGCTGGTAGGGGCAGTGCAGACACGCGCGCAGAGAGCCAGGGAGCAGCAAGAACCTGTACCACTGCCCGTCGAGGAATGCGTTCTGAACACCTCTACCCAGCAGTTAATTCAGTTGCAGGACCAGGATGAAACCTTGAGGAAGGCTCGGAGTGCGTGTGAAGCAGGGACGCACTTCCACACCAAGTTTGGACGAGTTGAGTACGCGCGGAAGTCTGGTGTACTGGTCAGGCGGTTTGAGGGTCCCAAGGACGTAGCAAGTCAGATCTGCGTCCCAGCTGAACTACGGACCACGGTGATGAAGCTAGGCCACGACGTACCCATGTCTGGACACTTAGGTACCACCCGAACCAAGGAGCGAGTTGGTCGCCATTTCTATTGGCCAGGCATGCATGCTGACATTCGTCGGTACTGCCAGTCATGCTTCCAGTGTCAGCGTACTGTGGACAAGGGAAGAGTCTCAAGAGTTCCCCTTGTAAGGATGCCACTGATGCGCAGGCCCATGCAGATACTGAGAGATCGGTGGTTGCAACCCGAGAGGCAAGAGCTCTGCACAGCTACAGAGTACGTCGTCAACCTAAGGAACAAAATAGCTAAGACGTGCAAGTTGGCAAAGGAGAACTTGGCAACGGCAGCTTGCAGGTACAAGCGACATTTTGACTTGAAGGTGAAACCCAGGAAGATAGCTGTGGGGTCTAGAGTACTAGTGGGAGGATCACAAGGTAGGCACTGCAGCTGCAGCCATTTCAGTTTACGGTGCAGGCAGTGTCTGGAAAGGACAATGTGACGGCAGACTTCTTGAGTCGCTTGCCGTAGAGAGAGAGAGAGAGAGAGAGAGAGAGAGAGAGAGAGAGAGAGAGAGAGAGAGAGAGAAAACCTGAGGGTTCCATTAACCTGTGTCGTGAGAGGTTGACATTATTGAAGCTATGCATTTGTCATGGGAAGAGAATGACGTAGCAAGTGTCACTGAGGGTGTGGTGGTTGTAGCACGTGTCGCACAGCGGTCGTGCATAGTCAGAGCACCCTCAGTTATGAAATTTTATATGTAGTGCGTAGTGTAACGGCTGCCTGTAAGTGCCTGCGTTAAGGTCGTGTGAAGCACCGTTAGTCCAGGTTGATTAGTGTAACCTGTGATTGTTGATGTATTTAAAAGTTGATGCTGTTGGGATGGAAGTTTTGGAGTGCATCAAAAGTAACAGTAGGACAGAGTGAGTGATGGGGAATTGGATTGTTATAGGTAGAGTGTGGCTAAAACGCCGATCGAGTGAGAAGTTGTTGTTGGTTTTAACCTGTAGTTAAAACTTAGGCAGGGGGGTGTGTCACCGATCGGCGGTACTAAATCAGTATGTCCATGTGTTTAAGAGTAGTGGTAGAAAGATTAGGCTAGGTAGGAGGCTGGGAAAATAGGACATACAGTATTCTTTCATTCCAGTCTTCACTTATTGAAGGAATGGAATGGAAGCGGGAGGTTGGTTTCGTTCCCGATTGTTACCCTTTTGTTACTTTGGTTCTATACCAGAGAAGGTGGGGCAGGATATCGGCTGTTGTTGTGTTGTCACGTCTGTGAATTGTTGTGGTAAATTGTCGTGTTGTTGCACGAGCAACAACTAGTCCGTTGGTCAGGCGTGTCAGCTCTGCGGAGGGATACACTGCTCTGACCAATCGTTGTTTTGTGTGGTGAGTAGAGTTCGCTTGATTCCGACCAGGGCAGAATGCGTTGGGGTAGCTTCACTTCGGTCCCTGGTGTTCGTCGGAGTGGACGTACGCCTTGTAGGTGCGGCGGCAGCGCCGGTAGTTATTGAAGAGTGACTTCGAGTCATATAGTTAGTGCCAGGTCCTCGTCGGGTTTGGGTGCCCTTGGCCTGTGCTGAGTCGGTGTCGTCCTTGTTGGCAGCCACTGTCAGCCAGTTGCAGAACTGGTGTGGTTGATCGTCTGTATGTCCAGTTGTGTCAGCAGGTATCCTGTTCCGTCCTGAGGCTGGGGCCAGATCACCGCAGTCTACTGCCGCGTGCGGGCAGGTGAGCGGCGCTTTCCAGTGCCTGTTTTCCCGGGAGAGGGAGACCACCCAGGCCGTCTGCCTTCTGTGGGGCAGCTCTCCTCCAGCTACCGGTGCTCTTCCGGGAGTTCTCCGGCACTGGTTCCTCGTCCCTGTTCAGGCGTCCTGTGAGAGGGTGCTGCACCAGGCCTTTTCCCCTCACCCTCAGTGTCCGGCGGGGCCTTCAGAGGAGGAGGCGTCCTTCGAGCCCCGGACTCGTCGAGAGGGCGTCTGGTGTGTGTGTGCGTTGGGGGTCGTGCCCAGCGGGGGAGGAGTCAGACTGCGGGAAGCCACGGTCAGCGCCGGGGTGCAGAGTCTTCGGGGAGGGCGTCGGTCCGCGGAGGAGCCACGGACAGCGCCGGGGTGCAGAGTCTTCCGGGGAGATGTCAGCCTGTGAGGGGCCACGTACAGCGCCGAGGACTGGAGCTTTCCGGGCCGGGATGGGTTGTCCCATGTTTGTGATAGAAGGGGTGTAGCGTTAGGCAGTAGGGTTAGGGGTGTTAGCTACTGCCTCCTTTTAGGACGTAGTGGCCGGCACAGTGTAGGGTACTTGTCGTTGCCTCCCTTAGGGACGCAGCGACCAGTTTGGTAGTGGTCCCTGGTTAAAAGAGAAGGGTGAGTCCTGGGGAGAGGTGTGGGTGGTAGCAGTCGTTAAGAGATTAGAGTCCCTTTGGTAAATCCTTGTCCCTAGTAGTTAGTCACCACGTGTGCGGGCTATCGCTGTGTCCCCAGGTCACAGTGATATACCGCAGCTGGTGTTTTAGGTTAGGTTAGGGTCTTCCAGGTCATTATCGTAGAGTAGGGTAAGTCAGCGGGAATTAGGATACTTGTGTGCAGTTGTGGATGTGCGTGAGTGGTGGCGCCATGGAGTGTGTGTGAAATAAAGAAGCGTGCGTGATTGTAAAACTGTGTTAGTGTGCTGTGTTGTCTGACCTAGTGTGTGATAGGCGTGGGTAAGGGTGGTAGGGCCGTCCGGCTTAGCGACCGTGACACTCTTAAAGGGAGAAGATCGACCCCATTGTTTTGCATGCGATTGTGTATACACTCTTAAGCATGTGTTGACTGAGTGTGATGATCTCGGTGAGATCAGAGGAAAATATTTTGATAAAATGTCACTTAGTGAGCTTTTTAGAAATGTGCAAGTATCTGTGATATTTCAGTTTTTAAGAGATGTGAACATGTTTTATAAGATTTAGTTGTTGTTTTTTACATTTTAAGGTTGCAGATTGCATATGTGTTTGTATAACTCAAGTCACGTAATGACCCTCAGTGTATAGCTCTGATATCACCTCTTTATGGTGGAAAGGGCTTGTCCTTTATAACTATCTATCTATTTTTATCATTTTCGCCTTTGCCTGTTTTCTTCCACTCGGGGCCAGATGCGCCGTCCTCAGTCTCTTGCCGTCTCATCCGAACTGCCCCTCATCACTCACATGTTGGTCTCCCATAACTTTTTCATCATTTTCACATTCGTTCTTCTCCCATCTTTCTTTCATCATTCTCACATTCTTCTTTTCTCCTGTCTGTCACCATTCTTTAGGATTTCTGCCGTCCGTTATTGACGCCTTCTCCTTCTGTTGTCCCTCTTTCGTCATTCTCCCGCTCTGTTCTCAATCCGCTCATACTGATCGTGTTCTAGTCCCGGCGATCATGCACCATGTTCTCGTTCTTGCCATTTAGTTATAACCTTCACTGTTTCTTGTTTTCATTGTATCTGTTATCCATATTCCTTCTTTCCTTCCTTCGTCATACTTTCGTTCTCTTGTTCTTGTCCTTCATAAACCATTCCTTCCGTTAACATTTCTCATTCATCTAATCCCGTCTGTCATTCGCTACTTCTAGTCCTATCCATCACTGACATTTCTTACGTTCTTCCCCCGTCCATTACACACCGTCTTCACGTTCTTTTCTATTCATCTCGTCCATTTCGTGTTTTTGTCTCCTCACTTCCTCCATCATTCTCGTCATCACTTCATCTATTTCTTCCTTCATTGAATCATTCTGACAACATCTTTATTTTATGTAGTCCATCGTCCTGACCCTTTTTTTTTCTCTCTCCCTCTCTTCGTGTCCCGTCTCCTGTTCATCATTTTCACCTTTTCTTCTTTTCACCTCGTGAAAAAAGTATTGTTCTCTCGTTTCATTTTTCCCCAGTTTGTCCATCACTGGATCATCCTCAGGCTGTTCTGTGTTCATACAGCTGAATCTGTCATTCTCGTGCTCCTCTCGTCTGTTCCCCATTCTGAACCTTCTCCTGCTACTGTCCTGTGCACCGTACATCATGTTCACATTCCCCTCTTCTCCTCGCCTTCATGGATGTAATGGCAACTCATTCCACCCATCATTTATAATTGTCTGTTATTCATCATCCACGTTTACTCCTTTCATAGTTCCTTCACTATTCTTACGTTCCGTTTTAACCCTATCCATTATGCGTTCTTTTCACATTCTTATTACCTCTCCGAGCAATTTTGTTTTCATTAT
>CM065720.1:15825079-15827579 GCA_033310375.1 Conus canariensis
GTGTTCGATGATACTTCAGCCTTTCAGATACAGCGGTGCCTGTTTGCAACTATGATCTATTCAGAAATACTTTAAACATTACATTGCTTACATTACTTATCTACGTGATCTTGCGGTTGTTCTGGCAGTGTTGAGGATTTCCTGTCTTTGGAAGTGTGACGATGAGTGATCGAGTCTCTTTGGCGTTAGCCACTCGCCAGTGTGCCAGATTTTTGTTGCAGATGGCAGTTGATATATCAGTTACTGCCTTTCCACCATATTCAAGTGTTCTGAGCGATGTTGTCAATGCATTCAGCCTTGCTGTGTTTCAGCGACTCTACTGCTACTACGACTTCTTCGACAGAGTGCTGGAAAGTCATCTCAATTCGCTGAATCCTGAATAGTCAGCATACGAGGATCTCTTTTGCTCTGTTGTAGAGCTCAAAGCAAAGTTCCTCCGTCTTCTAATGATTTCTTTTTGCATGAGACAGTCAACGTCCTTGTCCTGAGTGGTGCTGACTTTAATTAAAGTGTTAACGATCTTATTTTCATCCCGTCTAACATTCACAATTAGCATCCTCTTCTCTCCTCATTCCGTCCGTCATTCATTTTCATCACATGCCCACTCCTCGTTCCTCGTCATCATTCATCACACTTGCCTTCTCCTTTCCTATCCCGTCTGCCATTCACAGTCACCACGTTGTCCTATTCCATTCTGTCCGTCATTTGTCATGCTTAAAAGTTCTGCCGATAATCATTCCTCGTTCCCGAGTGCTCTGCACAGTCATCGTTTTCACGATCTTTACTTTTCTCCCAGTCCCATCATTCATTTATCGTTCTGGCGTTCTCTTTTTCCCCTCCGGTCCATCGTTGATTCTTCTCCAGTCGTTGTCGTCGTCTCTTCTCAACCGTTATTGTTGATTACCACGTTCTCCTCTTTTTCTCCAGTCCACCGTTTATCGGTTTTACGTTTTGCACATCCGTTCCTGTCTGTCATTCATCCTTCTCACATTCTGCTCATGCCATCTTGTCGCATTCATAGTTCTCCAGGTGTCTTCCTCTCGTTCATTCTCCTCTACCACCTCCTCCTCATCATCACCATCATTACCATCATCATCATCATCATCTCACTCACTCTGTCATCATCATCACCATCATCATTCTCTCTCTCTCTCTCTCTCTCTCTCTCGAGAGAGAGAGAGAGAGAGAGAGAGAGACAGAGACAGAGAGAGACAGACAGACAGACAGACAGACAGACAGAGAAGCGAAACAAAGGACAAAGGCAGATAACGTGACTGAAAGAGAAACAAAAATGAGTGAGAGAACGAACGGAACGAAGGAAATTTATCGCTAGTAAGCTGTACAGCCCACAATTTATCGCTAGTAAGCTGTACAGCCCATTTAGCAAATCGACGCGATGTACATTGACAAAACGCGACAGTCTCATTGACATGGACACCACAGCAATGCCTTTTGTTTTTCACATTACATGACAAGGTCGTGAACGACAAAATGTCTCTGACATGTGTGCATAATCCAGTCAGTGGAGGGCACTCATCCCAGGTAGAACTGGATCAGGCTGAGGAGCACGTGCAACCTCCGTAGTGCACGTGCTATAGTCTCTGCGTGCTGTGTGTTGTTCGCACGTCTTCCTTTCCGCAGGTGGGATGATTTGACACGTTCTTCCGATGACATGCTTCTGTGTTCTTGCTTCACGTACCAAAACACACAATCGTCTTCTGAACACGGATCACAGGAGTACTCCACAACAATGTCATCCGACTCGCACAGCAACGCACCCACACCATGTCTGATGAAGCGCGATCTTTCTGAATGCCAAGTTTCTGTTCTTGTCTCTCAACCGTTTCTGTACCCCCCTATCAGTCAAGGTGGCAACATAATCTTTCACCACTGCCGTGGCAAAGCCTGCCACTTTTCGGTCTATTGAATGCTCATGGTCTGTGTCGATGACGGAGTGCTGGATTTCCTGACTAATGATGTCACACCCAGACTGACAAGGGCACAAAGGCAGAAGATCGTCTTGAACATCAGACGTGTCAGATTCGCTGTCGACGTGTGCAGGCTTGATGTGTTTGTCAGTGGCATCCAGTGTAGTGCAGTGTGTACTGCTATCTTCCAATTCCGTGTCGAAAAAGCCAGTTCATTCGCTTCACAAGTGTTTTCATTATCAGCATCAACCTGTTCAAGTCGTCTTTTTTTGTTGCTGTGCTCTATTTTGATCACGTCGAACCTGGCTGGGTGGTTTCTTTCTATAGAATTGAACTCGCGTTTCCCGGTTCGAAAGAGAGACAGGCAGACAGACAGAGACAGAGAAGCGAAACAAAGGACAAAGGCAGATAACATGGCTGAAAGAAAGAAAAAAAACAAGTGAGAGAGAGAGCGAGAGAGTATCAAAAAGAAGAAAGTGTTTTGAACACACAGTTAAGAATCATTGTTATACTTATTTCGCCTTTTTCTGTTTTACTTTTTTTTCATCCAGTCCTGTTTTCTTTCTACGATT
>CM065720.1:15830079-15860079 GCA_033310375.1 Conus canariensis
ACCGTGTTGAAGGCCGCCTGACCGGTGCCACCTACCGCGACACCATCATCCGCCCCCTTGTGATGCCCGCCCTGAGGGCAGTTGGCCAGGGCGCCCAGTTCCAGGACGACAACGCGCCGTGCCACCGCGCCGCCATCGTGAATCAGTTCCTACAAGGGCAGCAGGTGACAAGAATGGACTGGCCTGCCAGGTCACCAGATTTGAACCCCATAGAGCATCTGTGGGACGTGCTGGGGAGGCGAGTGCGGGCCCACAACCCTCCAGCAGACACCGTGGACCAGCTGTTTCAGTTGCTGGAACAGGAGTGGCAGGCGATCCCCCAGGACACTCTCCGCCGCCTGGTGCACTCCATGAGACGTCGATGTGACGCTTGTTTGAACGCGAACGGTGGTCATACCCGTTATTAACATCATGACATCTACCATAGACTCTTGTTACTTTTCATTTTGGGGGTATGCCTCTTTAATCAAGTGTAAAACAAAGATAATTTTTTGTCACGGTGTTTGAATAAATTTGAATGGATTGAGGAATAATAAAAATAAAATATTCAATCATTAAATTATGTTCAGCTTTGTTTTCTTTCGAATGACAGCAGTTTTCCTAAGTGGTACTTCAATTGTTTTGAGTAGTGTATATATATATATATATATATATATATATATATATATATATATCTTCCTCAGGGGACATTGATATATATATATATATATATATATATATATATATGTGTGTGTGTGTGTGTGTGTGTGTGTGTAACCTCCCGCCCATCCCCTGCGATGTTTTGTTTTTAGACGAGTTTGTTTTACAATCGTTTGTTCTTTTCATTCTTTGGCACACTGTTTGTGATTTTTTTTTTCGTTATGTTATTTTCTTCCTTCCTTCCTTTCGGACATTCGTTTGATTGTTCGTTCGTTCGTCGTTGCATTTTTTTCGCTCTCGTGCGTTTGTTCCGTCGGTCAGTCGATCGGTCGCTCGTTCATTTGTTCATGCGTTCAGTTGGTCGTTCAGTCATTCATTCGTAAATTTGTTCGGTCGGTCGCTCGTTCGTTCATTCATTCGGTCAGTCGGTCGTTCAGACATCATTGGATCGTTCAGTGGGTCGTTTAGTCATTCATTCGTTCAATTGGTCAGTCGGTCGTTCAGTCATTCAATCGGTCATTTAGTCATTCATTCGTTCAGTCAGTCAGTTGGTCGTTCAGTAAATCATTTGTTCAGTCGGTCGTTCAGTCATTCATTTGTTCAGTCTGTCATCAATCATTCGTTCATTCGGTCGGCTAGTCGGTCGCTCAGTCATTCATTCATTTAGTCAGTCAGTCGGTCGCTCAGTCGGTCCGTTGTTCAGTCGGCGGACCTACGGTGACACACAGATGCGGGGCGTGACGTGGGTGGGGGTACAAGGGGCGCGGATGCTGGTCGTGACACAGATGGGGGTTGGGGTGGGGCGGGGAGAAGCGAATACAGGGTTTGACGTGTAGGAAGAGTGGGGCGCGGATGCAGGCTGTGCTATGGGTATGGGATCACGGCTGCAGCGTACAACATGGCAGTGGAAATAAAGAGGGGGACACAGCGTATAACATGGCAGTGGATATAAAGGACGGGGACACAGCGTATAACATGGCAGTGGACATAAAGGACGGGGACACAGCGTACAACATGGCAGTGGATATAAAGGACGGGGACACAGCGTATAACATGGCAGTGGATATAAAGGACGGGGACACAGCGTACAACATGGCAGTGGATATAAAGGACGGGAACACAGCGTACAACATGGCAGTGGATATAAAGTTCGGGGACACAGCGTGTAACATGGCAGTGGATATAAAGTTCGGGGACACGGCGTATAACATGGCAGTGGATATAAAGTTCGGGGACACAGCGTATAACATGGCAGTGGATAGAAAGGACGGGGACACAGCGTATAACATGGGTCGAGATACGGACGGTCGGGGGTGACGTGGAGGAGGTGCAGATGTAGTGTTACATGAGTGGGGGGTGCAGGGAGCAGGGATTTCAGGGTTTGGCATGGGTAGAAGCACGGGGGGAGGGGGGGGGAGGCGGGATGAAGATACAAAGATTAACATGGGTGGAGTACAGGGGGTGTGGATGCAGGATGCAACATGTTTGGTTTTGTTGTTTTTTTAGGGGGGAGGGGGTCGCAAAATTCAGGGTGTGACACGTTTGGGAATATGGGTGAAGGGTGGGACGTGGGTGCAGATTCCCGCGCCTGAACTGGATGGGGTCAAAAGAGGAAGATGGGAGGGGGGGGGGGGGATGCGGATTTTAAGGGCAGTGACATGGGTCTGGGTACGGGAAGCGTGGGTTTTATAGCATGAAAAAGGTAGGGGGGGGGGGGGGTAGGTAAGGGAAGGCACGACATGAATGGTCGTAAAGGGTGCACAGATTTCGGGGCCTGCCATGGGTTAAGGTATGGGAGGCGTGGGTTTCAGGGCGTGACAAGAGTGGGGGACAAGGGAGTGAAGATTTCAGGACAGGGTTGGGTGAGCGTACAGGGGGCGCCGATGAAAGAAGTGATGCGAATGGGCGTATTGGGACAGAGGGGTGACGATGCATGGCGTCACACGGAAGAAAGCGGGTGCGGATGAAGGGTGTGACGTTGGTGGGCGTATATTGACAGAGGGGGTGTGGATAAAGGGCGTGGCATGATGGGCGTATTGGGGCAGAGGGGACGCAGATGAAGGGTGTGACGTGGGCGTCGTATTGAGGCAGAGGGAGTGGATGAAGGGTGCGACATGGTTGAGCGTATTGGGCAAAGGGGGCGCGGATGAAGGGCGTGACATAGGCCTCTTATTGGAGCATAGGGGCCGGTTGAAGGGCGTGACATGGTGAGTTTGTTGGAGCAGACGGGCGTGAATGCATGGCGTGACATGGGTGGGTGTATTGGGGAGGATGGGGCGCAATAGCAGGGTTTGACATGGGCGGGCGAGGAAGGTGGGCGAGGATGCAGGGTATGAAATGACTGGGCGAACTGGAGGGGAGAGGATGGATGCAGCGCGTGAAATATATGGTTGTAAGGAGGGGGGGGGGGGGAGGGGGCGTGGATGCATATGGGTGGGCGTACTGCGAAGGAGGGAGCGTGTATGCAGGACTTGATATGGGTGAATTTTGGGTGGGGAAGGAGGTAAGCACGGATACATGATGTGACATGTATGTCGAACGGGACGGGGGGGGGGGGGGGGAGGGGGGGGAAGAAGCACGTACGCAGGGTGCTACATGTATCGGCTACGTGTGAGGGGGTAGAGAGGCATGACTGCAGGATATGACGTGTGGGAATACTGGGGACGTGGATGCAGGGTATACCATGGAAGTTGTAGATGCAGGATGTGACATAGATGGAGGTGAGGGGGTCGCGGATGCTGTGATCGGCATGGTGGCAGGTGTGGAGGACATAGATACAGTATATGGTATTGGTGAGAGTACGGCGGTTGTGAATACAGGGTATGTCATGAGGTGGGGGGGGGGGGGGACAGGGAGAGGGGAAATGCGAATACAGGTGGGAGATTGAGGGTGTGGATGCAGGCGTAACATGTATGGGGTAAAGGGGGCGCGGATACAGGTGTGATATTGATTGGAGTACAGGGAGTGCAGTTGTTTGGGCTTCACATAGGGGGCGCAGATTTCAGAACATGATAAAGGTTGGGATACAGATTGGGGGGGGGGGGCGTCAATTTTCATGCCGTGACGTGGGTAGGATTCTAGGGGGTGGGGTTTTCAGCGCCTGACATGGGTGGGGTAGTGGAAGGGTGGGGGAGGCTGATTTCATGGCGTGACGCGGATTTGGGTACAGGGAGCACGGATTTTTGAGCATGACATAGATGGTGAGGATGCCGGGCTTGACATGGGTCAGCGTACAGAATGCGTGGATGGGTGGGCATTTGGGGGCAAAGGGGGCTGATGAAGCCATGACGTCAGTGAGCCTGTTGGGGCAAAAGGGGCGGATGAATGGCCTGATGTTTGTTTGTGCATTGGGCAGAGAGGCGCAGATGAAGGGCATAGAGTGGGTGGGCGTATTGGGACAGAGGGGGCATGGATTCAAGGCGTAACACGGGTGTTTGTATATGGGCAGAGAGGGCACATAAGAAGGGCATGACATGGTGGGCGTTTTGGGCAGAAGGAGCGTGGATGAAGGGCGTGACGTGGACAAGTGTATTTGTGCAGAGGGGCCGGATAAAGGGCGTGACATTGTGTGCGTATTGGGGCAGAGGGGGCGCGGATAAAGGGCGTTGGGTGGATGGGCATATTGGGGCAAAGGGGTGCAGATGAAGGGCATGACAAAGTGGGCATATTGGGGCAGAGTGGGTGCGGATGAAGATGGTGACATGGGTGGGCGTATTGGGGCAGAGGGGGTTGCGGACAAAGGGCTGACGTGGTGGGCAAACGGGAGGGGGTGATGTTGAGAGGATGCAAAATGAGAAATGGATGGGCGGGGTGTGGGGGACGTTACTTGCACATGGATGGGCGTAATGGGGAGGAGGGAGCACATAAGCAGGCCGTGACATGGATGGCCAAACGTGGGAAGGGGTGGGTGGATGGAAAACGCGCCAATGGGCGTACATGGGAGGGATTGGGGAGGAGCAAATGAAAGGTATGATGTGTGGGTGTACGGGAGACTTGGATTCAAGGTACCATGGATACAGGGCTGCGGATGAAGTGTGTGATGGGTGTGGACGTATTGGGCAGAGGGGGCGTGGACGATGGGCTTGACATGGTGGGAGTATTGGGGCAGAAGGATGTGGGTGGGCATATTGATGCAGAGGAGGCGCGCATGTAGGGCGTGTCGTGGGTGAGCGTACTGGGCAGAGGGGGTGCAGGTAAAGGTCGTGACGTGGTGTGCGTATAGGGTTAGAGGGGGTGTGGATGGTGGGCGTGACGTGGATGGGTGTTGGGGCAGAGGGGGCGCGGATGATCTGCTTGATATGGGTGTCTTACTGGGACAGAGGGGGCGGGGGTGAAGGGCGTGTCGTTGGTGTCTTATTGGGGTAGAGGGATTGGATGAAGGACGTGACATGTGGGCGTATTGGGGCAGAGGGGGGTGGATGAAAGACGCGACATCGTGGATGTATTAGAACAGAAGGGGTGCAGATGATGAAGAGCGTGACATGTTGGCAGAGGGGCGGATGAAGGACGTGATGTGATGTGTTATTGGCGCTGAGGGGGCGCGGATGAAGGGCGTGACATTGAGAGCGTATAGGGCAGGGGGGGGGGCGGATGAAGGGTGTGACATGGTGAATGTATTGGGGAAGAGGGGCAGGGATGAAGGGCGTGACATGTTGGGTGCACTGCAAAGGGGCACGGATGCAAGGCATAACATGGATGGGCATATTGGGACAGAGGGGGCGCAGATGCTGGGCATGACATGGCTGGATGAACTGGAGGGGGAAGGAACAAATGCAGGGTATGATATGGATTCGCATGAGGAGGAGGGGGGGAGGGGGCAGCAGTGATACAGATGAGTGGGTAAACCTGGGAGGAGGGAGCATGTATGCAGGGCGTAACATGCGTGGGTGTACAAGGGTGGGGAGATGTATGATGCGACATGGCGGGGCCAACGTAGGAGAGGGAAGGGTAAGAGAGGAGAGGCACGCACGCAGGGCGCGACATACATGGGCATACGTGGAGAGGGGTGGGGAGGAAATAATGCAAGATATGACATGTCGGGTATGGGGGACGTGGATGCAGGCTGTGACATGGATAGGGGTGAGGGGGTTGTGGATGCAGTGTACGACATGTTGGCGGGTATGGAAGACGTGGATACAGCGCAGCAAATAAGCGCATGACATGGGTGGAAGGATTTGGGGCATGGATGCAGGACGTGACGTGGCGGGCGTATTGGGGTGGAGCCGGCGCGGATGAGGAGCCAGACATGGATGGATGAATTGAGGCAGAGGGGCGCGAATGAAGGGTGTCATTTGGGAGGGTGTATCGGGGCAGAGGGGGAGCGGATGAGAGGCATGTGATATGATGGGTGTATTGGGAAGAGGGGGCGCAGATGAAGGGCGTGACGTGAGTGGCAAACCGGGGGGGGGGGGGGGGGGGGGGGGGTAGAGCGGATGCAGCATGAGAAATGGATGGGCTTAAATGCGGATGGGTATGGGGGGGTTGATGGGCATGGGTGAGCGTAATGAGGAGGAGGGAGCTTGTAAGCAGGGCGTGACATGGATGGCCAAACGGGGGGAGGTGAGGGGCAGGGGATGGAAAATTGTGCAAACGCAGGGCTTGGTATGGATACGTGCACGTGGCAAGGAGGGGGAGGGTGGGGTGGTGGGTAGAAGCAAACGAAAAGGATGACCTGTGGGGTGCAGGAGACGTGGATACAGGAATGCCGTAGGTATGAGGTTGCGTGACGTGGGTACTGGGGCAGAAGGGGCATAGATGCAGGACGTGCATGACACGAGTGGGTGTGTTTGCGCAGAGGGGGTTTGGACGAAGAACGTGACGTGGGTAGACGTATAGGGCAATAGGGGCGCGGATAAAGAGCGTGATGTGGGTGGGCGTCTTGGGGCAGAGGGGGCGCTGATAAAGGGCATGACGTGGGTGGGCGTGTTTGGGAAGGTGGGGCGGGGATGAAGGGCGTGTCAGGGTGGCATATTGGGGCAGATGGGGTGCCGATGAAGGGTATGACGTGGGAGTCTTATTGGGGCAGAGGGGGCGCGCATGAAAGGCATTACATGAGGCAGAGGGGGTGCAGATGAAGGGCGTGACATGGTTGGCGTGTTGGGGCAGATGGGGTGCATGAAGGTCTTGATGTGGTTGTGGCATTGGGGCAGAGGGGGCCCAGATGAAGGGCGTGACGTGGGTGACTTATTGGGCAGAGGGAGCGGATGAAGGGCATAACATGGTGGGCGCATTGAGGCAGAGGGGGCGCGAAAGAAGTATAGTGGGCGTATTGGGGCATGAGAAATGGGTGGGCACATGTGCGGGAGGGGGTAGGGATGTTAATGCACGTGGGTGGGCGTAACGGCGGGGCGGGGGGGGGGGGGGGGAGCTAGTAAGCAGGGCGTGACATGGATGGCCAAACGGGGGGAGAGATGAAGGGATGGAAAAGACGCGGACGCAGGGTGTCTTATAAAAAAAGTGTTTATGAAAGGGGGTGGTGAAAGGAGCACATGAAAACTATGATGGGGGGGGGGGGGGGGTATTGGAGACGTGGATGTAGGTATCCCATTGGTATGGGTTTGCCAATGGAGGTCGTGACGTGGGTGGACGTATCGGGGCAGAGAGGGCATGAATGCAGGGCGTGCGTGACACGGGTGTGCGTGCTTGGGGCAGAGGGGGCGCAGATAACGCTAGTCCACACCGGGTAGCACGTCACCGTTAAGTACACGTGATGTTGGCAAAATTTTGAGTAGACTGTCAACATCGAGTGGCACGTCACTTTAAAAGTTGCCATTCACAAAAAGGGTGCAGTAGCCTGTCATCTTGTTGGTAGTCGGTCACACAGTATGTAGCCAGTCATTGAGGGATGGCTGCCTAAAACTCGGTTAGGTCACCAAAACGATGGTAAAAAAAGGTAGTCACCACCACTACCACCACCACCAACATCCCCACCACCACCACCACCAAAAACAAGAACAAGAACAGCAACAACAACAATAACGCACACACACGCGCGCGCGCACGCACATACACACACACACACACACACACACACACGCACACACACACACACGCTCGCGCGCACGCTCACACGCACACGTGCGTCTGGTGACTTGAAAAACATTGCACATCTCTAAGGATTTTTCTAGATTAACGACCTCTCTCTCTCTGTCTCTGTCTTCTCTGTCTCTCTCTCTCTCTCTCTCTCTCTCTCTCTCTCTCTCTCTCTCATATTGATATAACATACGCATTTATCTCACGTACAAATACACATAATATCAACCTATATATCGAAAGGCCCACAGTCAGATGGTCAGAGTGTCGGCTTGCGGAGATAACGATCATGGGTTCGGATCACACATGGCGTCGGATTCTTGCTTGAAAAACCTTCCTGTCAACACAGTAGTAAATGGGCCCACGATTCAGGTCAGGGAAGGTTAAAGGCGCGGTAGAAGGAGAGGGATAGGCTCCATCTGTCATTATGCCATGCCCTTGATGCAGGAAACCTCCAATATTTCACTGCCATACGGCCTGTAGGATATGGGATCTTATTCATTAAATGCATAGTACACAATCGGAAGCAGATAAACTTACAAAATAGTGTACACGATAGAAACTAGACAGAACAAATTAAGCACACACATATGTCACGCACGCGCGCACGCGGTCGCGATATTGATCTTTGGGCCCAGGATCCCCTTCCTTACCCTCTCCCACCCTTCCGCGCAATTTAATCCACAAAATAACATGTTAGCGCGAATGTTGATGAAGGCACGCGCTTCTGCAAATGCGTCTTCCAAAGCGGTGTATTTAGATATGCTAAAACATAAATCACACACACACACACACACCACACCACACACACACACACACACACACACACACACACACACGTGCGCGTGCCCGCTAACACACATACACATTCACTAGCACCTGAATTGCTTCTCTCTCTCTCTCCCTCTCTCTCTCTCTCTCTCTCTCTCTCTCTCTCTCTCTCCCCCCCTCTGTCTGTCTCTCTTGATACATGTGTTTTTGTAGTTAATATACCCTATTATAAATTCAGTAACAAAGTCTGAGCAGCGTCTTTCAGATTTTATGACATCTCTCAAAAATGGTTTTAAACATTTTGCATGACAACATTTGCATATTAAGGTAATCAATAATAATTGCCCAGCTTTGGATGCACATACATGATTATAGGTTTTTGTTCTTCTTTTGCAGTTATATTCCGGCATAAGCCTGCTTAACCAGAACTCAGTGAGTGACAGCCGCGTGGGGGACGCATTCTGTCAGTGTTCTTCAATTGTGCCAAGATTGCGTCCCTGCCGTGCAGTAACTGACTGTTCAGACTGCAGCCGCTTCTAAATTGTGTCACTTATTAATTAGAACGTCGTCCGGTCTTTATGATGATGGTGATGATGATGATTGTTATTACTATTATTACTATCATCATCATCATCATCATTATTATCGTCACCATCATCATCTTCATTATCATCTGTTTATCATCCTCATCCTCCTCCTCCTCCTCATCATGATGATGATGATCATTATTATTATTATCGTTAGTAGTAGTAGCAGTAGTAGTGGTAGTGTAGTAGTAGTAGCAGTAGTAGTAGTAGTAGTAGTATCATTTGTGCTGTCAGTTCGTGTAAAAATAGCTAGTAGCATCCATCCAGTGTTCTTGAAATTCTGAGGCATCTTTGACACTGACAGACATCGCCCAGCGGGAGACCTACTTAGCAGCACGGCGCATCGCTGGACAAGGGTCTTCCAGTTGGGAATCTTTATTCTGCCCCGCGCTCAGCAGTCTTCACTCAGACCATCATAAGAGTACAGGACGCATCCTATCTTTGTACGTGTCATCCATCACAGTTGGCGCACAGAGCCTGCTCTTCCAAAAACTAGTGATGGAGATGAATGCATAAGCAAGATATGCGTACGTTCACACAGAATCTCGGGTTGTAGTTTCATTCAAAGGCATTCTAGGGAATGGGGTCAGAACCAATGTTAACTGCAGGGAAAAGTCCCCCATACCCAAACGGTCCTAGAGGAGAATCGAACCAGCAACCCTATAACCAGCAGAATAAAGGAGTTTAAAGTTCTACCAGCTGAACTATTCTGGCCCCCACAGGTCAGTGGTTGGTGCACAGCAGGTTGGTGAATTGTGGAAAGCTGCTTGCTCAAGATCTGTTTCCAAAATATTAAAAAAAATATTCTACCACAAGTGGTTGATGCCAGTTGTTGCAGTCTGAGAAATCAGTCAGGGGAGAAAACTCCAACTGAAATGGTCATTGACACATCCTCCCAACTGTGGCTGACGGCAGCTTTGAACACGCTCTCCGAAAGGTGGTTACGAACTTTGTTCTTCTGTCAAATGTGAAAGAGCAATCATCCTTCCAGCTGTGGCTGACGGCAGCTTTGAACACACTCTCCGAAAGGTGGTTACGAACTTTGTTCTTCTGTCAAATGTGAAAGATCAATGGACGATAAACTGACACGATTCTTCACCAGAGGACGTTTTGTTCTTATGACATTTCCGTGTGTCCCCAGAGAAACTCTCAACGTCACTTGTTTTACCGCCGGATTATATCATAGAAAGCGGACACTTGTGGAAAGGTCAGTGGTGTGCTCTAACTAGTTCGATGAGAAGCAGCACTCATCTTTACGCGATAAAGACGTAGGACCAGGAAAAACACGAGAAAGGAAAGTGGGGGAGGGGGGGGGGAGAGGCAGAACACAAGGATCCCACAAGTGACTCACTCCGCTGGAACAGTCTAGAAGAGAGAGAGAGAAAGAGAGAGATTCCACAAGTGACTCACTGCGTTGGAACGGTCAGAGAGGGAGAGAGAGAGAGGGTGCCCGCGTGCGTGCGTGCGTGTGTGTATAGGAAGGGAGAAGAAAAAAGCCATCCGCCAGGACAGAGGACGATCGAGCTCCTGGGCAAATCTCCCCGGGTTCCTTCCTGCAGCCTCACAGTCCACCTGATCAGCGCTCAAAACTCCCAGACAGCACAGTTCTCGGAAGGTAGCCAGTGCTGACCATATAAAACAAAAGACAGGGCGTTCTCACTGCTATGGGACTTCATGTGATGACCGCCCCAAGGTGGACATTCGCTGCCAACGCCTGGATATTATCTAGTGATCTGTAAACGACGACTTCACTTTGTAAATGGACTTCGAATGTCAAATGTCCGTTTTGTTTTAGCATATGTTCGTATCTAATATGAATTCAGATGAATGTTTGTATCCAATATGAATTCATATGAATGTTTTATCCAATATGAATTCAGATGAATGTTTGTATCCAATAGAATTCAGATGAATGTTTTATCCAATATGAATTCAGATGAATGTTTTATCCAATATGAATTCAGATGAATGTTTGTATCCAATATGAATTCAGATGAATGTTTTATCCAGTATGAATTCAGATGAATGTTTGTATCTAATATGAATTCAGATGAATGTTTGTATCCAATATGAATCCAGATGAATGTTTGTATCCAATATGAATTCAGATGAATGTTTGTATCCAATATGAATTCAGATGAAAATGAACAGGTGGGGTCAGAACAGACAAGAGAAGAAAAAAAACAAGACATATCTGTTGACCTTCACCTTGATGAAATATGCGTAACGCCACTGAACTGCAGAGGTTAAAAAAGTTTCAACAGAATAATATTTATTTGTTTGTTTATTTATTTTTTATTTCTTCAAATATTTATTTATTTATTTACTGTGTACTTACTTGCTTATTTACGTATTCATTTATTGATTGATCAACATGTTTATTTCTTATTATTTACATATTTGTTTGTTTATCTTTTGATTGATTTTTGTATTGATTCCATTTCATATCTTTCATTTATTAATCAAGCTACTCTCTTTAAAAAAAAAAAAAGAAGAAGAAGATCGCGTGACCCCTAATGTAAGGAAGAAATTTGTAACACAAAGCGAATTTTCTGTGTCAGAGAAAGAAAATGAGAGGTAAATTTCCTACAACAGAGGAACCAAGAGTAGCAGGAGAAAGGTATTTTCAACACTTGATTTAAACCACTTTACTGGAAAAGAAGGATTGGAACTGGCAGAAATATAAAATCTTCATAGTTTTAGTATAACGTGATAAATATAAATGTTAGGGAAGAAAGTGTGTGTTCTAAATAATAATGCTGAAAGCTAACCTTACTGAATTACTTCAAGGAAGAAAACGTTAAGAAACGAAGAAGAAGAAGACGAAGAAGAAGAAGGAGGAGGAGGAGAAGAAGAAGAAAAAGTAGAAGAAAAAAAACAAGAACAAGAAAAATAAGTAGACAATTTCGATAATCCAACTGTGTTCTCAGCAAGGCACTTCTGTAGTATCAGGCAAGTATAAACGTGACAACGAAATGCAGGATATCAACATGTCAACGAAAGAAATAGAGTTGATGAATATTTGAAGAATGTATCAATAAATGAACATGATTATGTATGGCTCAGGTCAATCCACAAATAGCCTGTCGGCTTCACTATTGTTTAAATGGTAGTACAAACATAAGGGATGAATACTTGAATCTGAGGTGCGCGCGCGCCCGCGCGCGCGTGTGTGTGTGTGTGTGTGCGCGCGCGCGCGCGCGCGCCGCGTGCTAGTGTGCGTGTTTCACGCCGATATTTAAAAATAAAGAAAAACCGCTCCTTTGCGCACCAAAAGCATAAAGGACTTCCCAAACGCTACCTGTTCCCCGTTTATTATATCGCCAAATGGGACATTACCTAACGTTGACGGTGGTTCAAAGACGGCTTACGCCCCTTTAGAGAGGAAAAAAAAAAAAGGGGGGGGGGGAGGAGGAGGTATGGGTGCAGTAGGGGAGAGAATAGATGTGGCGTGCAAAGGGGGAGGTGGGCATGGAAGGGGGGAAAGCAGGGGTAGGTCTACCCGGTCTCCGTTTGTCAAGCCTGCCGAGCGGAGCATGATGTTGACGGTGACATCAAGGACGGCTCACTGGCATCGAAGAGAGTGGTGGGGAAGGGAAGAGAGAAGAGGGTGGTGGGGAAGGGAAGAGAGAAGAGGGTGGTGGGGAAGGGAAGAGAGTGGTGGGGAAGGGAAGAGAGAAGAGGGTGGTGGGGAAGGGAAGAGAGAAGAGAGTGGTGGGGAAGGAAAGGGAGAAGAGGTTGGTGGGAGAAGACGTGGCGGGGTGGGGGTGGGAGGGGTAGGGGTGTGGCAGGGGAAGCAGGTGTGTTCTCCGTTTTTAAGCCCGCGAAACGGAGCTTGCGCTAAGGTTGACAATAAATAACAAACAAGTAGTGCTTCTATTGATGTAGCAAGTTTTCTGTCATGACCTGACCTATTTTGAAGTTGGGCAACTATCACGAGCGACCTGCTTGTTCGCTATTTACTGTTTGCTGTTCCCTGCCTCATTTCATATTTACTTTCATTCGGTCAAATCGAGGTTACCGGAACTTGTTTCTGTTCGCCCCATGTACTTGTCTGACTATATTCAAGATCGAAAAGGCTGTGCTATAAATGTGGATTTGTAGTTGTTCATTTCTCCAGATTTTTTGTTGATGTGTCCGGTACAGGGTATACAGAGGCAAGCTTGGAACATCCGTTTTGAGGGAATGTTTCCTGCTTTGCTCTGTGCTGTCATGTCTGCTAGGCGAGTCGGTGTCGTAAGCAGCATTCCTTTGGAGTTGTGGGCGTTAGGGGAACAACTGAGGCGATGGATGGTCAGGCTTGTCCAATTTGGAATCGCTGGCAGAACGCAATGACCTGTAACAGCCCCGTGCACCCAGGGAGCCGTGTATCGGTGTCTGCTGTCGCCTTCAGCTCAAATCACCACGGTGTCCACGTGCATAGCGAGCCAAGGTGCCACGCCTCGCACCTGTGTCATTGCCAGCAATTGGAAAGGCCGCCACGCTGTGTCCTACTGTGAACTTCGCCCTCCCGCCACGCTGTGCAAGTGCACCGACCGTGACCTTCGCTATCTCCCGTTATTCCCCCCCCCCCCCCCCCCCCCCCCGCCCACCCGCTGTTGCTTCCCCCCGCCCCGGCTCCGTTGACGCGTTTCTGGATCAGCTGATCAGACCCCCCCCCTCCCCCCCCCCCCCCTACATCCCCTCCCTCGCCAGCTCGCCGTCCCCTGCCGCAAATTGGACGCTGTTTACAGCGGCGTGGCTCCTTGGATCGGGTCTCCAAGGTCCCACCAGGAAAAAGTCAAAGGCGTCCGACCGTCAGTTTTCCTTTGACGAAGTAGGCCGCCTTGCCCTCCTTCTTTGCCTGACTGACGATGGCAGCCTGTCTTCGCTCGCTTCTATGCGCACATTATGTGCATGCGCACATGCATACACACGCGCGTGCACACATACACGTACACACTCGAACGCGCGTACACATAGCCACATGTGTATACGCCCACATACAAATGCACATACACGCTCACACGCACACACAGACACACGCGCACACACACACACACACACACACACACAAACACACACACACACACACACGCGCACGCACGCGCACACACACACACACACATACACATACACAAATACACACACACAAACACAAACACACACACACACACACACACACATGTACACACATATATGTGCACATACATATACAGATACATACGTATGCTCGCACAAGCCCACAGATATCACACACAAACACACACACACACACACACACACACACACACACACACACACACACACACATACATGCACATGCATTTCTGTACGCACACGCGCGCACGCACGCACACGCACACACACACACACACGCGCGCGCGCGCGCGCACACACACACACACTCATGCATATGCAAACACGCACATCATACGCACACACAAGAGTTCTCACACACACATGGGCCTGGGCCCACATACTTATGCACACCACACACGCACATGTGTACACTCACTGCACACACATATAATGATAACAATGGCACATCCAATGTTAGGTAGGTACTCATGGTCTGACCAGCACGTCAGACATCTGCCCAGTCGTAGCACCCAGACCCTCTTCTTAAATTATCTCATCTTAGTCATTAATTCATTTATCCATCAGCTTAAAATCATGTGCAGTGTGGTTCAGCGTATATGGACTAGTCCGCACGCAGTGACGCCTCCTTGATGAACCTGAAACTGAAACTTCTGTTCAGATTACTGGCCACTCGGACACCTTTTTCCCTCCTGGCTCTGTAGTCTCTGTCGGTTACAACTGACATCTTGTCCCTCCACTGACTGAATTTCACGACCGTTGGCCTGGGTTGGTGGCCTCTTGCCTACCCGACACGAAGAGCTCTGACACTGTCCTGCTCACGCCACTGCTTGTATCCAGAGAGAATTTTATGTCATGCAAAGAATAGATGATTACGTCGGAAGAAAGAATACTGTAAGAAGTACTGTAAGTGAACGATATTGAATGATAATTATGGACTGGATGACACGGGAAACAACTGAATGATGCCCCAGCTAGCAGCTCTTAAGTCGGCACTACCCAGGTAGGCAGCCCGTTGTGTCAATGAGTGTGGATTGTAAAGCTCTTAAAGCTTGGTCTCTAACCGAGAATAGGCGCTATATCGGTATCCATAATAACAATGATAAGAAGAAGTCTCCTTGACACAAAGATAACAGAGAGAGAGAGAGATGAGCATGGGTAGTGAAGTGAGAGAGGCCATGGCAGGAAGGCGAGTGTGTAGGATTGCAATCAGGGTGGGTTTACTTCCTCGGGTGGGTGGGTGGTTGGATGGGATACGGTGTATGATGTCCACGACGCGCCGACGGCCGGCGAAAGTTTAAACAAGCAGAGGACTTGCGGTATTCCTTTCCACTCTTGGGTCAACCTCTTCAAGGCCGTACACAGCGTCGTATCACTGATTCATGATATCTCACACACACACACACACACACACACACACACACACACACACACACACACACAATTACAATAACAATAGTCATTCCTTTCGCCCCTTTTGGGGTATGGAGGAAGGGTGAGATTAAAGCGATAAAAGGAAAAGGAAACATACCAGCCGAAATAAAGCATACATTGCTTGTCAATGCTGACATAAACCAACAATTTACAACACTTGAGATAATCCAATACAGTTTGACAATAGAAGCATTTGTTTTCGATTACTGGAAGACATTATTTCACAAAAATTATGGACAGATTTGGGGGAGAGAAATCTTTTTGGCAACAACGTGTTGCGCAAATTAACGTATGATGAACATTCCATGACAAAATGAAATTCATCACCTATTGCAGACATGTCGCATAACCTTTCTTCTTTTTGGAATAGCAAATCGACGATCTACTTCAATTGGTAATTTATGATCAGAACATCTAAATTTTATAAGAGGGTAAATACAAGCATCTGGTAAGCTAGAAATATGTTTCTCCTCCTTAAAATCAGATTTATAAGATTTTTAGAAAAAGAAACAGTTACTGCTAGTTTCAATGTCATGTTGCCACGTTTGACGACAAGAGTATTGCAAACTATTTTTGACATTCGTACATAATGTATTGACGTCTGTAAAATATTGATTGCTCCAAATACAGTCAAAACCAGACTGTAAAAGTATGTATTTAATGCACGTTAACCAGGGGAACATAGTTACTGCGCTATTCTGCAAATGTAACACGAAAAAATAGAACTTAACCAACATTTTTTTTTTCAACAGGAGATTGAACCAAACTAGCCCCAAATCGAATCATTCGGACATATACAGTAATTGATAAAGTATAACGTCCTGTTTCACCGTAAATCATGTTTGTCATTGTACATCTTTTTAAAGCGAAATGCATATTTTAAAAAAATAGCTCAAATTTATGAATAATATTTAGCTTTTCGTATCCCCATATTTCACAACCATATAATAATACTGGAACAATCATTTCATCAAATATATCTAAAATGATATGAACAGGTAAATCATTTGTTCTTGCCTTTTGTATCAAATTGAACATGGCTAATGACGCTTTATCAAAAGCGTTTTTTCGTACATGTAGCAAAAAGAAAACCCAGGTATATGCATGTGTGTGTACATATATGTGTATGTAATATATTATATATATATATATATATATATGACCTTGCGTCCATCCATTCCACATTTCTTCTTTTGCTAGAAAGGAAACATCTCAGATTTTCGGTTTCTGAATCTTGCAACGAAGAATGGCACAAGAAAACCCACAGTTTGAAGTAAGAGCGAGCACAAAGTCAATAATTATCTTGAGAATGTGAAGTTTACAAACACACGCCACGCAACGAATGTCGTAAACGTATTGGATGAACAGTGTAGTCTGCGTGTCCTCTTTACTTCTCTGGTCAGTCTAACTTCTGCCAGATAGGCTTACCCTACCAGCTGATGACTAATTCTCGGGTACACGACTTTCGTGACTAGGATGAAAGATGATGGGGAAACAGGATTGTCTGTTATCTGTCAAATCCAGCACGAATTCTGTGACTGGTTAGAATGCCCAGATCGGCAGAGGATTAGGCCGCGATAAGCGGTGTTCGTTAGGCGTACTGGGGACATCGTGTTTGATTCAATGTTGATTCGATGTCTGAAATCACGCGCCGGAATAGATGATACGTTGTACTCTCTCTCTCTCTCTTCTCTCTCTCTCTCTCTCCTCTCTCTCCTTGGCGAGCGTGAAGATTATAATAATGATAAGAGCAAAAAAAACCCAAACAAACAAACAAATAAAAAAGAAACCCATTCGATTAAAATCTACCCGTAAACATTTGAAGCTGGTGACACCATCAACGTTTTCATTTCCATAATGAAATGTGTCCTGTTTATTCAGCCTTGCACAGATAAATATCATTAGCGTAGTTTTAGCAGGATCAACTGTTAGCTTCCACTTATTACAATATAATAGAAAGGAATCTAGTGCTTTTTGAAATCCAACTTTTGTCTCTGAAAATATAACTGTGTCATCTGCGTATAACAAGACAAATAATTTGACATAATTCGTTACATCAATATCCAAAGAAAGCCTAATTTCCAATGGTGAACACCCATTGTCATTCAGATAGCCTTCAAGATCATTCAAATACAAAGCAAATAATGCAGGAGAAAGATTCTCACCTTGAACACCTTTATGGCTCCTAAAAAAAGTCTTACAGATTGCCTTTAAAAAACACGGAAGACTTCAAATTACTATACATATTCATTATGACTCGTAGGGTTTTGCCATTGATTTGTTCCTTTATGAGTTTATACCATAATGCATGCCTCCACAAAAAAAAATAAAAAAAAAATCAAAAGCCTTTTTTATATAATGAGTGAATGCACAGTACAACTTTTCTTCTGACTTCGGAAAACATCTATTTCATATTTAAGTATAAACACATGGTCCATAGTAGAATGATCTTTTCGGAAACCAGATCGATTTTCCAATAAAATCTGATTCTGTTGAAGAAAGGATGACAATCGGTTTTTCAGGACTGTTGTAAATAATTTACCAACACAACTCGGCGAAGTTACGCCTCTGTAATTGTCGCAGTCATGTTTACTGCCTTTCCCTTTGTACAGTGGTTTAATCAGGCCAACAGTCCAGTCATATGGAACATTCCCAGAACTGGGAACTCTGTTGAACAATTTACAGAAAATTAGAACAAATAATGGTGCATAATATTTACTGTATTAATTACATACTTCGTCTGTTCCTGTAGCTTTCCCTATTTAGATATTACGCACTGCATTTGTTAACTGTCAAATTTCGATTTGTTCTCTGTTAGGGGCCTCTGCCAGACACTTGTATTTCACTCAGTAATAATCAATGAAAGGAAGAGTTAGGGACTGTTTGATTTTTCAGTACCCAAATAAGGAATGCCCTCGGGAAGGTCCAGAGCCGAAACGTTGGAACGAAAATTTCCTTGTTTGCTTTTTCATTTTGTGCTTGTTTACACACACACACACACACACACACACACACACACACACACCCCACACACACACTTCAGGAAAGCATAGGATCATCTGTCATTTCATAGCAGTCACTAACGCCAGCCGTCACACGGATTAGGCCTACTCGTCTCAACAGACCGTACTTCGTTAGAGTTAAAATAAAGAAAAAAGAACGAAAAGATCACTATGCTTACAGTATTTTTTCATGTTCTTTATTTCTCCGTTTGTTTTTTTTGTGGATTTTTTTCGTGTGTGTGTTTTATACGTGTGTGTGTGTGCGTGCGTGCCTGCGTGTGTGTGTGTGTGTGTGTGTGTGAAAACCATACCGTGTCGGGGGATGAGCCATATTTTGGGTGTGGACAGAGGAGTGAGAGTGGAGGGAGCCGGGGGGGGGGGGGAGTAAGGGGGAGGCCCGGGGATTGGAGTGGGATCGGAATAAACGATATGTGTGCAGTGCTACCAAAATGGCAAAAGGTGAGAGAGAGAAGAGAGAGAACGAACGAATTTTATATTAAGAGGGTAGTGGACTAGGCATGAATGCTTTTTTTTTACATCCAGCCTTCTGGGCAAGAAAAAAAAATCGATACATAGTAAAAAGCAAATCAAACAAACACACATGAAAAAATGCAGCAATTGCTTGCATGAGAAACTTTGACAACAAGAAGAAAGAGAGAGAGAGAGGGGGGGGGGGGGGCAGACAGAGGACAGACTGACAGACAGACACTGTGACAGAGAGAGAGAGAGAATTCCAAGTCGCGGTGGGTGGCATTGCTGGGCATCGTCCCGATATCTGGCATCGTTAACGTCCTGTAGACACCTTCCCGTCCCTGCAGTCTCTGACCAGCCAGGTGCTTCAGACTGCTGCTGTGGGGACCGGAATAGCCCAGTGGTAGAGCGCCGGACTCGTTATCTTGATGATCCTGGGGTTGCGGGTTCGAATCTCCGATGGACCATTTCGGTACAGAGGGATTTTTCCCTCGGAGTTAACATTGGTTCTGACTCCATTTCCCATACAGTCCATCGAATGAAATTATAAACCGAGGTTCCGTGTGTGAACGCACGCATAACATCTTGCACACACATAAAATCCCATCACCAACTTTCGGAAGAGAAGGTCAGTTTGGCCATGGATGACAAGTTACACATAGCATGCACCCTGCGTGAGAAATTGAAAGAATAAAGGAAGAACGGAAATTGAGTGAATGATGTTGACTAAGTGACACAGGAAACGACTGAATGAAGCGCCAGCAGTCAGCTCTTCAGTCGGCTCTACCCAGGTAGGCAGCCCGTTGTGTAAACGAGAGTGCTGATTGTAAAGCGCTTAGAGTTTGATCTCTAGCCGAGGATAGGTGCTATATAAGTATCCATGGCAACAGGTGGAAAAGAAATCCTAGGGTTTAAGAAGCCACTGCGGGAATCCTGGATCAACGATGACACATGGGAATTGATAGCAGAGAGGAAAGAACTCCACCGGAAGAGACACAACTGCTCTTCAGACCAAGCAGCGTACTGCCAGGAATACATCGAGAAGGACAGGCAGATGAAACGAAATGCCCAGAAAGATAAAAGGGATGGGCTGGACAAGCAAGCAGAAGATGCCGAAGAAGCTGTCAAGCGCAACGACATGAGAGCTGTCTGCCAGATCACAAATAAGATAACTGGTACTGTGAGGACTAGCTCTGGACCTGTGAAGACAAAAGATGGCACTCTTCTGTCAAGAGGTGAGGACAAGCTTGCGAGATGGGCCGAGCTCCTCAAAGAAGTTCTTAGCAAACCCGAGCCATCGACACCAGCTGAGGCGGACGACCCATCCCACCTGCTCCCAGTCAATACCGATGACTCACTGAAGAGGAGATCAGAACAGCCATCAAGACATTAAAGAACAATAAGTCCCCTGGGTTCGATGAAATAACAGCGGAAATGCTTGAAGGTGGTAGTGACTGCATCGTCCCTTGGATGTGCAGTCTCTGTAACCAGGTTTGGGACTCCGGCGTCGTCACAGAGGATTGGAAGAATGGCAAAGTCGTCTGTATTCCCAAAAAAGGCAACCTCTCAGAGTGCGATAACTGGAGAGCAGTTACTCTACTGTCAATACCAGGGAAAGTGTACAGCCAGGTCATCCTCAACCGACTGCGCGACGTAGTGAACAATGAGCTCAGGGAACAACAAGCAGGCTTCCGCCCAAAACGATCCTGTGCGGAACAGATCTTCACACTAAGACAGAACATCGAGAAGTGTGGAGAGCACCAAGTACCCCTGGTATCAGCTTCAATGAATCCACCAAAGCATTTGACAGTGTCCACAGACCATCATTGTGGAAAATTATGAAAACCTACGGCATCCCAGAGAAAGATGTGTCGGCCATACAACAGATTTACATAAATTATAAATGCAGAGTCAGGACGGAAGATGGCTACAGTGACTGGTTTGAAGTTGTCATCGGGTAAGGAAAGGTTGTATCCTCTCCCCTCTCCTCTTTGCAATTGCCATTGACTGGGTTCTGAAACACGCATTCCAAGGAAAGGGAATCAAGTGGACAGAAGGAAACAGCCTCTCAGATCTGGATTTTGCCGATGACATTGCCGCTCTTGCAAGCACCACTCAAGATCTGCTGGTACTCGTGGACAATATCAGCAAATTTGCAGGCAACATGGCATCATAACAGTGCCAAAAAGACTAAAGACATGCTGACCTGTAAATATCAAGGGCCAACAGACGTTCTCATCGACCAAAAACAAGTGGAAGAAGTAGAGAACTTCACATACCTAGTCAGCTCCATCAACAACGCCAATGACTTCGACCACGAACTGAAGTGTCGTATTGGAAAGGCAACATCAGCATTCAATTAGCTGAACAAAACATGGAACAGCAAGATATGATATTCTCCCTAGGAATCAAACTGAAATTTTATAACTCCAGTGTGATTTCAACGCTGTTATATTGCTGTGAAACTTGGCAACTAAAGACCACCCAGGAGAAGAAACTCGACGATTTTGATACCAAGTGCCTACGTAAGATCTTGGGCAATAAATGGTCAGACTTTATGCCAAATGAAGACGTCAGGGAGAGGTCCAAACAGCTCCCCGTGTCAACCATCATCTGCAGACGGCGCCTCCACTGGCTGGGTCATGTCTTGAGATTACCCTCTTCAAGACCTGCAACCCAGGCCATTAAATAGACCCCAGCATCCCAGAGAAAAAGAGGACGATTCAGGATGAGCTGGCGACAGACAGTGGAAGAGACCTCAGACTCGTTGACAGAGGATGGAGTGACACAGCAAACTGGCTAAGGACGTGCACAGTGGAGCGCCTTGACTCCCTCATGCTTCGCAAGGCATTGAATGGTGTAAGTGTGATTGATCTCTCATGCTTTAAGCAAAGAAATAGGTCTTTAAGATTTCGTTGCTTTTGAAAGGTGTTGTGGGCGTGGTCTGGTTTGTGGTATACTAGTATGTACCAGGTGGAAGGGAAAATGTGCAGATAGGGAGCACGCTGATATGGAAGAGGAGGCCGGTGAGTGCTAGTGGCAAGAGGTCAGAATCTCTAGATACAGATTCTGTGTGGCTGATACAGATTCTGTTTGGCTGAGGGCTTTGCTGATGACTGTGTGAGGATAACTGTGGCTAACATAAAAAAATGTAAGGCTTTCTCTGCGGTCAATAAGCAAAGAAAACAATACTTTTCAAGCAAGAGTGCGGAACTAATCGTTATATCAGACACCAAGCGACACATCTTCAGCTACGCCTTCATACACAAACTTGAGATAATGGCAGAACCATTGCTGTGCTGATCCAGAAACTTCCACGACACATCTGCTTCATTCTTTACCCGACTGTCCATATCCGGTTCCATGACTCAAATACATCATTCACTGCTCGTGATCACTCACTCAACACAATGCCTTCCTCGGAAAGGCATCTTAACGCTCACCTTGTCGCTTCCTTCAAATCAGTTGTCTGCGCTGGATGTCACGCCCTCGATATGCTTCTATAGTTATGGCATCAGCAACAGCAAACATACCCTCCATATGCTTCTACAGTTATGGCATCAGCAACAGCAAACATGCCCTCCATATGCTTCTATAGTTATGGCATAAAGCAACAGCAAACATGCCCTCCATATGTTTCTATAGTTATGGCATCAGCAACAGCAAACATGCCATCCATATGCTTCTATAGTTATGGCATCAGCAACAGCAAACATGCCCTCCATATGCTTCTATAGTTATGGCATCAGCAACAGCAATTCCAGGCTTCTACAGTTATGCATCAGAACTGCCTCCATATGCTTCTACAGTTATGGCATCAGCAATCAGCAAACATGCCCTCCGTATGCTTCTACAGTTATGGCATCAGCAACAGCGAACATGCCCTCCTATGCTTCTACAGTTATGGCATCAGCAACAGCAAACATGCCCTCCGTATGCTTCTACAGTTATGGCATCAGCAACAGCAAACATGCCCTCCGTATGCTTCTACAGTTATGGCATCAGCAACAGCAAACATGCCCTCCGTATGCTTCTACAGTTATGGCATCAGCAACAGCAAACATGCCCTCCGTATGCTTCTACAGTTATGGCATCAGCAACAGCAAACATGCCCTCCGTATGCTTCTACAGTTATGGCATCAGCAACAGCAAACATGCCCTCCGTATGCTTCTACAGTTATGGCATCAGCAACAGCAAACATGCCCTCCGTATGCTTCTACAGTTATGGCATCAGCAACAGCAAACATGCCCTCTGTATGCTTCTACAGTTATGACATCAGCAACAGCAAACATGCCCTCCGTATGCTTCTACAGTTATGGCATCAGCAACAGCAAACATGCCCTCCGTATGCTTCTACAGTTATGGCATCAGCAACAGCAAACATGCCCTCCATATGCTTCTACAGTTATGGCAGCAGCAACAGCAAACATGCCCTCCATATGCTTCTACAGTTATGGCATCAGCAACAGCAAACATGCCCTCCAAATGCTTCTATAGTTATGGCATCAGCAACAGCAAACATTGTCCGCTCTCAGATCTGTAGATTTATCAAAAATTGAATTTCAAGAGGAAATTAATCAAACTAACACTACCGGTTAACATTAACATGGACACATCAATTACAAGATAAAGCACGACGCGTTTCGACCTCCTAGAGCTTCTTCAGGCAAGATAAACAGCATTCAGGACAATGAAAATGAAGAACGAGCAATCAGTTATCTTCTCAGATTCGGCACAAGATAGGCGTTGCAGTTCAAATTCCTTTTAAAGTTTGGTTTTAATTTTCACCCGCAAACAAAACCAAAAAAAAAAAAAAAAAGAAATTTTAAGATGTTATCTTACATGCTGATGTACACTATGACATATTTTGGAACGTAACTTTGTTTTTTTATGATAAGTCAAATACCTTCATCAATTCTTTAATAATATAAAAAAACTAAAAGAAAAACAAACAAACAAAAAAACAGAAAAAAAAACAGTGACAAAAATGCCCAAACCGGTAACGGTCAAATGAGGTGGGGAGGCGTGAGCGAGTTCGATAGTGTGAGCAGCATAAGAACGGTGCGGTTACATCCCCATTACACCTGCAGACTTTTTCAAGATACCATTTCGCCTAGCACACATGCATACGCGGAGCACTCTGTTTGTTCTGTTTGGTGTCTGCATATGTACTTATGGAACTGGGCCACAGACAGCATGAGCTTGGCGCCAATGGGCAAGTAATGCCTCCACCATGGCAGCTGAAGCTGCTTTGCTTATTCATTTCTTACTTTCCGTTAAATCCATGCTAAGCTTAGAGATGCAAAGTACGGTTCTATTCCAGACACTGATGGATTGATGACCCATACGGTTTTGTTTCACAAAAAGATAAACATCAAACGGCGTTATCCCCTAGTGGCCAGCATCGGCGCATGTCATGAACAGCTAGTACATTTTCATAGCAATACTGAAAAACGATAGTTTTCTTAACATTAGTAATTATGTCAATCAAATGAGTCTTAGTAATTATCCTGTTTCGGATGTCCCGGCGTTGTGTGTGTGTGTGTGTGTGTGTGTGTGTGTGTGGTTACAAATACAGGTTTCTCAGTGTTAATTTTAGAATTACAGGGTTTTTTTTCATTTTTTTTTACAAGAGAAATACAACCACCACAAACAAAATGCACCAACAGAACGACGTATTCCATTTTTCTGACGACTAATTGATTGTCTTTTATTTGTCTTTGGAATACCTGTATCATTCATAGAAAGAAAAACCACTACGGATATCTGTCTTCCCAGTGAAAAGACATGATCAGAAGTCTTGAAGACTCCTTAAACATAGATTTCACCACTTCCCCTATTCTTCTCCCTCTGATTTTTTTTTCCATTTTCACTTGTTTGTTAATTTTTTTTGTGCATGTATATATAAATACAGGGTTACTGGCACAATTGCGTGCATTGTCATGTACAAGTACTGAAACGTTGAATGACATTACAACTTTGATCCATGAGACACGTGTGCTGTCTGTGCTAACATGTTTTCTTTATTCCACGTCGGATTATATTGAATGAGTCATTGTCGACTGTGCAAAAACTTGTCTTGAAATCGCGAGTGATTACAGAACTGCGTCATATACACTTACCAGGACACGTGCTTATAGGAGGACTTCGTGGGTATTTTGATATGTGTACATGTGTGAAAAAAATGTTTCACACTGGCAGCATGACTCTTGAAAAAATAAAGTTTTCATGCACTAAGATTTTTTTTTTTCACAATTAAAAAGCACCTGCTATTTCGATCCAGAGATCCGACACAGATAGTTTTTTTTTTTTTTTTTTTTTTTAAATTTTGAATTTGTCTGTCAGGGACCTTTAACGAAAAAGAAAGAAATAACGAAAGTACGAAAGAACGAACGAAAGAAAGAAGGAAAGACAGACAGACAGACAGACAGAAAGAAAGACGGAAAGAAAGAACGAAAGAACGAACGAACGAAAGAAAGAAAGAAAGAAAGAAAGAAGACGGAAAGAAAGAACGAACGAAAGAAAGAAACGATGAGTGCACCAGCCGAATTTCTCGGTTCTGTGTCTGTAAATGCTAGATTCAGGTCTATAATAATACAGTACAATCGTTGTAAAAAGGGAATGCCAGCGTAATAGTAATAGTCCAATCAAGGCCCATCTAGACCGAGTCCACTACTGTCCACTGCTACAGCCATTTGCTTCTGAAGGAATTTCAAGGTGAAAAGTCAGGTCAGGTTGGGTACGCTTCCTTGTTCTGCCTCTACATTACACTATATAACAATGATACATTACCACAATTAGCGTCATGACGAATTGCTCATTTCAATCCTATTTTTTTTGTAAATGTTATTGTGTAGAGGGAAGTGGAATTATGTTTTCATTTATTGTCAGTATCATACCTTTCAAAGTAATATGAACAGGTAATGCTTTGTGGGTTATTTTCCATTATTTTATTCTAATTCAGTTGTATTTGGACAAGTCTCCAGCCATCTTTAAACGTATAAATGTACCATAACAGTCAGTATGTATACCGGATTAAAAACGACGCCATTTCTGGTTGCATGTCTTTTTCATTAAGTTACATCTGACACTTGGATATTGACTTCGTAGGAGAAGAATAATTCGGTTACAAAATTTGTGTGGACACTCTTTCTGGTGACTGTAAAACTAGATTGTACAGATGATGAGCTCGTCGATCTTCTATAGTCAGGAACACGCGAAACATGATGTAATGTTCCCAGCCTGAACGACAATACGTGTTTCCTGCATTGACGCATTCACTATCGCAGAATGTGAGAAAAGTACACTCGCTCACCCACAGCCTGTAGGCAGAGAATGTAAGAAATGCTTTTCATTTTTTTTTTAATTTGCTTATTTGTTTATTTATTTCCTTATGTATTTACTTATGCATTCATTTATCTATTTGTTTATTTATGTTCTCACCCAAACAGAGCTAATACTGAGGCTGCAAATACGTTTACAACCTTAGTATTTACACAACAGATGTCACAAAGCACGCTTTTGTCCAATAAAAAGCCGCTTAATGTAGTTTGTTTTAACGTGAATCGACCGCTCAATGTCAATTTCATGCCAGAGCCAGCAGCGAAATATGTAAAACGATTATCTGATGTTTTGAAGCTAAGGCAATTCTGAGGTAATTGGATATCCCGAAGCACCGGGCATTAAGCTGCTTTCCCCTTAAATGAGAGCATCACAGCTAGGAAAAAGAAATTAGCAATACATCGTTCTTCTATTAGACACGTGTGTAGCATTTCTTTTAAAATTGTAACACATCAGGTTTGTTCTTAATATGAGGATTGTACTCCATGATTTTCCATCTGAAAATGTAGCGAAAGAGAGAGAGAGAGAGAGACAGAGAGAGAGACAGAGACAGAGACACAGATACAAAGTGACAGAGACAGAAAGGCTTTATGAACTTAAAACAATAGACATGTATCGCAGCCGTTTTTTTGTTTAACAGCCTGCGCTTTTAGTTGATGAAGGGCATACACGCAGGCAGGCACACACACACACACACACACACCGCGCGCGCGCGCGCGCGCGCGCGCGCACGCACGCACGAAAGCACGCACGCACGCACGTACGCACTCACACACACACACACACACACACACACACACACACACACACACACACACACACACACACTGTAGGCAGGAACAACGATCACATTTAAGGGCTTAAGCACACTGTAACTGGTTTTCACTCCCATACATAGTGTATGTGTTTGTGGTGAGGGGGAGGAGGGAGAGGAGCACGTTAGTGCGTATGTTCAGAATGTTCACGCTCTCGTGTGTGTGTGTGTGTGTGTGTGTGTGTGTGTGTGTGTGTGTGTGTGTGTGTGTGTGTGTGTGCCTGCGCGCGCGCGCGCGCGTGTGTGTGTGTGTGTGTGCGTGTGTGTGTGTGTGTGTGTGTGTGTGTGTGTGTGTGCCTGCGTGCGTGCGTGCGTGTGTGTGTGTGTGTGTGTGTGTGTGCCTGCGTGCGTGCGTGCGTGTGTGTGTGTGTGTGTGTGTGTGTGTGTGTGTGTGTGTGTGTGTGTGTGTGTGTAGGAAGGAATTCTGTTTTACGTCTCGTCACACACATAGGTGATTGCAGACGTCTAAATAACATAGTGTTTACAATTTTAGACTATTATCATAAAAGAAGAGAAGAGGACGAAGTGGTTACACAGAACAAAAATAAAGGATAGATGAATTATATGACAGTAACTATGAAAAATTAGAGAAAAATAACTAAAGTAATCTAACGTACGATTGTGATTATAAAATGTTCCTTAATGGACTTTGCAAAAGGTTAATCGTTAATTTAACAAGAGAAACAACTGGCAACGAATCTAAAAAGTCAACCACATTAACATGCCCAGTGTCAGCACTTGATATAACACCATTCAAAAAGGTTTCATCAGTTCACAATCAAAAATCCCATGTTGAACTGAAAGATCCCCACGACATACACACTTAACAGTCTGGCAATACTTGGTTGGTAGGGAATTACATAAAAGTCTAAAAGTCAGGCTTGAAACCGGTCGGCTAATCGACACAAAGTTTGACAGAGTTTGCTGACGAGGTTTTGATGAGGTACTGTATTGACTCAAGAAATCCCTCTCGATTATATGACTAATTTCCTTGTATGACAAAGGACAATCAACCTTAATACTACCTAATATATTCTTTGCTCCCCTTTTTGCTGCTCTATCTGCTTGATCGTTAAAAACGAAGTGTGTGTGTGTGTGTGTGTGTGTGTGTGTGTGTGCGTGTGTGTGTGTGTGTGTGTGTGTGTGTGTGTGTGTGTGTGTGTGTTCTAGCAGTTTATCCAGTTTGTTTATCAGTCTGTGGTATCTGTTTCTTTCTATCTGCCTTTTGTGGATACTGATCAGACTGAGAATACTCTGCCTTGCTTGGTATTTTCTGACTCTGGCTTTCAGATCTGTCTGTGACTGACTCTCCCGTTTCCGCTCTCATTGCCTTCTTTGTGTGGTCTCTGTTGTGGACTTTGCGGTTGAAACAGTTTTGACCTTACTGTGGGACTAACGTATATGTGCCGGTTAAAATTTGTAATGGACGTACCAGTTCTGAAATTTGGAGCGGGGGGGGGGGGGGGGGGGGGGGGGTAGGGGGGGGGAGAAAGAGGGTGGACAGGTCTTTCTGGGTGACATTTTTGTTTTCTTTTTCAGCTGTTAAGAAACAGAGAATCTTAACTGATTGACCAGACTGGAAGTGGTTTTGCAGGAAGTTTTTTTTTTTTTTTTCGTTTTTTTTTCTTTAATTTTGTGTGTGTGTGTGTGTACGTGTGTGTGTGTGTGTGTGTGTGTGTGTGTGTGTGTGTGTGTGTGTGTGTGTGTAAATACTCTGTAGTTCACAGGCGCGCGCACACACAGACACACACACACACACACACACACACACACACACACACACACACACACACACACATGCACACACACTCGCGCGCACGTGCACACACACACACACACACACACGCGCGCGCGCGCGCGCGCGCCTCTGAAATATAAATAATATTAAACTACAGTTTCAGTTTGGGGGAGGAAATTTGACTGATAGATGCGTCCTGTACGTCTTTGAGGCAAGAGTTTTGTCTACATCCAACGAATCTTAACTATGATAATTTCCTCACAATATCTTCCCCAATTAATGAATTTATTAAATCTATTTTCAACCTCCATCTGGTCATTGCTGTAAACACAGAGGAGTTGTTAGTCTGCGCTTGTTCTCTATACTTCTTAGATGTTTGTAACATACATTTTCAGGGTATTAATGTCGTTAGGTGTTTCTCTATCCTCATCCTCTTTTTTCTGTACTTGTTCGCTTTGGCCTTTCGCTGCATTTGCATGCCCGTGTGCATGATTGCATTTGCATGTCAAGCATATGTAATCCATCTCTTTATTGTACATTTGTATTCAATTATCCATTTATTCTTCCGAAAATATTCATTCTCCTAGCCCCCTTTATCCTACATACAACACACAGCCCGCACCCCACTTCCCCCTTGATCTCCCATGTCCTCTATCCCCAATTGAGTTACTCATTTTCTTTCTTTCTTTATTTATTTCTCTCTTTCTTTCTTTCTGTCCTTTCTTTTGTTTACCATAATATGCGTTTCCTTGTTTGTTTGTTTGTTTTTTTCTGTTAGCCTTTCTACAAAGATTGGCATGTGCCTAATGTTCTTCATGCTATATTTATGATGAGCTTTTGTACTTCATTGTCCTTTGGTCCTGTCTGTATAACTGTATATATGCTTGGTGCTAAATGTCATATTATTATTGCCTTTGAAGTGTGCATGGTCAGTGTGCAGCAGTCAAGCACTCCTGGCCATAAAGATTTGCGTCTATTGTAATGATCAGTCTAATGCATCTTGTTTTGTGAGACACAAAGATAGGCTAGCATTTCAGTCCCCTATTTAGTTAGGTAGCTAGTAATACATGTTTGTTGTTGTTATTTTCAA
>CM065720.1:15870079-15872579 GCA_033310375.1 Conus canariensis
GGGACTCTGTGATAAAAAGACACAAAAACGATCATATACTCGTGTTGGCGACCTTGAAAATGTCTTGGGAATGCGTGCCAAGAGAATCAGGATGAATTATTTCACATTATTTACATGAAAGAATATATGCTGGCTAGCAAGAAAAAAAATGTGTGTGTGTGTGTGTGTGTGTGTGTGTGTGTGTGTGTGTGTGTGTGTGTGTGTGTGTGTGTGTGTGTGTGTGTTTTGGTGTTTTCAACTGTGTGCGTGCGTGTGTGCATGCATGCGTGCGAGCGTGCAGTTGTGTGTGTGTGTGTATGTGTGTGTGTGTGTGTGTGTGTGTGTGTGTGTGTGTGTGTGTGTGTGTGTGTGTGTGTGTTTGATTTATTTCATTTCGTTTGATTGTTATCATTCATTTTCTTGCTTACTTATTTCTAACTTTATTTTATTCTATTCTGCATCTACCATTGGGGAAAGTGGCTTTCTGCTTACAGCAAAAGAGGCTTTCAGTGTGCAGATTTGAGAAGTGTTTTGATTGATAATCATCAAATGTTATGAGGGTGCTCTGGAAATTCTCCCACTCATACAAATCCGTTAAAAAACAAAATGCCCTTTGATGAATGGAAACTGTAAGCAAAAAAAAATTCAGAATAGTTTTCAGCCCCGATTTTAGCTGTTATGACTACTTTGTCATTAAGAAGAAGAAGAAGAAGAAGAAGAAGAAGAGAAGAAGAAGAAGAAGAAGAAGAGTGGGACACTATCTAGCAAATGTGATTCCAACGCCTTCGAATACTAGTGTGCATATTGAATGTCTCATTTCAGCAATCGTTTCTGGTCTACTTCGAAACCTAACAGATTTGCAATCACTTGAAGCACGGACTTTGAATCAAGGCAGAAGAAAAATCAAACGATTTCGTGGAATGTAAATACGATGGGTTAAAAACCACCAAACTGCTGTGAGTACAGTTTTAAAACAGTGCTGTCTGTTCCAATGAAAAACGCATTTTCTATATTTCAACCGGGTATCAGGTACGCCGATCCTGCCCGCTAATCTATTACCAATCCCTCTGTATAAGTGTTGCTCCAATTCAAGATCAAAGTATCTTCCTAGAATAGTTCAGTTTCCACCTTTGTACTCCTTCAAAGTAGTATGGTCAATGTGGAAAGGATCTCTTTGAAGTTCTCACGCAGGTATTGGGGGCTAAGGGCGGACTAATAATACAGTCTCTTCCAGGAACAACAGAACAGTTGATAACATCAGAAGCCAATCTTGACAAAGTAACTTTAGTGGAGACTGACTTTGCTCTTTAAGAAAAATAGCATCCAGTTTATTTATTTATTTATGCACTTATCTATTCATTGATTGATTGTTGATTGATTGATTGATTGACTGATTGATTAATTCATTCATTTGTTTATTTATTTTTATGTATCTATTTATTCATTTATTCACTTAGTTATGTATTCATTCATTAAATGTATTTATTCACTTCATTATTTCTTTGTTCATTCATTTTTATTTATTCATTTACTTACTACTTTGTTTATTTATTCATGTACGTATTCATGCATTTATTTACTTACTTATTTGTTTATTTCTCTACTATTTTTGCTCATGTGTTTGCTGTTTCATCTTTGTAACAGTTCAGTGGCACATCTCCCATGCTGCTCAGTTCGGCTCCCCGTCCACAGCGCCCCCCTCCCTCGCCTACCCCCCTCCCCTCCCCCCCACCCACACCCACACACACACATCTGGCATGTCCCGCTGCAACCCCAGCTCCAGCAATCCACAGGGAGCAGTCAGTGTCAAGTCCTCAAGAGACGGCACTGCACTTCTGCCGAGTCACTTCGGAGGTGGTCAGTGGTGCCTGTTCTGACTCTACACACGCAGGACACCACCTATTAGGCTATCTGCTGACCATAACAATATGGCTTCTTCGCGGAATCAACATGAATAAGCATCCTCCCTCTAGGATGTCACCACCACGTCCGTACGACGACAGTCCCCATAAACTCGCCGATATTGGCGACCACGATGTTAACTCGCGAGGGGGACATGCGTATTGAGGAAATGGAAACTAGGTCAGCCTAAGAACGGGACATCAACGGGCTCAAAAGTTGATTTTTTCTTTTAATGCTGATTGATGGACAATGAGGATGATGGAGATAAAGCTATGGAGCTTGATTCCAGTCTGAGACTGCCTGACAACGCTTTATTTTTTTTTGGTTTAATTTCATGTTATATCCTGGCGTAAACTAGGCTCGAAAGAGACACCCTCCCGCATTATTGTTCGAGCAACACTCTCAGAGACACATCCATTTAGTTGATGAAACTTGACTAGGTAACTCTGATCTACTCATCTAAGTTCTCCTCAAACTCAGTTCTGGGTAGCAAAGGGTCGGGATAGAGGACTACACAAGTAAATACCCGCAGTGAGAATCGAACCTACGACCTTCCAGCTGGGAACAATTATCAAGGTTTCTTTGATACGACTTTTGATTTTCTACAAGTTAGTTTCAA
>CM065720.1:15882579-15905079 GCA_033310375.1 Conus canariensis
GTTCTGGTATTCTTTTTTGTTCAGATTTTGTATTTAGTGGCTGTGATTTTTGGGGCTGCTTTGGTTTTTGCTGTCTTTCTTTATATGTTTTATAAACGTAATAACCACCCCCACCAACAGCAATGACGCCAAAAATGCCAACTCTTTTAATCCAAATAATCCATGATGATGTTGCGGGACTTGAAACAACTTGTTCTTGTTGTGGCTCTGGCACAACTGGTGTTTTTTCATTATGAGTTACATTCTGTGATTGCAACATTAATTTTTTTTGTTTGTTCCACTCTGCTAATCTTTTTCCTGCTGCAACGCGCCCAGGATGAGGAGGCTTTTTACTGGTCACTTTCTCCATCAATGTTTTCTGCTGATTTTCTGGCTCGGTCATTTTGAAGGGAAACAAAATCTATATGATTAAAAGTAATTAATCCCATGATTAATGGCGATAACAATGTTCCAAATCTGTAATACAGATCACATCCTAGAGACTCTAATGACTTTGTTAAAACGGGATCCTGCGTTAAATCATACATAAAATCTTGTTCAGAATCAATGGGAGCAAATCTACTAACTAGTTTAGTGTACAAACTAAGAACCGTTTGCCCAACACTTTTTACCATTCTTGACCCCAGTTGCGCTTCATACCTATTGTGATACTTTACAATGTCTTGTGGCGACATCTGTTGAATCTGTTCTATGCTGAATTCATTTCCAAGGTACTGTTTTGTTTTTCCACATGCTGCTAAAGAATACAGCCTTTCCTTTTTAGGCATAATAGCTTGGTCATCAACTTGATCATTTGTAATCATAAGTTCAGGAAGTAGATCATCGCAGTTCATGTTTTTTTTATTAATTATAATTATTTTATTTTTTAAAAATGAGCACCGAAAAAACTATTACTAACCTTGTATACCATTCTGCTGTTATTGGAGGCCTAAGTGTAGGATACACAATGCTTGGTAAAAACTTGTTAAAAATAAAACCAGCAGATCTTGGCAAACTAGACTTTGAAGACTCAGCAAAGCTGATTGCTGTTATTACAGCTTCATTTGCTACGAAAGATTTTCTAGTTAAGCAAGGAATAATTCCAGAAAATATAAATATGTAAAATTAAAAAAATACATTTATAAAAATGGCTTCCCTCGTAATGATGATAGGCGGCGCAGTGGTTAATGCGCTTGCTTTTAGCGGAAGTAATTACGCATTTAGTAAACTACGTGATGACGGCGAGAGAAAAAGACATAACAAAGCTATGGAGCAACTAGCCGCAGCACAAGCTGCGTATGAAAAGCAGAGAATTGAGCAGTTAGATTTTATTAACGATGAACTGAAAGAACAGGGACATGCAGCTTACACATTTAAAGATGTTGATCAAGCAATAAAAGAATATTATCTTGTAACAGGCAAGCCAATCGAGACATTGCCTCCACCAAAATTCAGCGATTTTTATCAACCATCAGAAAAACAAAAGATGCAAGAAATATTGTTTATTGCCTTTGGCATGACCGTTGTGTATTTTGTTGCGCATAATATTGGCTGAATAAAAATGAACAAAATCTATTATTCACCAAAAGGATATTGGAAGGGAATAACAGCAATTAAAAAGCTAAGCCAAGCAGCTGGAGTCAGTGAACAAACAGCAAAAGAATGGTTATCTAAACAAGCGATTTGGCAAATTTATTTACCTGCGCCTAAACGAATACAGAGACCCCACTTTGTGAATATAACTCCAAACGACACCCATCAAATGGATCTTCTATATTTACCCCATGATACGATTAGACGAAAAAGATTTAAGTACGCACTTACAGTCATTGACATAGCTTCAAGATACAAAGATGCGGAACCATTAACACAAAAGAGTGCTTCTGCTGTTGCCGTCGCTTTACAACTGATATATCAACGAGGCCCGTTAACTTATCCTCGCATGATTCAAGTCGATGACGGAAAAGAATTTAAAGGTCAAGTAAATCAATTATTGTTAAAACATAGAGTTACCATTAAAAGAGGCATTCCGGGTGTTCACAGATCACAGGGGTTGGTTGAAAACTTTAACAAACAGTTATCTGAAAGACTTTTCTCCTACCAGTATCACAGAGAGCTGATTGACAATTCTCGCAACACAGAATGGGTAAAAAGACTGCCCTCAGTTCTACGTGCAATGAATAATGAAGAATTTAAAGGTCTAAAACCAGTACAAGCAATCAGAAAACAAACAATAAATGTTGTTGAAGGAGACGCCAGTTCATCAAGCAAACTATTACCATTTGGTTTGAAAGTGAGATACCTTTATTCGCCGGGAGAAGCGGAAGGGGACACTCGCATCAGGGCAACAGATCCAGTTTGGAGTGTTGATCCATATGAGATAAAAAAAAATTGTGAAAATGAATCCGCCCGTGTATTATTTACGAGAAACTGACACAACAAAACGGCCGGCCCCTCAAAGATCTTTTGTGAAGGAAGAACTGCAGATAATCCCTCCAGACACAGTTCCAGTCGCTTAATTATTTTTTAATTTAAATTAAAATGGCGGCAAGAATGGAAAAGGAAGAATCCTTACGTAAAATGGCACTGGAAGCAAGAATGGTGAAGGAAAAGTCCTTAGAAATAATACGAGAAATATTTGATTGTAATCTTGCTATTAGACTAATATTTAAGAAGATTGATCATGTCATGCCAGACAAAACCTCAAATTTTGATTGGGAGCAAGAATATATTAAAAAGATAAAAAAAATTCGAGCGCATTTAGCAGTAATGGATAATAATTTGGTTGAATTGGTTGATGATATAGTTAAGCTTAAAGAACTGTTTTAATCTACGCAAATACATTTGGGTTTAAAATGGAAGCTCAAAGGGAAATGGCAGAAAAGGCAAAGGAAAAGTCTTTAAAATTAATGCAAGATTTATTTGAGTATCAGTATATCATTAAAGAAGTATTTGAGAAGATTGACAATCTCTGGCTAGAACAATCGCCAGACAATCGCTTTAAACCCCAAAGCTTTTATTTTGATTTTGATTTATGGAAACATGAATATTGTGAAATGACAAAAAAAATTAAAGCACATCTAGCATTAATAAATAATATTAATTTTGCTAAATTAGATGATGATATAATTGAACGTGCGATTGCTGAAAAATATAAGCCTGAAGACATATGATTATACTATTCTCCAATGGCCAATTGCATATGAAAACTCTGGATTAACAAATACTCTTTTTGTGTTAGTGCGGTCAAGAGACCGTTTTGTTACAACTGTTGTGTTAATCTCATGCAGATTAGATCGCAGCTTGTAATTGTCATGATGAAAAGTCTTATTGCCAAACAATGCTTCTTTGTAATTGTCATGGGTTATGCTTTACTGCACAACACTACGAGATATTCCCTTTGCTTTTTTAACAACTTTTTTTTGGCTTGAAAGACTGTACATTTTCGACCTCAAACCAACAAACTCCTTGATCACCTCTCCAGATAATTCATCCTTCATCTTACCTAAAACCTTTTTATTAATATCTGAATGCAAAGGCGAATCTTTAGGGTAATCAGATGTGTCGTACCATCCAGCATGCTCTTTTGCTACTTCTAATTCCATGTCTTTGTAAAAATCTTCAGTAGGGATGTCGATTACAAAGGAATCTGTATCTGTGTACAGAACTCTGGACTCTGGATACAAGGGCTTAAAGTAGTCGTAAAGAAATTCTAACATCAAAAGCTTCGACAGCTCTAAAACAGTAAACCCAATAAAAACGGGTTTGTCCAATTTGACTTTCTTTTTTTTCATCATTATTCCAAAAAGCTGATCATGAAATCTTCTGAAGTCCCGATAATTAGGTTTTGAAGTCAACTTAATTGCAACGTTTTCTCTGGTGACCAATCTAACATCTTTACGCTTGTGCGGATTTTCCATAGTCTTTCCAAAACAGCTGTTGTTCATCAACTTGAAAAAGTCTTTTTCTGAAGCATCTGCGGATTTAGTTCTGAGATCAGTGTTCTTCATGATGTATGGTTTCATGAACTGTTCTTGATCAAATGCAATTATACGATGAACTGCTGTTAACTTTAAACCATGTCTTAAATAAAATTGGAGAAGCCTGTAATGACAGACATAATTTTTTTGGTCACGAAGATTAGGCACAAGTTTAGGCGGTTCTGTCATTGATACTTTTAGGGTTTCTGCTGCTAATGGGTAATCATTATGGTAATCATGAAGTTCATGAGGATATTCTAAATCAACTTCTAGAATGAGACCTCTTTTACGATCAGCTTCTAGAGTAGGTAGCCATTTTAAAACCTTTTGAATGTCTTTGAGTCCTGTGTACATTTTAAAGTTACGTAATGGAAGTGATTGACTCATAGCCCAACCATACAGATTGTTTGCATCTAAATACATAAGATAGTTAGACTTCCTACTTGGATCATAGTCGTCCAAGTATTTGTTGTTTGCTTTACAGTAATGGTGCGACACCATACTGATTCCCCCACGCAATCCGTTTTCAATCATCTGAAGCATTGGCAGGTTAGACAATAAATCAATTTGTACTCCAGTAAATTTTAAGAAAGCATCCCAGCTCATCCCAGGCGCAGAAATATAATGCGCAGGATCCAGGCTGTAATGTTTCATGCAGGTCTTCCTATAATTTTCAAAGACGTCCGCCAACAAACAGGTATCCGCCATTAAATAGGAATCATGATAGTCTCCCATTGTTTTACACTCTAACTTCTGCCACGCTTCTTGAGCATAAGAATAATCAGAATCACTGATGTCCTTTCCTCTAAGACTACTAAAGAACGCGCCTTTAGGTGGAAGGGCTGGGTTATCAAACCTTTCCCAACTGTTCATGTACTCATAAGGATAAACGCCTTTTCTAACAAGTGTTGGGTCAAAATATTCTTCCGTTATTGGGCAGGACTTTAAGGATCCTGCCAGTGACTCTAAACTCCCCATCAGGTGTTGCATAGAGTCATAAAAAGATAAATTATTTAAAGTGAAACACATGTACTTTTCTGATGACTGCGCAATGCATGACACCCTGAAATCGCTAGTTACTGCTTGCATTATAAGGTGAGAGTCGTAACCTCGCAAGTTGTGAAAGAATATAGGAAGTCTCCAAGTCCTAGGATCAAACTTTAGTTGAAGATTGCAATTGTTATGCGCTGCTCCTCTAAACTTTCCGCTAATGTGATCATGGTCTCTTACTGTTGGATTTAAACTTTTAGGTGTTAGCTCTAAACCCACAAATCCAACAGTGAGTGGCTGAGTCATAGCGATCTTGATCTTCGGGGGTCATCTTAAGATCGGATAGGACTAGATTATTAGAACAGGCATTACGAACTTCTTGCATGCGTTTTAAGAAATGGTTTGCTGCATGTGGTCCTCTGTATAATTCTGGCTTTGAATGTTCACCATCTGACCTGACAACAATGAAGGCAAATGAACAAATCTGGTGGTTATTCATTATAACTGTTTTTGGTAAATGTTTTGGAGCAGGTCCTTCATAAGGAACAATAAGCGACTCGAAGTCTGCGTAAACAACGTATGGAGACCTCTGGAGTTTTTTGTAATTCTTAAAACTAACCTTACTGCCTTCTCTTGGCATAATTAGTTCTGTATTGCAGTCAACTGGACTAAGACAATGTTTTACATGTTCACTCGCAGCTTGAACGGACGGAATTCTTGTTAAACATTTTCTACAAAATTCTTGTTTCCTATGGTGTTTTGTAGTATGCACTAGTAATCTACTCATTGTGCATATTAGAGTGTAGTGCAACCCATTAAGGCTTTGCATTAGGAGTAAGTCTACATGAGTTTTGGTTGGTTCGCCTATTGTTGGACTGTTCTGTGACACTCTAATTGGCAGAAGGTTGGTTTTTTCAGACCATGCGTATACGTTAACAGTTATTGGGGGATTTTGTTTTTCAAACTGATCAATTTTGTCTACAGCCATAGGAAATTCAAGACCGTTAAAGTTAAGATCATTGGCCCACTGTAAATAGTTAGATACTCTCTCTGCATTTTTGGCAACGTGATGCAGCCTAGCAAGAACGCACCACATAAAACATTTGTCGTCTGAATTTTTTATGTTCAAAACTGCTTTCTTTGCAACTAATGCCGGCGGCAGTGGAATGTAAGACTTGCCTACAATCGGCTCATACTTAGCCTGTCTTAATCTGATGTCTAGGACTTCGCCCTCTGACCAACCAGAGCCTCTCATTTTAGCTGCTTCAGAGGCTTCATTAAACTGTGTAAGAAGTTGATCTGCCCAACCGGGTGTTAAGTCATTATAAGAAAGAATAGTCTGCTGTTTAGTTGAGACCCAGACTTCTAGATTTTCTTCGTTTATTGTTATATAGTCGATTAAAACAACTACCCTTACTTTAACTGGAGGGTTTATTGTTAGTTTACTTGGAACTTGAGAAATAGCATGTACAACGCTTGCCTGTACGTTTGTTGGATCAATAACTTCTAAAACGACCTCATTTAAAGCTTTTGACAAACGCTCTTCCTCTTCCATTGCATCTAACCAAGAGTCAAAACTGTCATATATCTTATCCATGTTGAGCTTCTTTTCTAACTCAACATATTTATTTAAATAAAAAAAATACTTAATCAGAATCAATATCAACGGTCTTTTTGTGCTTGGACTCGTAAACTAAAGTATAAACGCCCTTTGGTGTTGTTAATGTGAGCTGTTTAGAACAGAGTTTAATGTTTCGTTTACTTTTTTTAAGCATTCTTTTTTTATCTGGTCGGTGTCTGGCTGTTGAGAAAAAGTTGCCCTTGCCTTTCTTTGAAGATCAAACTTTTGTCTTTTGTAGTCCTCAAAATCAGCCTGTAGGCGACTAAATTCTTTATCCGTGATGTTCGAGTCAACTAGTGCTTTATTTATTGTCAGTTTGAAGGAACTAAGTTTAGCTGTTATTAGTTGAACCATAGCTGTGTGCTTTTGGAGTTTAGTTTTTATTTTTTTGCTGACAGCACTTACAGCCAATGAACACAGGCCAAGAGTTAAAGACAACCCACCTAGAGGTAAAGCTGCCGGTGCACCTACGCCTGTTGCTAAGAGGCCTACACTTGTTCCTGCTGATAGAGCACTAGTGATCGATGCTCCAGTATTAACATATGTAACAGCATTAAAGACAGCAGAATACCTTCGTTTGGTTTTACTGTATTTTGAAAGGTCCTGCTCTAGTTGGGTTTGCATTTGTGTTATGTTTGTTAATCTGAAAGTTTTTATGTCTACAGCAACAGAGTTCTCTTCTTTGGGCACTTTTGGATAAACCTGAACAGACATGCTTTTTTAAAAAATAAAAATAATTTAGTATTGGATATCTTTTAATCTGTTATCTTTAATATTCAGCTGCGCATCATATATTAAAAACAAATATACATTAAGTGGTTTATCACTCTCTTTTTCTTTATCAATTTGAATGGTTATTCCGTCTTTAACAGTTCTCCCACTTCCATGCAACTGATTATCCTCTGTCGACCTTAGGTCAATCCATAAACCGTATTTCGTTGTTAAATAATCATCAAGTCTAACACTGTGAAGGTGTAGATCTTTAGACACAAGGTCTACTGTTGGATTTCTATGCCTCCCGCCTCCAAAATATTTTCTTATTTCGTCAAAATGATGATAAGGTTTAAGCCCGCTACCGTAGACTTGGTTAGGACTACCCTCAATTGAACATGGTACTTTCGTTATTTTAGGATTAATAAACTTTTCAGTTTGTCTTTCGTATGGTTCTTCATCTTCACACAGCAATAAAATACCTTTAAGGGATCTTGCTGCGGCACTAAAACTAAAATTCCATATAGTGTCTGCCCTGCTTTTAGGATATTTAGTATGATGAATCACTCTTTCGTAATATATTGCTAATCCTGACTGATATTGTTGCTCAATCAGCCTTGCTAAGTTAGGGTTGCTAACAATGTCAAACTCTAACGAGATGTCGAAAATGCTGTACTTGGAATCAGTGTCTGTAGATTTAATGACCCGTTTGTATTCATTAAAAGTTAGTTCATATGACAATCTGTCTTTTAATGCTCCTTGAAAGTATGGTGCATGCGCGCTTAATAACTCAAAATCCAAGGGGATGGAAAAGCGATTTCCATACGCAAAATTTACAGCTCTGGGCTTGTTGCCAGATGCAGCATCTTCGGCGTCTATTCTGTGTTTTAGTGCTTCATCACTTTCGATTCCTTGAAACGCGAGGTCAGCCCTTTCATTCGCGGTTAGCCATAGATCACAATAGATTAGAAATATGTCTGCATTGTGTAAAGAAAATATTTCTTGCCCCTCAAGTTTTATAGAAATTTTCTTAACGATTGCCTGTCCCAGATTCTGTACAACTGTCCTGTTTGCGTCTGTTGCTGATTCGAGTTCTATTTGAAAGTAAGTCGGGCAGATCCCGGCACAATCACTTCATCTGCTCCTAGGTCTGGAAATTTAACAGTAAGAATTTGATCTGAATCAATAGTAGATGGATTATTTGGAACAATAATATTCTGTTTATTTCCCTTCACGCCCCAGGGATCTTTCAGTCTTCTATGCGGGTCAAGAATTGAGCCATATGCTTGTGACATTTTTTTATAAAACAAAATAAAAAGTTAATTATTTAAAACCATGGCAGGCATTGAAGGTGAAGAAGATTATGATGTTTTTGATCCTGGAGACGACATGAGTGAAATGACTCCTTTGACACATCCATTGCCCTCATTGCGGCGTGAATTAACACAAAGTAAGGTCAAATCATTTTACGAAAGTTTAGGCCAAGAACCTCCCGAATTTATAGACCCTAATGATTTTGAAACAAAAGATGGCCATTTGTTTTTTTAAAAACGAGCAAGGACAACCTGTTCAGCTTACAACTAAACCTGACTCATCAAAGTTTTTAAAAAAGAGTACAATTAGACAAAGACTCAGTGTGCGCGGTCAAAATTGCCTTGGCATTGCTAAACCAAAATTAGATAGGGAAGCAGTTGCTAAACTTCAAAACACACTACAAAAACTCCCAACAGAAACCCAAATTCAAAACATGCCCCTTACAGATTTAAGCCCAACAGCAGACAAAATAATACAAGCAGAAACCAGTTTTTCAGAAGAAACAGCATTAAAAACTATACACGATTCGCCGCTGCCTATGAGAGAAATAACGGCCCTTGATCATGCTTTGAGAAGCATCAGAGGCGAATTAACAAACAATTTAGCAAAACTGGGTGAACTAGATGAGCATATAAAAAGAGAAAAAGAAAAACTAGTTGAGGCTGATGACCACAACTTAGGGTCTGGTGTTAAAGAAAGAATAACACAAAGACTAAAAGATCTTGAACAAGAGAGATCAGCAAGACTAGAAGTGCTGTCTACTAACCGAGAACAATTACGAACTCAAGTGAGCAGAATAAGAGAAACTATCCAAAGAATTTTATATGAAGACACAACGTTAGCAGAACGAATAAGAACACTGTTTAGAGAGCAAGGTGTCACATTAGCAAGTGTTATAACTGCCTTAGGATTTGCAATAAGTACACTGGTGATGGCTATTACAGGCGGCGGTGGTGGGGGGGCAGTGCCACCAGGCCCGCCAACTCCATCGTCAGATAAATCATGGGTAAAAAAACAACTCGATCACCTTGCAAACTTACTAAAAAAATTAGCCAGTAAGGCAATAGATTCTTTGCCTGGTATAATAGGAGGGATCGTTAGCTGGCTTTTGTCTGCCGCAAGTAAAGTAGTTGGCTTTATGGCTGAGCACCTATGGGCATTAGTTGTCTTAATAGTTGGGTTACTCTTTAGTAAGATAAAGACCAAGTAATCCTAGGGCAGTTAATCCAATAACAAGTGCCGTCTTTTCATATTCATGGTCATCACGAACAAAGTTCGCGTCTTCAATGGCCTTTGGGCTTTGGGCCTTGGGGATTGGATGACTTATTCTTGGGGGGTCGGCTTGTTTTTTTATTGTTTGTAATATTACTGGCTCAGAATTTATGGCGTTTTTTCCGACCTTCTCTTCATTGCCAGCCACAAGGATTTCATTGTTGTAGTTTATTATTGTTCCTACCTGGAGCCTGAGGTCAGAAGGTAGCATGTATAAACCAGTGCCGACAGCAAAGTCTACTTTCGATCTTGCAAATTGTAAAACATTTTGGTACCTTTTAATACTTGAAGGCAAATCAATTGCAGAATTAATGGCGTCCTCTAAATTTGCTAAATACTGTTTTTGTGCATCAAAGCCAGTAGAAGGATCAGTTATGTTAGATCTTGCCTGTGCTTGCAAACCTAGCAAACACCAAATATAAGTACGAATAGAGTCGTTTATTCGTTCTATTCCCGCTCTAGTTAGACCCTTAGAAGTATCCAAAATAAATGTTGTCCATGCTGTTTTATGCTCTTGCTCTATGGACCCGAGGTGAACAGTTGTGCCTGAAGAGAAAGATGTGTAAGGAGGATTCCAATCATAGTTATACTTTCTGTGCACGCCCCAAAAATAAAGGGTGCCTAAACCATAATTAAGATCCAACTTTTGTCTAAAGTCTGTCTTTGGGTCAATATCAAATTCGTTACAGATCCTTTCAAAAGCCTTGTAATCTATTCTGTTGCTGAATGGATTAAACGTTTTGTCATTTGGTAATGGCGCTTGCAGTTCAGACAAAATACGCCTGAAGGTGTAATAAAAATGAAATCTATACACTGACCTCACCAAAGGATCAGGATGATTTAAATGATCAGCATACGACACTCCACACCCAGTTGATGCACAAAACACAACAAAGTTTAACTGGTTCTGATAAAACTGCATCGGATGACTAAACCACACTTTCGGGATGTGGTCTTTTTTAATAGGAGGGTTAAGATATCTGTTTAATGGAGTACTAACCTTTACTTGAAAGGCGTCAGACTGAGTCACAGAAATGTCAAGGGTGTCAGTTGTTATATCTTTAGGACTGTAGTGCGGCCCAACAGAATATTTTGCATTAGTATATTTGAATGCACTCATTTTTAAATTTGTTTTAAAAATGTTTGTAACAATAACAACTCAAGACAGTCCTTCGTTTTTAGAGTATGCTATTGATAATGAATGCAGAACCCGAAGGGTTGCACTCCATGAAATTTTTTACAAAGTCGTATGGTTTAATATAACTGAATCCAAGGAGAATAATAAGATTAAAAAAGTTGATAATAGAGGAAACTTAGCTAGCCAGTTAACCATACCTGATGGTTATTACGGGTTTTGCTCGCTAAAAGAAGCAATGAGTAACTTCGACATTACTCTCAAACTTAACAATGCAAATTTGAAAATAATGTTGACATTCAAACCTGAAAAAGAAGAAGTAGGTTACTATTTTGATGGAGAGCTAGCTAAAATGTTAGGCTTTGCAACTGACAATCGAGACGTTCATAGTTTTAGAGTTACATCAGACAAAACTACTTATGAGGGAAAATATCCGCTCGATCTTGCATTACATTCATTACTCTATGTTCATTTGGACGAGCTGAGCACTGATGAAAACTTATATGATGGAAGGCCCTCAACTGTTTTAAGAGCTCTTCCATCAGGGAAAGCTGCATATTGCGATTATGAAATTATACAATTCCCTAATTTACAGTTTAAAAGATTAGCTTGTGGGAGGGTCAGATCATTTAATATAAAGATCACAGATAAAACAGGGAAAGTCGTAAAATGTGATAACCTGCATATTGTTTTAGAAATAAAATAATACGTTGTTTTAAAAAATGTCACGTGGGCCAGAAGAATCAGGAGTTACATTAGCGCCTGAGAGGTGTGTAACTTTAGAATTAAAAGACCTTGCAGACGTTGAGGACTTTGAACAAAACGGTGAGATAGACACTTTGTATGGTTTTGAGTACACTAAAGATGGTTATTATAAACGCAAAGAGGTTAGCGACAGCAAAAGGTTTCCTAAACTAGAACAACTACGCAATGTAGAAGCAAATAATACAGGTCAGTATGAAAATAAAATAGTTCGAAAAACTGACAATAAATGGCACTTAGAACCATATTTAGAATGGGACATAAAATTTGAATTCTTAAGCCCATTTACATTTTTTGACCGTCAAAAAAGTTTCAGAAAAGCATTGAACTCTGGCCCTTTACATGTAAGTCTTATGCCAGAGGACAACAGTCGGAAAGAGATCGAAATAAAGCCGTTTGGGGACAAACAGTACATCCTCCACCAAAGAGAATCGGTTTTAAAGAAAGCTTCTACAAAATTACAGTTCATTCCTCGCACAAAATTAGGAGACACGTTCACAATGATATTTAAAATTTCTGTCTTAAAAGATGAGGCGAGAAATGGAGCTCTGGGCGTCAGTGACAATCTTATGAAAGGAATTCTTATTAGCTGGCAAAACTTAGACGTTGACAAACTTAAAGTTACTGTTGTTGTTCTTTACAATGGCGAGGATATTAAGGTCATAACAACAAGCAACAAAATTGATATTAGTCTAAATAGAAACGATCTTACAGAACTAAACTGGATTAATCTTACACATTTGGGCCTTATAGGGTTTTATTATACTGAACAAGTTTTGACAGAGAGTATGATAAAAACAATAACTGGATTAGATTAAATTCTGTTTTAAAACTATGGAGCAGACGACCTTGGTGTCAATGCCGATGTTAAACTTTATGACAAAAACCCCTCATTGTTCATTGATTTGTGGACAGACTGGTTGTGGAAAAACAATATTTGTCCTCGACCTATTACAAACAGTTTATCGTTATAATTTTGATCATATTGTAATTTTCTGCCCAACACTTAAATGGAACAAAGCATATCACGACAGAAGGTTTATATGGACAGATGATGAAATCTATTTAGTTGATCCTAGCAATAAACTGAGTGAGTGTTTAGAACACTTTTATAGACAGTTTGAGGGAATGCAGACATTATTTATTATAGATGACTGTTCGGCAGAGAGAGACATAGTTAAAAAAAGAAATACTTTATCAAAACTGGCTTTCAGTGGAAGACATGCTGGGATAAGTGTGTGGATTTTATGTCAAAAATATAACTCAGTTTTAAAAGACTTTAGAGAGCAATTAAAGACTGTAGTTTTATTTCACATGAAAGACAGAGACGCATTTGATGAATGTATGCGTGAAAATGATGTTATTGAAAACGATCAAGAAAAACAAAGGATTAAGCAAAAACTTAAGTCTCAAAAGTTTTCCAAATTAGTATTAAAAACAGATAATCCTACACATTAGGTATGTTTGTAAAGTGTTTACTATTAGAGAACTAGTAAATGGGCATTCTGGGTAAGCCGGCGGAGCAACAGCGAAACCGGCTTCAGCCGGTTGGAGCTGGCGGAGGTGGGTGAGCCAGAATGCCCATTTACTAGTTCTCTTATATATATATATATATATATATATTGTTTTGTTTCCTACATCGTTTCGGCTCAGGTCGTATGTAGTGACGTCAAATTGTTGATATTTACGAATTTTTTGTATCGATCTTGAAAACAGACTGAGAATATGCTGTTGGGAAGAATGACATTAACAAAAACAACAGCAAATGTTGCCTACGAATATTCAATGAAAAAAAACAAACTCTCCACTAGTTTGTCTGGACTTAGTGTTAAATCTATTCCTGTACATACTGCGTCATCACAATGAAAGCTTGATACCCCTTCGTTAATATCTCGGTTCTCAACACCCTCACGATGTTTCTCTGGGAATTTATGCTCATCGGGTTTGTTTGTTTGTTTCTTTATTTGTTTTCTTTTGTATAGTTTTTTGTTGTTGTTGTTGATAGAAAACAAAATACGTTTGAACATCATTATGTACTACTTACAGCGATATTGTTGAGAAACGAGTGTGTAACATACCAGCAAAATTTCTGTGAATACTCACAAAGCATCATCTAATCAGATCCTTTTGCAAATGCAAATAGCAGAGTTGCTGATAACATATATATATTCATTCATAAATGATTATACGTTAGAAAACTATCAACTCTGTAAAAGTTATATTAGTGTTTGATAACTGATTATTTTCTGTTCCCATGTGTGACAAAATCAGTCTGTCTAACATACTCTTTTGTGTGTGTTGTTATTTTGTCTGAATGCACAAGTCGAATAAATGCCTAGCTATGTTAAGCTGAGGATATTAATACAAGATTCCCAGGCATACCCATTACAATGACGACGCATAACAGTGAATGCCGTATGGAAAATGAATAGTCTAATTAATTAATCATTTCCCTTGACCAAAAAAGTGTGATTTTCAACATTACGTGTGCAACACTTACAACAAACAACAAAATAGGTTTTTCTCTAAAAGAATTAAACTCTTCTTAGAAGTATGAATTTTACAAACATACAGAGGAAAAAATATGTTAGTTACATGGTAAATACATTTTGTACTACTGATGAATGAATGCATAATTTCCTTCATGCTTGGAAATTAAATCTGTGACACGTGACAAAAGGAGGATGGAATGCTCTAAACCCTGTGAATGTTCTGGTTATATGCCCATGCTGTCACGATTCAGATTGAGCCACCTTTTGGTTTAAAATGCGTCCATTGCGAAAGCAACATTTATGCATAGGGATGTAACCTGAATCTTTAGCTGAAAAAAATAGATCTAGTTGCAAAGGGAGAGGACTGCAGGCGGAAATCTAAACGAATCTTAAATAAATGTTAGCGAACCGCCCAGAGAACGTGGACAAACGAGTCACAAGACGAAACACAACGCGTTTCGACCTCTTAGGTCTTCATCAGGTGAGACATTAACGAATAAAACAATGAAAATTCACTTAGCTTTGATCGCTTCAGATCACTTCGCAGGGTTCAGCGCAAGGAAGAAGGCGTTGAATGAGAACGAGGCTGTTGGAAGGGAAATAGTGAGCGAGTCAAAGTCGTAATGAAGATAATAATATTATTGATAGGAATACTAATAATGGTCAAAATACTGAGAAAAAAAAAAAAGGGACAAGATTACTACCAATCTTAGTGTCAATAAGTATGGGTATGGGAGAAAGGAGAGTGGGTTAGAGGATTCTTAAACAGCAGGGTTGCCGTGGCAACAGTCCCAGAGGCGAAGGCGATGGTGATGTCAATGCCAGTGGTAGTATCAATACTAGCAATAGTATTACTGAATGATACTGCTAACAACGATAGTGAAGGTTAAGGTAATGAAAGCATGATACAGAAATATATTTAGAAAATACATTTTTATAATAATCAAATAAATAAATAAATGAAACATTAAAAATAATAATAAATTAAAAAATCAGTAAATAATAATAATAATAATAATAATAATAATAATAATAAAAATAATAATAATGATAATAAATGCATAAATAAGATAGCTATAAGTTGTGTGTGAGGTGAATAGTGGGAGATAAGGTAGTATGTGTGTGTGTTGTGGGAGGATATTATGGGTTGAGATTGAAGTGGTGGGTTGGTACATGTTACTTTAAGGTGTTGATGCTATGAGGGTGGAGGGAAGAAGGGGATGGGTTTACGTACTAACTGGGGGAGGGGGAGGGGCAACATATTCACACCTATACACAATCTCTCTCTCTCTCTCTCTCTCTCTCTCTCTCTCTCTCTCTCTCTCTCTCTCTCTCTCTCTCTCTCTCTCTCTCTCTCCCCCCCCCCCCCCCCACACGACCAACGATAAAGGAGCCAGCATTCTATTTATTATGTGTGTGTGTATGTGTGAGTGTGTGTGTGTGTGTGTGTGTGTGTGTGTGTGTGTGTGTGTGTGTGTGTGTGTGTGTGTGTGTGTTCCATTTGAGGTCACGGGTCTACGTCAGCAAAACGACGAGTTGCAGAGGACGAACGAGGACCTGACGAGAAAGCTGGACGTCCTGGAGAGGAAAACGGATGACCTTGAGGGACGGTCCAAGCGCAATAACCTCATCTTCTACGGCCTGCCACGGAAGAACAACGAGACTCCGGCGGACTGTGAAGATATGGTGAAGGACCTAATCACAGATAAGTTAGAACTTGCTGAGGACTTTCAGTTCGATAGGGTTCATCGAATCAGCTCCAAGCCTGACTCACCAGTGATCGCCAGGTGCGTCTTCTATAAACAGAAGATTGCTGTGTTAAAGGCTAAGAGCAAGTTGCGCGGGACAAAGCTTTTCGTTGGGGAGGACTTCTCTGCTCAAGTTCGAGAGATTAGGAGACGTTTAACTCCACATCTGAAGACAGCTAGGGGGGAGGGCAAGAGAGCCTCAATGGTGTTTAACCATCTCCTCATTGACGGGAAGAAATTCACTGTGGACAATGCTGACAGGCTAGTTGAAATGAAATAGGGAGGCGGCCGGCCCACAGTTTGTCTAGATGATTTCAATTTTACCGTACCAGTGAAAAGAACAAACTTTGGGACGACACCGGTTTTGTTGTCACAGTGCGGCGAAGTTGACACTCTGTCAGCACGTGCTGTTCATGAGCCAGTTCACAACGCAGTGCACTCTAACTTTAGTTCAGCCGTTGCCCAGGTTGAAAATGTAAATGTTGTTACAAATGAATGTGTGCCACAAAACCTGTCTCACCCGTCTAACACGTTTTCCGAAGATGTGTGTACCGTGTTACCTGATCTAGGTGGTAGTAATGTGTCCATTGTTCCTTTTTCTGTAAATAACACAAAAAACTTCTCCTTTCTTCACTGGAATATAAACGGTTTATCCTCTAAATTGCATGATAAAGATTTTGTTTCGTTTGTTAGTTCTTTTGATTTTATATGCCTGGCTGAAACCTTTATGGAAGATTTCCAATCGTCTGTGTTTGCTGGTTTTGAAAAATTTTGTAAACCAGCTATGAAACTGACTACTCGTGGAAGGCGATCTGGGGGTTAATATGTCTTGTTAAAAAAGAGTTTTGTTCACTCATTAAGTCACTGGGAATTAAGTCTGATACTTTTTGCGCTTTTGTTGTTGATAAATGTATGTTGGGTACAATAAAAGATGTTTTGTATGTATGTGCATATGTACCACCAGAGGGTTCACCATACTATCGTTTTGTTGATTCTGATAATGGTATTGCTTTACTTGAAGACTTTGTATGTGACTGCTTGCTCTCTATTGGTGATGTTTATATTTTGCTAAGTGGTGATATGAATGGTCGTATTTCCAATATTTCTCAAGATTTAGAAGAAAGTGTTTTCCCTTTTGAAAATCAATGTTTGAGTGGCCCATCGCATGTGAGCAGGAATTCAGAAGACAATGTGTTAAATAATTATGGTAAGATGTTGCTAAATATGTGCACTGCATTTGATCTGTGCATTTTGAATGGTTTGTGTAAGGGCGACCTCAAAGGTTGCTACACATACATTTCTGAAAGTGGTAATAGTGTGAATGATTATTTTTTAATGTCGCGTGATATGTTTGCAACATACTTTAATGATTGTAAGTTATGTGTAGATGAACGGATTGATTCTGATCACATGCCTTTGGTTCTGCGCACTAGCTTTCACAGCGAAAACCTGGACAATGTAAGAGAAAGTGATGCTATTAGTTGGCTTGAAAAGTATGTTTGGAATGAAGCTTATGTTGACTTGTTGTGTAATGCAATGGATTCACCAGAATTTCAACAAAGGATGCACATGGCAGTCAGTCTCATTGAAGTTAATATAAATGAAGCTTTACATGTTTTTAACGATTGTTTAAAAGTTGCCGCTGACTGTATGAAGAGGAAGATTAAGGTAAATGCGAAAGAAGCTGGCGATGATTGGTATGATAAAGAATGTCTTTTAAGTAAAAGAAATGCACGTAAATTGTTAACTAAATATCGTCGAACTTTATCTGTACCTGATCATGTTGAATACTGTAATGCCAGACGCGACTATAAACATCTTTTGAAGAAAAAACAAAAGGTATTTAACAGAACAATGGTAGAGAAATTAGTTTCCTCTGTTAGTAGCCAGAAAGAGTTTTGGGAAACAATGCGGAAAATTCAGAAAAAAAGAACCCAGCCTCAAAATGATATTAGTTTGGACAATTGGTTTCATCATTTTAAGGAACTGCTTGAAAGAAATGATAGTACTGATAGTGGTGTAGGGCAGGTAGACGGAAGTGATGAAGATGATGATAATTATAATAATATAAACCGCCCTATATCGAAAGAAGAAATCATTTTGGCCTTACGTAAATTGAGGAATCGAAAAGCTGCAGGCCCAGATGGGATCATTAGTGAAATAATTAAAACTGCTTGTAAATCTGATTTGGTGATGAACTTTTTAGCAAAATTTATGAATACTCTATTTGATAAAGGTGTGTTTCCTGAAAGTTGGGCTGAATCGATTGTTCTCCCATTATATAAAAAAGGTGACGCTAACAACCCAAACAACTATAGAGGAATTTCGCTGTGTAACATTAGTAGTAAATTATATAGTGCTATCATTAACAGAAGACTTCAGGAATGGGTCGAAGAGAACAATATTACAGGCGAATATCAAGCTGGATTTAAACGGAATTATTCAACTATAGATCACATGTTTACTTTGATGGCCTTTGTTCAAAAACAGTTCTGTCTAAACCGAAAATTATATGTAGCTTTTATTGATTTTGAAAAAGCGTTTGACTCTGTCAACAGAAGTATATTATGGCCAATCCTGAGGAAGCATGGAATCCGAGGTAAATTATATAGATGTATTTTGAGCATGTATAATTCTGTGAAGGCGAGAGTGAGATGCGGATCATCCCTAACAGACTACATAAACTGCACATTGGGAGTCAAACAAGGGGATGTCTGTAGTCCCGTTCTTTTTTCTCTATTTATTAACGAATTAACTTTAGAAGTAATACATAACGGTAGGCACGGAGCTCACTTTTTAAATGATGCTTTGGAGATATTTATTCTCCTGTTAGCTGATGACGTTGTATTGATATCAGAAACAATAGTTGGTCTGCAAAATCAGTTAAATAGTTTAGAAAGAGCTACTGAATCTCTCCAGTTGAAGGTAAACATGGCAAAAAGTAATATTATAGTGTTTAGGAAAGGTGGATATCTTGCTGCACGGGAAAAATGGATGTATAATGGAATTGCTATGCCAGTGGTGAACGCTTATAAGTACTTGGGTATACATTTCTCAACCCGTTTAAGTTTCAGATTTGCCTGCAATGACCTTATAAGCAGAGCTAAACAATGTTTACTTTGTATCCTAAAGAAACTGCGTATGCTCGATAATGAGTCTTTGACATTGTTTTTATTGTTATTCGATTCTCAGATTCAACCAATGGTACAGTACGGGCTGAGTTATGGGGCCTCGAAGTTGCCTCTATACAAATTGAAAAGATTCATTTGTACGCATTAAAAAAGTTTCTCGGTGTTTCACTACAAACACCAAATGACCTGGTCTATGGGGAGACTAACAGATATCCAATTCATTTACTTTCGGTGGTTAGATGTATTCGTTACTGGCTTAAGGTAACTCGAATGCCCCCAGAAAGATTACCTCACAAAGCGTACAAAATGTTAGTTCAGCTAGACGCTAGGGGTAAGAGTAATTGGGCTACTAAAGTTAGGTTGAAACTGTACGAATTTGGTTTTGGTGTTGTGTGGGAGAATCAGGGTGTAGATGACATACATAGTTTTATTCGCGTGTTTCGGCAAAGGTTAATCGATTGTAACTGGCAAAGATGGAATTCCCATGTTGAAGACAGTCACCGGTTTGATATTTACAGATTGTTAAATCCTTCACATTGTATTCCAAGGTACTTATCAATGCAGATTAACAGACATATTAAATATATTGTCACAAAATTCAGGTATGGTGTATCGGATATCTGTGTACATTCTAACCGTTACAGGCCTTTGAATGATCGTAATTTTACATGTCCACTCTGTTACGAAGATGATGAAAATGAAATTCATTTTGTTCTCACTTGTTCTAAACTACAAGCTGTTCGACAGCAATTAATCCCATCTAAGTACTTAAGAAAACCTTGTTTCTTCACACTGATTATGTTAATGGCATCATTGAATGAAAACACAATTAAACAGTTCGCTTTGTATTTGTATAAGGCATTTAGAATGCGAAATGATATGTTAAGACCATAAATTATGTGCTAAGCTAGTTAAATGAATTGACTTGCGCGGTATGATATGTATTTACCCCCTTCGAAGGGGCTATGGCCTTTACGAATAAAAAACGTCTACGTCTACGTCTACGTCTCTCTCTCTCTCTCTCTCCCCCCCCCCCCCCCACGACCAACGATAAAGGAGCCAGCATTCTATTTATTATGTGTGTGTGTATGTGTGAGTGTGAGTGTGTGTGTGTGTGTGTGTGTGTGTGTGTGTGTGTGTGTGTGTGTTCCATTTGTAATATCAGCCTTATTCATTGGTTACCCCCACCTCCACCCCCAGCAACCGCCATATCCACCAACACCCCTACACACATCATTACTAGGGCAGGGGGAGGGGGGAGTAAGTCGATTGATGTAGCAAATGGAGAGACTCAGAGAGTGTAGGAAAAGGGAAGATGATGATAGCTGCAACCTATGTCTGAGGTAAACAGTGGGAGGTAGGGTGGTATGGGTGTGTGTAGGTGGGGGTTATTTCAGGCTGGAGCTGCAGAGATGGAATGGTACATACTACTTTTGGACGTTGATGCCATGAGGGTGGACGGTGCCCAGTTTGGCAATGAGATGAGATTCCTGCATAAGGCGTTCCAAGCTGTCTCTCTTAGATTGCCAAAGTGCCAAGACTTTGACATGGTTGATGTTGTGTTGGGCATGGTTGAAGTGTAGAGCGACTGGTTTGGGCCGATGGTGGCGGATGTCGGCCAGGTGTTCAGAGATGCGCGTCTCAAGTGTGCGAGATGTCTCACCTACATAGATCTTACCGCACAGCTGACAGTGGATGGCATACACAATGTTGTGGCTCTGGCAGGAGAAAGTGCGTTTAATAGTGAAAGAGCCTGTGGGGCCATGTTGGATGGTGTCTGGTTTGGTGAGAGAGCAGATTTTGCAGTTGGGTTTTGAGCAGGGGAAAGTACCTGGTGGCTTAGGTGTTGAGATTTTGTTCAGCTTAGAGCGCACCAGTAGGTCGTTGAGGTTTTTGTCACGTTTGAAAGTGATCATTGGTGTGGTCTCAAAGGCAGGTATAAGATTTTCTACTATGTGCCAGTTAGACTTCAGGATCCTGCAGATGGGCAGATTGTGAGGATGGAAGAGAAGGCAGGCAGTGGGTCTGTCTGTCTCTTTGGGAGGTTTAGTTTCCAGAGTAGATGTTCTGGATTTAGCTGCAGTGTGGCTGAGAGCATCACTGATGACGGCACTAGGGTATCCACGGTTGGTGAAAAAATCAGACATTTTGGCTGCTTGTATAGTGAAATCCTCTTCGCTAGCGCACAGTCTGCGTAGGCGAAGGAATTCAGAATATGGAATGCTATTTTTAGTGGACTGGTGGTGGGAAGATGTGTAGTCCAGGTATGAGTGCGCATCAGTAGGTTTGTAGAAGACTGAGGTTTGATGCAGTCCATCTTTGAGGGAGATAGTGATGTCCAGGAAATTAACTGACTGTGAAATGGTGTAGGTCAGCTGGATGGATGGATGGAAGGTCTGTGCAAAGTTGAGGAAATTCTGGAGGTCATGTTCTGGCATGGATGTGGCTCCCAATCCATCATCTATGTATCTTTTGTAGAGCTCTGGTGTTGGGCCTGTGTAAGAGGTTAGTAGGCGGTGTTCTAGGTGTCCCATGAAGAGGCAGGCATAGGATGGTCCCATTTTGGTTCCCATAGCAACACCACTGATTTGTGAGAATGTGTGGTTGTTGAATTCAAAAGTATTGAGGGTGAGGACTAATTCTGCAAGTCTGACCAGTGTAGCTGTGGGAGGGTGTTGTTGGTTGGGGGGCCGTTTGTTAAGAAAGAATGCGAGGGCCTTCAGTCCATCAGCATGCGGGATGGAAGTGTAGAGAGAGACGACATCAAGGGTAAAGAGGAGGCTGGGTTTGAAAGTGGGATCTGTGTTGTATGAAGTAATCATGTTGAGAGTGTGTGTAGTGTCTTTGAGGTATGTGGGGAGGCCTTGTACTATGGGTTGGAGGAGAGAGTCTAAGTACTGTGAAATGTGTTCTGTAGGGCAGCTGCATGCAGATACAATGGGTCTACCGGGAGTATTGGTTTTGTGTATTTTAGGGAGCAGGTAGAAGGTGGGTTGTTTGGTGTCTGTCATTATGAGGAGTTTGGCTGTCTTCGGTAAGTTGTTATGTTTGATTTCTTGTTTAACTGTGGTTGAGATGAGTTTCTGGTGTTGGGGGAGGGGTGATGCTGTGAGTGGTGTATAGAAATTTGTGTCTGACAGTTGTCTGTGTGCTTCTTTTATGTACAACTGTTTGTCCCAGACCACCACTGCACCACCCTTGTCTGCTGGTTTGATGACAATGTCTTGTCTTTGTCTCAGTGATTCAAGGGCTTTTTGTTCATCCCGTGAGAGGTTGGAATTGCGGACAGGTTTGGATTTAACTTGAGAGATTTCTTTTCTACACTTTTTGATGTAGAGTTCAACTTCAGTGGATTTGTCAAGAGG